>KZ308333.1:546674-581527 GCA_000376725.2 Ladona fulva | reverse complement strand
AATAATTTTTATTAATAAAATTTATTGTGGAAAAAGTACAACTTCTACTATTTCATCATTTAAATATAACCTAGATTTTAATTTATTTTTACTTTTACCCTTATTTTTTTGACTTGACATAGAGACATAGTTGATAAACGTGCTATAACGAAGCTCGTGCTCTTTCAGACAGTGCATTGTGAAGTATTAACGAATTAAATCATTTTGTCCCAAAACTTCTTTTGATACAACAACTGTCTCAACTAACACGAACACTGTTTGGTTAGCATCTATCACATTTTAGAATTACTAGGATAAAATTCACTTCAGTATATACGTTTTAATTCAAGCTCAATAAACAGCCAAACCATTTTACGTAAATGAATTACTTTTCTGGACAAATGAATATATGCATAAATAAAAATGTACTTAAATGGATCTTTACGACTCGAAATATTTCAAATTTAGAAACACTCGAGGAAAAAATATTTATTTGAATTTTCCTGTCGATTCATCCCTGTGGTGAAAGTGCTTATATGTCAGCCTCACTCAATGCGCGATACAACGGGTCGTCATTTCGTGCTCGCATTCCATTCTTCATCGCTATTCTTTACACATGAAAGGACTCCTTCAAAACGTTTCTTCTTTTGATTGTAGATTATTTCATGTCACGCTAGCTTTTCCCTGAAGATTTTTCCGAGCCTACTTTGGGAAGTTTTTGTGAACAAACAAATCCGAACGAACGGTATATATCCGCCTCAATTCCCAATAAATTGCTTTAAATTATCTTAGTAAGAAAAAAATGAACATTAGAACCAAGGTCAAAGACGGATCGCAAGTACTGGGGGTATCTCTTTTTTATCAGAAAAATAGTCTACATGCCGTTCTTTATTTAATACCCTCGAATGTGATTGGGAGTTGTTCTCTTCAAACCTTTCACTGGGAAATATGACGGCTAGAAAATTCTCAAAAAAATGATAAAAAGATTGTTCACTCTCCTTTCGACCGAAAGTGGAGAAAATGTCAACCGAGTTGACACGTTCTCACAAGGTGAAATGCGAAGAACCATTACAATGACTTAGAGGTTAGACTGGCTGATACCACTAATTGTAGAGTATCCACTATTTTCAATTTCTGAGTTTTAGGTGAAGTCAAACAATTAATGGAGGATCTCGAGAATTAGAAGACGGAAGGAAATGCAATCTCGAAATCGATGATTACTTTCCATCAAGAAAATTTATAAATTCATATATATATATATTATTAACAATAGTAATGATTCAGAAATAAGATAGTGACTCGGGAGTGACAGATTATGACGATTGACACAAAAATTCTGCTATGAATATTTTTCAATTCCCATCATCATTCCCTAACTTTCAATTCCAATCAAATTTCCCAAATCATGGAATCTGGCATCGACAAAATCACAATTTCATTATTCCGAGATTGAATCTCAATCCCTACCTATGGGCGATAACTTATTAGCAAATAATTGTAGTGAATTCTTAAATCTTCTAAGGTTGTGATTACAAATAGCGATAAAAATATCGAAATCAAAGGATACAAAAAATTACTTTAATAAACTTAGCTAAGAGAAATTTGAAGTCAGAAAGTAATTAACGGGATTTAGATGGAAAATATTGATCAAGAGTGGGAGCAAGTCCAAGGAACGTTTGGAACACGACAGCTGAAGCACACTTCTAGGATAAATTCATGCAAATAGCATTTGTAATTACTTATTAGGGGAAGAAAATTATTTTGCAGTTAAATAGAATTACATGTATCTTTTACACTTTCTCAAATAATTAGTTCATCATTACTTGATTATCATTTATACTTAACGAGGAGATCGTAAGAACTGTGGAGCTGCTGAGCACTGACCGACCCTGCAAGCTGCCTTTTGGCCTTAGGCAGGGGTTTGTGGTCACTTTTGCGAACTGTAGGCGGAAATAATGATTAACTGAAGCGGCATTTTTAACCGTCTCTATCTCCCCAGTTTTTCTCAGTAGCCCGTGTAATAAAAGGGTGCGTAATATCAGCTACATCTTCTAAGTACGTGCTCTACCGGAATTTATCAAGTAAACAAGGCCTTTGCGAACCTTTTATCTTCTAGAGATTCCGGTCCTATGAAATATATGCGTAACGCTCCGAGATTGATCGCAACAATTATTTACAAATCGTATTGCCTTTTGTTGCATCTTCTTTCATTCCCAAATAAAACACTTGTCGGCAGGGTCTCATACTACACTACATGCATACTCAAAGTGAGGCCTGAGTAACACTAAGTAACTTTGGTCGAGCACTAGGCGTGAATTTATAATATGAGCGTCTATTGCGTTAGATAAGGGCCTCATCGATGTTAAGGGCCCTCAACAAGACTGCTTATGAACTCTAAGTAACCTACAGAAAAGTTCTCGTTTTTCACTCCAAGAGAGAATTTTATATTTTTTTAGTAAGTGCACATAATATATAACATTTTTTATGTCACTGTACAGTCTATTCATTATTCTTTGTTATTTATAGTAATACTATGAATCAGACCTTTGCGTCTAACCTCTAATATGTCCTCTGATAGCTAAAATCTGCCTCTGCAACGGACTTATTCGCTACTACTTTCTACCGAGTAAACAAAATCAATACCTTTTAGAGAGTTCATAAGAAATAATATGGTTTTCACATTTATTTTATTATGAACGCCAAAAAAATGAACCAGAAAGACATGGAAAGAAGAACCATGGACATGAAAAGAAGATTCCTAAGTCAATGATCAAGGAGAACGCTGTGGATAAGACGGTTTAGTTTATGAATGACGGCTACAAAAAGAGTGAAGGTAAAGAATATAAAAGTGGAAGAACTTGTGAGAGATTCTGGCGGTAGAAAAAAGTGTATGCCACGAAAGGAAAATTATTTACGCGAATTTAAGGAGGGAAGGAAAAACGGAAATTTGTTCCTTAGGCGTTTATTTATTTTTTTATAGTAAGTAAATAAAGTAAAGTAAGAAACTAAAATGGGTATGAAAAATTGTCTTTCTGCAAAATAAATATTTTTCATTAAAACTGAAGCACTTATTTGTGTTATTAAGCAAATATCACTTTTTCTACTAAAATACTGTTTACGCTACACTGATTGATATGTTAAGCGGGGCATCTCTCCCGCACTTACTGTGAGAGTATATGATATTTCACCGACTCTATTGTTATTAAGTTTTTCTCCCGGAGGAAGTACGAATCATCGGTAACATATTTTCGTTCAAAGAGCTTAACTACTGAACGTTTGTATACATTGAACTCTAATTGCCAATCATCGCACCAAAGCTTACTAAAACTGAAAAATAGAAGAAAGCTATGTTAAGCATGATGAGAAATCTGATTGCGTCTTGGAAAACGAAATTATTATTATTATCACAGAAACACTAAAAGTAGATTAAACATCTGGTGGCAGTGGTTGTACATTACACACTATATACACACATACAGTCGTGCATAGTCAAGTAAAAGATCAATAGTCCTCATTTTGATCGGACAGTATAATTTGAGGGGAGAACACAATATCTGTCAGGCATTTGCCCAAGGAGTGAGGGAAACCCCTCGGAAAACCTCCCTCTGACACAAGTCAAGATATATACATAATCCAACCTTTACAAATTTTATCGCACCTCATAAAGAAATACATCTTCACGATTCATATCCATGTGGACATCATTACGAATCACAGAAAGTCAGCCAACTCTAATAGAATTTAGTAAACAATTAATACAATTTACATAACTTCGCCTTGGAGGTCCGCACTCGGGGAGGAAATCGCTCAAATACACCGACAGGAGGAGCGTTCCATTGATCTATAGTTCTACCAAGGAAGGAGAACTTAGCCGTGTACGTCCTTTGAGGCGGAGGTTCTATTTTATATGGTCTTTTCTGCTTAGGTAAGTGGGGCTTCTTATCCTTCTAATATCTGACCGTAAATGTTCAAGAGGAAACAATAATTTATAGCTGGACCGGAGCAACGGCTGTACTGAATCCGAGGAAAGCCAGAATAGTGGTACTGCAAAAGTTGGTAAATCGTCAGAATGTTGGGCCTCCAAATAGTCATGTAAGTAACGCTTTGCCTCGTTCCTGCTCCTGGTTCGGGGTTCGATTCTCTCGCGTGGGGGCCAAATGACCTTGGCTGTCGAAGAACTAAAATTTTTACTAGTACTAAGTTAGAATGTTGGCGCAGAGGGAATAAACAAGATAGGATTTTCTCGATCAAAGGACGTACGGAAAGGAAGGTTTCCAACGAAATGCAATAAGTATGAATGTGATATGGAGGTCTCTTCTGCTAAAACTCCACAGTTGTAAGAATGAGCAGGTCATGTCACCAGTAGAGTCACGTTAAAAATAAGAGAATGTCTCCTTTGTCTCGCACCAATATAGGAGAAAATGTTCATCTTAACTTAAGCATTCAGTTTAAGGGAAGAAACCAAGTTTCATCTTAAAAAAGAAAAATATGGATGTAATCCATTAAAATTAAAGAAATTGAGATTCGGCCCTCTTTATCATTCGATCCGAGTACGTCGAGGAATCGATAAAAACTTTAAAAGAGAAATTTAACAAATTGTCACTAAGTATCTTTACTTAGTATTTGTGCCGGTTACTGTAAAAATTAACGAGCAACTGCTTTATTAATCTACAACTATAGAGCGTATCATGATAAGACGTTTACATAGTTTTCTATTCTGACCTTTTCCTCAGATAACACTGTAAATCAGCAATTCTGGAGCGGAAAAAGAAACATCTTTAACTAACTTATGTATTGGTAAAACCGGGATATATATAAAGACCTATCTCCTTCGTGATGGCATAAATTAAGGAAGCTTAGTTATAAATCAAGATTTTGAGACAAAGGCAGCCAACGAGTTTCAGCCACATGCGGCCTTTTAAGCGTACAGTTGAGAGTTTTTATTTGTATTTACTCAGTAATTTTGGTCACTTGATTTCTTATTCTCACTTTATCCAGTGAAACTGAAATGGAAGACTTTCTCTTTCATCGTTTGAAGTATATATTCTGCGATTTCAGACAACCTGAACTATGACACACCGATAGGGCATATGTCCATGTAATTTGAAAGAAATAAAATGATTTTATTTAATTTAAAAATTTAAACGATGTCAATGTATAGATAGAGCGATCAGTCACGGTCGTCCCGAAAACGGGCGAACCAGGCGATCGTCCGGGACGCCAGTGTTTGTGGGGCGCATTACGTTATTCTGAGGTTTTTATGAGATAAATTTTGCAGATATCTTTGTGATCTTTATATTGACAAATCATTTATTGAATAATATGTGGGGAGCTGCTCAAAGTACAAATGATTGGTAAATAGTTGAAAGTTTTCTTTAGAACTGATGTTTAATTGTTACTTGAAATGTTCAAGCAATCGATACGTATTAAGTAGTTTTTCGTAAAATTAAACACTTGTCGNATATTCGACGACTCTGGAGCCGTGCTTATAGGGATAGCTCTATATTCTTAATCCAAAAAATAGTTTTGATCTTCCAGTATGGTTAAATCTGATTCGTTTTGTTGGATTTAAATTACACGGTTTACTTATAATTTAAAATATTATGTATGAAGATATGTATATATATTTATTTATTTATGAACTCAAAAATCGTCTCTAAAATTATTTTTTTTTTAATTTTAATTATTCATTTTAAAAATTTGACATAATTCAAGTATAACTTATTAATACTTAAATTTGGAGGAGCGCAGCGTGACCCCTATCACGGGGAGCCCGTGCACCTCAGGCCGGCCCTGCTACCAGTGCATACTCGATTTCATAAACGCAGTATGAAATCTTTGTTCCTTATAGATCAATTGGTAGTTCTGTTACAAAACAATATGGGTATAATAATAAGGTATTATAATGATATTATAATATTATAATGATATAATTACAAAGAACAATACGGGATTTCTGAAATATGGAAGGAACCTGTAAACCGGTACAATAAAACACAGGAGCTACGATGAGCTACCTAGTTGTGAATTTTTAAAAGATCGCTTTCGATGCCGATTCATTCTCCTCAGAGACATCCTGGTTGAGAAATACTGATCAACCGTTCGAAGTAGGCTTTAAACTCCGCCGAATTACTTTTCCCTTTTGACATACTTCGATGCCCTGCAAGGCAGCTGTTTTCTCACAGTTTTCGCACATGAATCATAATCCCTAAGCGAATCAATTCCCAGTTATTCCCTGCGATATGGGCCTCTCAATATCAATGGAATTTACAGGAGAGTTTGTAAGGACAGTATCGATCCACCTTAACCAAACAAGATGAATGACACAACCCGGCTACGAAGGCCTTTTCTCTTCATTGATGGTTTATGTACATTGGGATTCACTGTGAATTTGTTACTTACATCACTCAATCATATCATCTGGAATATTTCTGATTTGTCGTTTGGAAAGACTAAAATGCATCTTTCCATTACTTTGTGCTCGTATAAGATGCAGGCTGCTGTGGTTTGAGCGATGCTGAAGTATGATATTCACACTTTATTGAATGCTATTTTATGTAATTTTGCCTGCCTGAGTCTTAATATTTTACGTTACATTGTTCATTCAAGAAGTACATGATAAATATTTCAATTCAAGATTATTTTTTTTATTTTTGAGAAACCAGGCTGAGCCAGTGTTACGAATACTGGGTGACGGCCGTGTGTTTATGTCAACATATGTTAACACAGTCAAATTTTCAAGCTTAAAATTTAAAAAGGAGGCTAAATAAGATACCGGGTTACCTCTAAGCTGCGCCCCTGGGCGGCTGAGCAATGCTTTTTTAATTGAAAATCTTTAGCTTTTGTTTTCCCAAGTGCAATAATGATTTAGCATAACATGAATTGTGTAGTGGGATTAAATGGTTCACTTCGTCATTTAAATCAGAAAAAAATCAGTAAAATTGCTACTTAAAACCTACCCCTGGCAATGGTGGCTCCATAGGCTAAGTGCTCGCAGTAATTATCTATCCGCCCTAAGATAAAAAAATAAATAAAAGGCAACTATATAGTGATAACTTGGCTAACGGATGACCCTGATAACGAATTTATCGGCTAAAGAAGGTTTTTTTCACTACTTTTCGGACTTGGCTAACAAATCTGGATTCGGCTAAAGAATTTTTAATGGATACGCGCGTTGAGATAAAGCTGCAAATATTAGCGGTCGGATCATTTCAGTATTTTATCTTTTCCGTATGTATGTTTGAGGCAGGGAACTGTGGTGATCACATCAGGGGGACACCCACCAACCAAAATAGGTTGCTTATGTTCGAGACAGGGAGTAGTTAAACGCCTGATAATATCACGTTTTGGCCAACGAATGTGATTCTGGAACGAATTATCGCCGATAGCCGTTGTATCACTTTACTTGAAAACCGCAGGAAAAAATCAACATCCTATTTAATCTAGGTGATTTAGCCTATGAAAGAAATACTTAGTCATCACAATACCACATGCCAATAAAGCATGAATTAAATAATAAGTGCGGGTATTAAGAAGTTCACTCTGATATTAGGAGTTGAATAATACCTCCATTAATGATTGCTGACTTTAGTTTCACAGATACGGGGCGCGACCTTTTTCGGCCTTAAGTACTTGTCTTCGTTAAAAATATTCACACGTGGAGAATATTCTGTTTCTCAACGTGTGAATATTTTTAACGAATTGAGATTGACGCCATACTTCACTTAGGTTTCACATATGGCCTACAGCAGCCCTGCGATAAAAAAACCCACCCTTGGCAAAAATGACCGCGTTTTTTTATATTTAAAGTAAATTCAACGAGTTTAAGCTTTGAAAAACGCATAGAAACAAAAATTATTTTAAGAGAAGATCAGTAATTTGAGTCGGATGCTCTATCTTAAGTCTTAACACAAAATATCCTAAAGTATAACACAAAGCCTCGAATTCGACTAAAGATTTCACAAAGCAGATTTACAGATATTTTCTGATATATAGGAACCATAGATACCGAATCAATAAATACGAAAGATGAAACTTGAAAAATATCGAGATAGGAGAGCATAGATTCACAGGTTAGCATGAATAAATCCCTATAATTAATTGATTGCAAAGTAAACGTAGGATACAGTAAATAAAAACTAAGGAAAGTTAAACGCTATGTAATTTCCTTTTCTTAATTCATCTTTCCACGAAGCCAGCCATGATTATATATTATATTAGCAATATGTTATCATAAATAGGGGTGGATGTATAATAAGGCGCTAGCGGAGAGCTTTATCCATCTGGAGGGTCTCATTAAGACTGTAGTGATGAACTCTCAGTAACATACTGTAAATCGTTCTTGTTTTTCCCTTCAAGAAAGAATTTTATACTTGTTGAATAATACATAATATGTTCATAAAATATAATAAGTTGTTTCATTTATCACTATATAATCTGAATGGTTTCATTGTCATTAAATCGTTTCACATATCACTATATAATGTTAATTCTATCCATCATTCTTTGTAATTTGTAGAAATATTATGCATTATAATTCAAAGCTCATTTATTCAGTCTTGCTGTAGTAAATCCACTGAAAATTTATGGGATGTATACTTGTGTATTTTATGAGAAAATTCTCTTTTGTGCTCACAATTCCTAGTCGGGACCTCAATCTGATCTTTGCGCCTAGGGCCTCCGTTAAATCTGCCCCTGCCATAGATGATACATTCGCTTGCTATTTTAACAAAATGGAAATTTGGAAGTACAGAAGGCACATTCAACATGATGCGAATAAGTTGGGACCCTAACTGCTCGTTAAGATAAAATGGCTAGTTAGTCGAAATGACTGACCAGATAACGATATATATCGCATGTAATATATAAGAAACGTGAAGAAGAATTTCAGTGCAGGAAATGAGGAGTTTGAGGAGATTTTGGAAAGATTTTGAGTGTCCAAACGGTCGAAAAGTGGTCACTCGGACGCAAGTACACATTCTTTTGACCTGTTATTATTCAGAATTTGAGGAAAATGCTACGAAAGTCACCATAATATTCGACGAAATAAACAAATCAATCCATCCATCAAAATAATAAAAAATAACAGAAAATTGATTTTTCCTGGTTGAGAAAAGCATTCGGAATCTTAAAATAATCATCCCACAGTTTTCCTAAGCTGTCGTTTTCCCTACTAAAGCGGCATTTAGAGAGACTGCACAGGTAATTAATTAACTATCAACACACTAAAAATATCGCATCAAGGCAATTACGCTTAAAAAAGATATGCTATCCAATCAATTCTTGGCGTCCACAACGGTTTGATCAGAATAAAAATTATAGAATCGCATTATACATCATTCTCATTGTTCGCCCGCACTGTAGTAAGCTCGAAGATTATCTAACACATGCTTTGGTGAATGAAGCAAGAAGGTAATCCGCACTTGATTCCCTCACCCAGCCAAAATTCTGAGAAATCCCAGGCATTTGCAGCACAATGAACTGTTACGCACGATATCAATAATATTCTTGACAGTTGACAATGCGCATGATTTAGAGCTGTTTATTAAAGTAACTGCACCGGATTATGAAGAAATAAACGAGATCTATAAATTCAAAGTCTGGTATTCCACATACGATACGTTACGATATCTATGTTACTTCACGGGAAGGTAAAATAAGAATAGGAAAACTGAAAGCTAGACCAGATCGAAACAATTAACTGCCTAAACAAATCCTTAACACACGTACTGGTGGGCGAGGAAAGTTGCAGTTTAGATAAAATATGCAACCTTACACGAGTCTTGGCAGATGAAAGTTGGCGAATAAAGTCGAGTGAAAGAGTCACTAATAGGTCATGATTGAAGCTAGTGATTCCGCTGTTGAGAACAAATATGATATCAATCGTTTGAGTTAAAACGAATACAGTTTGTTTGCACAAACTGTATTCATTTTCTCAAACGATTGATATCATATTTGTTCCAACTCCTATTCCGTTATCAGGGGAAGAGGGATTTGTGTGTTGGTGTGGCGGGGGAGAAGAAGCAGAGGACTATGTCCAAAGGGAAACAGCGAGTTGAGGGTAAATCATACGCGACAAGAGTGATTTTGTTAAGGCAAATTTATTTGGCGCATTACTACCTAGCGAAAAATATTGAACCATGAAATTCTTTCCTCTATTATGGAATATCTGGCTGAAAATTTGATCGAACTGCGATTAATCATCAGGGCACGGGAGCGGAACAACGAGTCAAATGATAGGAAAATATGAAGCACATTTCTTCCATTGAAAAATCATTCACCGCGTTTTCAGGGGGATTTACAGCTTCAGGACCTGGAGATCACATCATGAGAACGACCTCGTGGCTTTTGACTATAAAAATAGCTGCCTTTCAATGAGAGAAACCACTCTCTAATTATTATCCTCATTTTGAGTAAACCTCGACTAAAAGCTATGACCAGTGAAATGCACATTCAATTCACCTCCCACCATTAGACAGTAACCACAGGGACCATTGTGCGAACAGTTTCAGGAAAAACTATCAAAAAGCTAAATATTCTAAAATGGTTCGATTAATTATTGACATCAGAATACTGTTTAAAGAAGAATCTCAAGTTTCATATCAAATTCCAGAAAATTTTCAATGAACAATTTTGTTTAATATAATACAAATAATATGTTCAAGGATATGAAATGGGCAGACGAAATTCAGGTGTGAATAAATATTTCGCTGTTCTCTGTGTAATTTAAAGTTTAATCGGTAGTCACAAGGGCTCTTGAAGTCCCACTGAAAGATTTATATGTCCAGAATTAATAGGCTGGGGCATATTTTGACCAAATATACTCACAACCTTACAAAAAAATTCGTCGTTTATGAACCAGTGATATCGCACGCTAAAACTTACCTCACATACTAAATAGACAGCAGATGTCTTTTATGCATATTTTAAATCACAGAAGACAGGCGACCGACTACTTAAACATGAAATCGATCTTTTGAGCCCTTTAAAATCTTAGATTTACATTTCGATGCGAAAGAAAATGAAAAAAAAACTAGGACGGCTAAGTCATACGGTCTTTCCCACGAGGTTTACTGACTCGAAACTAATTTTATTTTAGTGTTGAGTCTCATTTATACTCACAATCATGAATGAATATCATAGGTATGGGAAAGGAGCAATCCTACACTCGGTTTTAATTACGGTATCATAAACCCGTTTACCCCACCTGGCGATTACACAACCATCTTCACCACCGATTCTACTGTAGTACATTTCGCTATCTCATGAATGCCTCCTCAATCTGACTGTGGGTTGTTCTCCAAATTAACTCTAACAATGGACGTCAGGACTGATTTAGATTTGGTAAGCAGGGATCTAATTCTAATAATTTTAGCAGAGAAAGTTGACTATTGCACACAGGTGGATGTCTGCGTTCGAAGATGCACTTAAAATGGAATAGTTGCAAGGATAAACCTTGAGTTTGAGGAGAAAAAATTAATTACAATAATACGGGGAAATAGCAGGAAAGTCAATGCCCTGAAAGTAAATATCGCGAATTAGAAATTCTAATAATAATAATAAGAATGCGACTTTATTTGGATTGAGACTATCAAGTTTCTTCTAAAATTTAACCCTTCATCATAAGAAATTTAAGAGAAAGCTTAAAAATGAGCTCCGAAGAAAAATACTATGTGGGTTTAAAAACCCAAGTTTGCACTGAGGAAAAAGTACGCCACCGCAGGAAAACACCTACAAGAAGGGGAGTGTGTGAAACATGCGAAACATAGTGATAGTTAACTAAGTTTTAAGGAAAAGGCAGGTTAAATTAGATCTGAAAGGCAAATAATAATACTATGGACGCATAAGTACGTAGAATAAACAAATAGAAACAACTTTTCATAAAAACAGACTAGAAATATTACGAAATACAAACAATTAGGTTAAAAAACAAGTCAGTGACCAAATAGTAATAAAGATACCAAATAAAAATAACGATAATTAAAGAGTTCATTACTGGTTCTGAGCTCTGTCAATATTATTTTATAGAAGTTCATTCAATTTATCATAACACTAAGTTAAAGACGTCAGATTTATTTGGAATTAAGATATTATATAAATATAGTTTCACCTGTCCAGATCAAGGCTTGTCAATGAGTACAATATAAGAGTAACGATCTTTTTTTCATCTAGTTCTGATGTTTTGTGATACAGAATTGTGTCTTCGTTGTTTACTGCAACAACTGTAGTTATTTAGCCATTGAATGCCTTATTCCAGAAGCAGCGAAATTGCTGTTATATCATCCTACGTCGCTATCGGCATAATATTCGTATTTGCTGTGGTACATTTAATTCACCAAATACTGACGTATACAGACTTGCCGTTTGAAAAACTTTCACTTACTGTTAAACCCAATAATAGAGGCGCGAAGAGCCGCTGTAAAGACCAAACTACGGCAAATCAACGAAAATGGAGAAAGAAGAGGCCTTTCCTGCCCAGAGATGAAATTCATCGCGTGAGATCATTAAAAGAGTAGTCAAGTGCGTACAGCGTGCACGGCTGCACGAAATGAAACATCCCGGCCGAGGAAAGAGTGATCGGCGGTCGGAGAGTGGACGTCTGCCCCTGGAATGGGTGCCCACTTGCCGCCCTTTCTCACTTCACCAAATCAATCCCAAGATTACACACTTGACAAATTTCCCCTCGTACGGCGTCCCAACAATTGCCGCATCCTTCCGCTCCTCTCCATTGCCATCGGGTGCCATCTACCTTCCGGAGCATCTAACCACCTGCTGCATATATCCTCACTCCTGCGCAGGATTTGCAGTACATAGAAATTCGCTTAAAATTTAAAAACGGTGATAATCAGTGGGAAGCTCATGCTTGCGAGGGCTGGACGGATTTCCCGATGCGATGAGAAAGTGCCGCGATCGGCAGTGGGCACTGATGCCTGTTGGCGAAGGCCCGCAAACAGCTCTAAAATAATAGCGTCGCTAGATTCCTACCGATCGCTAGATTCACGCATATTCCCAGAATCTTCCGCCCGCAAATCCAATTACTTCCGAAAGTAAGCAAACCCTCAAACATTTTACTTCACTGTCTCCGCAAGGTACCGCTCTTTCCGTTTTCCGACTAAAACAACCTACTCCCGAAACTCTATATCTACCCTATAACTCTATAACTCTGAATCTTCACTTTGTCTATGACTATGTAATGTAATTCCCTGCAAGCCGCCTTTCGGCGTGTGGCAGTGGGTGTATGCACCATGACTCTATTTCCCTAATCGATTACTTTCGCGTATCGTTCGCGGAAAAAATGAGTTCTTGAATCGATTCTTCTGGCATCTGTTTCCCTGATATTTCTCGCAGTATCGGAACGACCTATGTAACATGGAGGTCGCAATATATCGGCTATATCCTCTCTGAATCTATACAGTAAATTACTCCTCTGTTTAAATCTCCTAACTTCTAAACATTCCCATCCTGCGATTTCCAAAATTGTATCAAATTAAACGAAGTTTTCGGGCCAAACACCATGCATCACCTGGGACCGTGTCTAAGTATGTCCGCATATTACGCTCCATGAAAAGAACTTATTTTCCCAAATATGTGTCCTAAAATTGACCAGCACCTGACTGATTGACGAGGATTAAAAAAACAGTAATTTAGAAATTAAGAAGCCAGTATAAGATCAAATGAGAGAAAATTCTCAACATTCTTCATTCTAACTTGAATCCGTGAGAAGATAATGGAGTTTTATCTAGTAGACGTAATACAAGAAGCGAGATGAAACTGAAACTAAGGTAAAATATTTTTTTAATGTTAAATTAGCGATGTTTTAGGTGGAAGAGAAGATGCATTTCGATACAAAAAATGTGGCGCTTTGAGTGGAATGATTATTGAAGACGATTTTGGTGGCTGTAGAGACGATTTACTGCTTTTAAACTGTGAGTAGACATTGCTGATTGATCAAATCTGAGATCGGATAGAATGCTCTGCCTTTTGCATGGGTCTTCAATATTTCTATGGTTCTATTGAAGTTTTGTGCGAAAAAATGTTACGTTTCGACAACCCTTAAAACGCAATCTACCAAAATGGATATATGTAGCCCTTGATATATTTAACTTTACTATCAGTTTTTGAAATCACTCTGAAAATAGGAACTGGTAACAAAACTGAACATTCACCATAAGTTTGTGCGTATGAATGCCGATAAATTTCGGACCAATCCGCCACGAACTACGGAACTCCGATGGGAAGAGTGCATAAGTTTCTATAGATTCGTACTTCACAAGTTGAACTTTTCTATATTAGTTCTGCAGCTCGTTGTTATGCACACGACTACTTTTATGTATGACGAAATTGTTAGAATTGGTTGATTAAAATTAACATTCTTCTTGCATTATGAAATAGCCTTTTACGGGAATGCTTCACAAAAAATGATTCAAAAGCTTAAAATCAATTTGATGTAATAAGTACATATAATCAAGCAAGACCCCATTTCATTCCAATCTTCCCCAAGTAACATTGATGGCAGTCTTTCGGAGGATATGGACAAGCTCTTTGGACATCGAATAAGAGTAAACACAATTAGGTGAGAGGTAGTGGATGGTCCATGGGAGTCGACCGCACCTCCTTGATGACTTCGTTGTGCTAGCAATTTCCCTGGGATATGAAGAGGAGGTTGTACAAAAATTACAAACTATTACGGCGAGAAGAATACATCTCCTACAAACTGCGACATAAATGGCACATAAGAGTTAGAGATAAGCTTATGACGAACTTGTCTCATACCGCCCCCCGCTTGGCATGCCCGCCGCCCACCATCCAGCTTGTGTTTTGATCCGGCCGCATTAAGGTGATAATAGGTTACGCAAAAGTAGCTATTTTCCAGCTATGAAATACGCATTGACCCCATTAATAATCATTGGACATTTCGTAAATCAACAAGTTAATAACTCGATCGATGGCCAATTATTTCCCAAAAGAAAGGAAGAGTATTTTCCCGAAGAAATCTATTAATTTTCGGTTGAAATTTGCGACAGATGGGAAGAAGTGCAGTTACATAAGGCGAGTAGGGAAAAAACCGAATTAAAACGAATCACCTCAATGTTAAACTGAATGCGGTAACATGGGCATAAAGAAACTCATCCCTCCTCGACGATGGATAGGTATTCGACCAAACGAAAAATTTCTTCCGTAAATTTAGAGAGGTTTCCACGCAAAATTTCGGCTCTAAATTGCATAAAAGCCTCGTGGTTTGAAGTCCGCGCCTGGTCCATCCTCATACTCCCTCAGCCTCAAATCTTCATTACTAATGCGTTCCCACGATGATTCCCGTTGATACTAAATATCGGAAACGGCAAGCGATACTTGAATAATTGGACTCCAAATGATAACTCATAACTCGCCCCCCCCCCCCAAGTTCAACGGTTGAATGCGGCGGCACGGCAAGACCAAAGATTTTTCCGCCGGACCGGCGAAAAAATTGAATGTGCGCAGAAGACTTTACGTTGTACTTCTCCGTTAGTTTGGTGCATTATTACGGTTGTACTTTCCTACATTCGCATTCTAACTCCTAGATTAACTTCCGGAAAAAATACTTCGAAGATTCCGATGCACAATTAGAAATTTTGAACATCTAAAAACACGTTATTCGTAAAATAATTATCCCCGATAGCTACCTGCGCTCACAAATTGTTCGGATATTTGTCTTCATTTCATGCGTGGCTATTTCAGGAAGTATATTAAGAATTTTACTAGAGATCTTTATATTTTGTAACTAACCGGAAACCTTGAGAGATCATCCGTTTTAATTTCTAACGCGCTGAAAGCCACCAATAACAGCGATTTTCGACAAAAAGGCGATGTCGATATCGCTGTACCGGTCAACTTGAAAAACACCCCAAGTGCATAAAGGGTAGGTAGTCCGTGAATTTCACATTAAATGTAACTTGTCTACGCTTAAATTTCGAGGAATGCACCCCAGTAACACCTGAAGGTAACAAGCATATATTTGGCAATTTCGCCGTTCCGGCGAAAACTAGTGCGATGTCTTCCGACTACCCTACAGCGTATAAATAATCGACATGGTATTTCTGCTCGCCTTTTCTGAAGAGTCGTTGTTGCTACAAATTCACATAAGACTAAATGGAAATCATTGTAAGGAAGAGGAGTTGAGGGTTTGTAGGTGCCGTGCAATCATCTCTTTTTCATACGGCGAGGAAAGTTGGGATAGCTGGGATGGAGATTAGCAAACAATGCAGATGCTTTTGGTAAAGACTAGCGGAAAAGTCCGGAGACTTCTGTACCGATGATTGCGAAAAAATGTCCAGCGAAATGTTAAACACGTAAAGATGACTTCTAAACACAGAACAACGAGACAAAAACAATAGCCTCAAAAGTAACCATAAAAATTTGGATGCGCACCGGAAAGCATAAGTAATACACTCGATGTCTTCCAGAATGAACACAATTAGTGATTTCTTTCGGTTAACATTCTAGGACAATGGTTTCCAATGAAGCGCTCGTGAGTGGATTACATTGTTGCAAAGAAACTCCCTCCGGAAGAAATATTAACGAACCTGAACGTAAACATAACATCACGGAAAATATACTATTCACCCGAAACATACAAAAATTTTTCCACTAAACATGAAGATGTCAACATGTGAGAGGATCGTGAGAAAATCCATTGTTCAAAAACAAGTTTCGTCGTTCCACAGCTTCCAGACAAAAAAACACTCAGGGGTTGCGATTGCCACAAAAAAAGGAAACCACTGTCCTACACACTTGTAAACATCCAAAAAAAACTCTGGGAGCTACTGGCAGTACCAATGCCGTTCTAAACAGGCAAATTCCTACGAAATGAACACGCACCCAATCGTGAGATCCTCTGGCGGAGTCCTCCATGACCACCACGGGCATTCTCCAACACAATCCGTCGCGGGGAACACAAGTCGACGAAGAAACTTTTCGGCTACTCCATGGGCAACAGTTCTTCCGATACCAATTCACGCGGCGAGGGTTAACTGATGTGCTCGGAAGCGACACAGGCACGGTCACCTCACCCGAGCCGAAGGCGGTTATCGCAGGGGCTGCAACACCACGTGGACTGGGTTTCGGAGCGCTAGCGGCGTGAGAAACACACGCACCTACGATATCTGGCGGACGAATGTGAGAGGATAGGCGGCTTGCGGTCCGAAGGCCTCTCCGCTTCCCCACCACCGCCCCTCCCGCCCCTCAGCCGCACTCGCCTCTGACGTCAGCGGGATCCCACGACCGGAGCGGCCTTCCCACCGTGCGTCCCGGCTTCGGGTCTTCCTCTTCTTTCTGCGACGCATAGCCTACGACGCACAGCCCTGAGTGACACGCATGCAGGAATCGAAGCGCGGATGAAAGGGTCGCTTTCCTTTCGTTCGTGAATTTACTTCAGGGCTCGCGAGGACACCCCCAAGCGACCCCCGGCTGATGTTCACTGACTTTTGACCGTTTGATGAATCCAAGTTTTGGCTCTGGATGTTCGGATTTTTTTTCGGAGCTGGAAAATACTACTCGGAATTTCCGACATTATTTCCAGATACCACTGCCGCGCATCCATGCACTTGTATGAAGGGCAGGCACGGGTAGGTTGTGCCAAAGGCTCCTTCATAAGACACCGCGACGATAGATTGAAAATTTTCATCACTGCAATCTGAAACAAAAATGAATGAAATCTATTCGTAAATTCGTTCTATTTGAGGCGTTTTCTAAAAATAAGGAATGATTCGGCCCCTTCTAAAATAATCGCCCTAAAGCTTACTCGATCAGTAATAATATTAAAATATAAATAATACCTCACAAAATTGACGTTACTATTATTTTACCACAGTTGTTGATAAGATAACTTGAGAGTACGGGAAATATTGCTTTGTAAGAATAGTTTGATTCTTGGTTGCTTTGTTGACTGTTTGATTCTCATCATATTTTGAAGATAGTCAACTTTCCGGGCGAAGAGATTGCCTTCTCTTATTACTTCATTTAGCCATTGTTCACCATTCAATAAAGCAACGTTTTATCAGATAGACAATCAAGATTGAATAACGAATTGTTTAGTAGTATTAGTAGGAGTTCATCTCCTCAAGACTACACTCAACAGCCCACAAAACACTGCACTGCAACTCAGGTTAATTTGATATTTTTATAACTCGAGATTGATGCGAAAGAAAACACCGCTAAGCCACATTTTATCTATAGTTCATCCCTGAGACGAGGCTGATGCAGAAGATCTTACAACCAGAGCTAGAATCGGCTTCAACCGTAGGATGAAGAATGTCATATTTGCGATACCTTAATTTTCTCAGTCACCGCAAGCAAGTCAGTCAAAAGGTAGTCCCTCAAGCGGACCCTACGCGGTCATTTACATTATCATAATGACATTAATAATGATAATGTAAAGCCTCCAAAAATGTATTGAGGGACGGTACAGATGCGAATCCGGATTTTCTGATTTCGGGGCATCAATACTTGGAGATGGAGGAGATACTGTATTTAATACTGACAGTGTATGGTTCGCCCATCACTAGTATGTACGTCATTACTCAGTTCAACAAGTGTAGCCGTTGTCCCGACATCGAGTAAAATGAAGTTTATCTTGATCGACTTCCTTTAGCTCTGCTCTATTTTACAGGAGACTTTATTGCCAATTATATTCGTTGTTAATTAACACGAAAAACGGTGTCATAGATTTAAATCTAGAATTCCATGCGACCGATCATATGTAAAGAAGTTACTGACTAAATACGTCGAATGGAAGAAATAAAATATCATTCACGTGAATATTCTCAAGAATGTGACTGCGGGATATTTTTTCGAGAGCTAATGTACTCGATACTACATATATCTTGGGTATTTTTTATTTCATTATGATTTCTAGTAATTTTATTTGTTTGCAATTCATAAATATTTTGCAGTTATCATCGAGATGTTCATATGTTTATTTCCCCCGAATGTCTTGGAAAAAAAGGATTGCCGAAATTGAGGCCGAATATAAGTTTTACAGTTGTTGAGTTGTTTTTATTCCCTGTCATAGGAAAACAATTATAAATGCTCTGAAGATGACGTTTATATGGAGAGAGAAATTAGAGGAGGAAGAATTAGAATAGTTTTTAATACGTTGAAGGAGAGATTCTTTGAAGGAGACATACCAGCGCCTCATTTCGAAGAGTCGATAAAATGGCCACATATTGAATATTGTAAAATCAGAGCATTGATTGCAACAAGACGATGTGGGAACACAGCTCTCGTTTTCCCACCAGTCCTCCACCCACCGACGACGCTTAACATTACGTTTCATGCTTAATGTTATATTTATAGGAATACAGAATGATCTGCGTGGATCTATACCCGCTTCACTGGAGACAACAGCGTGAGTTAAACACACCTGCAAAGAGACGGAATTAATGAAGCTAAAGAGGAGATTACGTAGCAGTAAGTAGCGCAATTCCTTTGCAATCGAATACTAAGGATCGTAGAAAAATCCACGACTACAAGAAAGGGGCGCCGTTAAATAACTTTCATTAAAATACCTCTTTCCAGTTAATATAGCTCTCAATATACACCAGCCAAAGCAAAAAGCGAAAAAAAGCACATTATCTTCATCGCAACGTAAGAACTATATCTACGCGTTTTATACAATGCTTGCAGTAATTTCAGGAAGTCCTGAAGTGTATCATTTTACCACCATGTGGAACTCGGTTACAATCATCGGCAGGTTTTCTTCTTGGGATTTTCCTCCATTCCTCTCTTCTTTCTGCTACTCTTATTATTGTCACATATTTCTCCTCTTATTCTGTCTTATATCTGCTGTCTCCTCCTTCTCCACTTTCTTTTTCCATTCCTTCTATTCAATTTCTAACGAGCACTCTCTTCTCAGGACGTGGCCAATCCAATTCTACTTTTAATCGTTTCCATCAAAACCCTTTCCTCACCTCCTCTCCTTATCCCATCTTCATTTCTCGCTTTATTTTTCCATCTTTCTCCATATTCACATCTCCAGAGCTTCTATCCTTTTCTCGTATTCCTTCTTGATAAACCAAGTATCCATGCTATACTCAGTCTGTAACATTGAAAATAATATATTGTAGACATGGAACATCCTTGTCCCAATCTAATCTGTTCTGTCATCTCTCCTCTTAGCCTCACTGTTGAAGTTTGGCTAAAATAAAGTTGTTTTATAAACTTCTCTCATTGATTCCAATCAATTGCGCGTTTTTAAGTACAACCATTAGTTTGTCCCACTTTACTCCGTCAAAAGCCTTTCCCAATTGTATTAAAGCTACGCAAAATTTTCTCCTTTTTTCCATATATACGTCTCTCTCCTATTACTCATATTAGGCCTATATCATCTCAAGTTCCTTTTACTTTCCTAAAACCAAACTGTTTCTCACCAATTGCATTGCTCAGCCTTCGATTTTGTTAAAATTTCTTAGTATTAATTTGGCTTAATGAGATATAAAACTTATCGCCCGGTTTTCTTCACATTCTTTGCTGTTTTTCCGCTTTTCTTTGAATATTTTCTCCTTTCGTCAAAAATCTCTTGCCATTTTCATCAAATTGTAAAGCTTGAGTAGTTAATCCCGTAATAATACATTGGTTGAGTAATTTCATTGAGTAGTTATTTCTTACCTTCTTAATCCAAAGTTATTATTAATTCAATTGAAATTTCATGTCTACCAGTTGATTTTCTCTTTTTCGCTTTTTTCGTTTATTTATTGTAAAAGTAATAAATAAATCAACCTTTACGATTCCATAAAAATCACTGCACACGAGCAGTTTAGACCATCTTAGGACATCCTTAGATGACGTTTAAGATGAGTTTTCATCTCTTTTAATAAAAAACGCAATCATCAACTGATAGATATTCTAATCTCAATTCACTTATCACATAAATTTCACGTTACGATGAATCTTTGCACAAATTCAACGATTTAAAATACCATAGAATTTTGACTTCCTGGCGTGGAAGCAAGGAACATTTTGGAAAATATAATTGCTTTTTACACTACGGAAGAACTTCCTAAAGCTATATCTACAGATTTAAGTCGAACTGAAATCGGGAAGTGTCTCAAAAAATACTTCAGATTTTCCTTTAGGTTTTATGGAAGAATATTTAGCAAGTTCTGCCGTAAAACAAAGAATCGGTTTGGAAGTAGTCAACTACTAATACAAAACAAGGATTCCTATTCACAAACCGGATTGTAGCTAAGTATCTGTTCGGTAAGAACTCCAACAATACATTAAAATTGCCGAAATGCTTTTCTTGAGGGAGAAATTTTCCCTGAAATAACGTCGAGCCGATTATCATTTTGGAGAGAAATCTATTCAGATTACATTCGAAAAGCACCTCTGACGATATCTTGATTTTCAATTCTTTATTTCCATGAAATACCTCAAAAATGTCCTAAGAGTTGACCAATGTTTTATTATGGGAAACATCGGTTAGCTAGGAAACATTTAATGATAGGATCAATAACTCGCTTTTCCTCGGACCTCACTCATGGGGCCTATCCGAGATAAAACGACCAAGCCAATGACGCTTGTGGCTTAGCCTGTAATAGCAATTATGCGGATTATAAATAGAAGTCGTGCCTATGTTTCATAATCGTAATTGACCGATTCAAAATTGATCTAAGGTTCGATGCCAGGGCGCGTTAAATCACAATGAATCTATGGGAAACTCTGAATTCATTTCGAGGCAATTCCCTTACTCCTTATGGAAGAATATTTAACCCTGCCTGAAATCGAACCCTAGGTCAATATGGAAGCGGTTCACAACGGATATAAAACATAGGCATGACTTCTGTTCCGGGTTATAGCTATCTATCATTTTGATATATGCTCAAAAAATCTTAAATTTCGCTACTATGCTTTCTTGCGGGAGAATTTCTACATCTACATAAATACCCTGCAAGTCGCCTTTCGGCGTGTGGCAAGGGATGTAAACACCAAGGTTCACCATTTTTCATCGACCTAACGTCGAACTAAGAACAATCTTGTGAGATATCACTTTTTATCCTTTTTATGAAGTTTTGGAATAACTCCCTCTGACAATATCTAAAGTTTCAAGTCAAAATTATTAGTCTTTGGAACTGTATATGTATGCAGTATTTGCATTGGTAGAAGATTCCTCTTAAGTGCCATTGTCACACATATATGTTTCTTCTGATGTCGCTCCAGCCTTCTTCTTCGATTAACTTCATTAATCTTGTTCTTTCCTCTGTTGTTACCACTTGAACTAGGTATTAATGGCACAGCACACACCCCAACCACAACGGTGTAAAATGTGTACGTCCCACTGTAAAGGTTTTTGGGACGGAGTTCTTGCTCCACTGGTTTTTACGGCTTTTAGGAGTTTTTAAGGTGTCATTTGTACACATTTTACACTGTTGTGGTTGAGGTGTGTGCTGTGCTATTACTACTTTTATAGGCCGTAGCTTGATCTCCTCTTTATTCTGAACTAGGTATGTATATGACGAACAAATATAAAGAGGTATATCTTGTTTTATTGGTACTTGTGCTGTGAAAGAGTTATACATTACCTTTGTTTGAGTATAGTTTATCCTGAGTTCTATCTCCTGCCCCGCCATGTTCAGTTCTTGAAGTCTTTAAGCTATACCTCCGTTGGATGCGAAGAGTATAATATCATCAGCGAAAGGCAGATGACTGATGAACCCTCTATTTATATTTAAGCTCATTTACACCCAGTCTAAGGTTTTAAAAACTTCTTCCAGAACCGCTGTGAAAAGAATTCGTGAAAGGCTGTCGCCTTGCCCAACATCCTTCTCAACCTCCGATTCTTCAGTTATTTTGTGCAGCATTACGGAAGCTGTGGCATTCTTGTAAATGCTGCGTTGGAGATGTACTCTGCATTTACTCCTTGATTTTCTAGGGCCTCTAGTGTAGAGGAAGTCCTTAACGTGTTTAAGTTCTTATTCCAAAAAGCAGAGTACTAGTGTTATCTCAGTTTTATTCGTTCTACTGATGATTTCTTGTAGTATATGGATGAGGTCCATAGTCCTGAAACTCTTGCGGAATCCAGCTTGTTCTCTAGGCTTGGCAGAGAACAAAGTCGTCTTCAGATTTTCAGCTATTACCCTTATGAACGTTTTGTAAACAACAGGAAGGAAGACAATAGGACGGTAATACAGTCAAATCTTGGTCTGCGGGTAACTTGATTTACGAGTGTTTTGATAGGCGATCAAAAATTTTTGATAAATTTTAACTTGACATACGAGCGAAATCTTGCAATTCGAGCAATACATGGAGTATGTATTTGCTGTCTTGTCAGCCGAGCGTCACGTGATCACTGCTTCCCTAATAATCATTATGCATATGAAAATTTTTAGGTTTTGGAACGAATCTGAGTTTCCACTATTCCTTATAGGGAATTCGCTTTGATATACGAGTGCTTCGGATTGCGAGCACGTTTCCGGAACGAATCACACTCCCAATACAAGGTTTAACAATACTTTAACTCCTACACGCTTCCTTTTTCGTGTAAAAGGCTAATTCTTATATAGTTCTTGTTCTTGAAGATTTTATTTTATCCCACGAAATCAGTTAATAATTGAGCCTTAATTGAAGCAATCTCTATTCCACCATGTTGAATATGTTTCTCCAAATTTGCGCTTACCTCTTGGATCTTCTCTTCAACACTTTCTGTCTTCTTGTAAAGGTTACGTAAATATTCTGCTACTGTCCTCAGCAATGGTGCTTATCTGTTGCAAGTTGTTGTGCTATCCTTTTTCTGTAGGGCTAAAGTCTGTACCTTCCCCATTGCTAGGCGTTAACCACGTTTCTTCATTCTTTTGCTGTTCCCTACAGCATCGCAACTCTTTCATTGAAGTAACGACGTATTTCTTAATTTTCATTTTGATTGACTTGCAAAGCTTATGCCATCTCTTGGTGTGACTTTTCTCTTTAGTTTCATTCTGCGTGTCATCATTTACCGGGTTTTGTCACAGAATTTTCTATCATGGTCTTTTTGGTGTACTTGCTGCTTCTTCTGCCGGTCCTTTGACAACCTAATTGCCTTTGTTATCCAGTTTTCCTTCTTCCATTTCTTACTCTATAACTACAAAGAATGTCAACACGCCCTGAGAATCATTTTACTTCATTAAAAGTGATCTATGATGAAAATATTTATGACTGTTTTGAGAAACGAATGACTTTCTAATTTTAGCATTACTTTCATCAGCTGGCCTGCGATAATTCTGCTCCAGTCAAAACATAATGAATCCAGTCAATTGTTGATTAGTCAACTAATCGCTAACAAAACTAAAGTCTCGGAAAGAGATTTAGAAAGAAAAGAAGAAAGTTCATTGAGACATATACTCAAGCTCATCTTCCCCTCTTTTTTCACGGAAAAATTATTCATTAAAGGGTGTGAAACTTGATTTTTGGTACTCGATACTCAGTCAAATTTTCTAATGCCACTACCAGTCCAAGACAACTGCTGAAGATGGGAACATAATTCTCAAAATACGTATCTAGTAGTGCTTCCGTGTACTTTCCTGCAACATTGACCAAACGTAGCAGAGGAATCACTGCAAAGGTAAATTCTCTTTCTACCTTTGAATTATACGGATTTCGGAGTTACTTCTATGTTTTGACATTAGTCTAACAGCCGTGTACCTTTCTTTCTTTCCATTGATCGCTTAGTGGCATAATAGAATGATAGGACCTCGGGATATCCAAAAGGTTAGTGTGTCCGTCCTCAGTAATTCAATGGTTTGATTCAACCATAATATTGAATCAGTATCGTGAAAAAATTGGGGACTGTGTTATATTAATATGCAGCGAATCCATTGAGGGGTAGAAAAAACAACAAGGTGGTGTAGTAGTAGATGTGCTGACCACGTGACTCCCACTTGCAATGTCTCATGGTTTCTTGGCCCTCATTGGTCATTGCGCCATGGACTGAATTTAAATACGAAGTAAAAGGGAGGTATAGAATTGAAGATATTAGGGATATGAAAGTAATGATACAGAGGAAAAGAAATAAATATTTTCATTCTACAGTCACTTGACAGTTGAAATTTAGGCGGGCATCTTCCCTCACCCTTAAAAAAATACTATTCCTCGCACGTGGATCTTCTTTTTCCTCCTTCGTTGCTTCATTGCTTTCTTTTGGTGGTCAATATTGTGATTTTAGGTCAATTAAATACAAAATCTCTGAAATTTCATGACCCCCATTTTATCACCCACACCTTTCAATACTGAAATAGTGAAATCAAGAGTGCTTCAATTAATTAGTCCTTACGTATTGGTGCTCACTTTCACTGTCAGTCCTACGTGAATCGAGCAAGTCAATAATCATAAGTTCAAGAAAATCCTTACTTTGAAACAGACTTGCCTGTAAAGAGCAACCATCTTTCAGGGATTTCAGGGCTTTTAGCCGTAAAACGTTTCTCTTCACCGGGAGCATTGTCAATCACACCGAAAATGGATGCTTCGCAGCTACTTAGTCTACTAACAAGGGAAACACAACTTTTGTGAAACATGGATTGGCTCGAAATTGTCAGGATATGTTCCTTCCTTTAAAATAATAGACACGCGTCCAACAGTTTACTCCAATCAGTCTTTGTTTATGCAAAATTTTATTAGAAATCTGAGTTAGGCAACAACGCCACACGCGTAATTTTGAAGATCGCGAAATTTTTCACGAAGCTCCAGAAAGTCCAGGATATTGATTGCAGTAAGTGAAATAATTGGAAAGGAAAAATTTCCTGTTTGGAATAGATAACATGTTGAAAATGGTAAAAACTGTTTCTTTGACCTCTTCAGGCTGTTCAATTCATAACTAATTATGGAATTTTCGGTTTAGGTGACAAATCGCTAACTTTCGCCGACGTTTCGTTGTTCTAATAATGTTGTTGTTTCAATGATTCCTTCGTAAAAATACAATCGCCTACATGTAACTTAGTATATAAAGTCGTCTAATTATTATTAAAAGAAATGAATACTGACAAGCCTGGTATTTTGCGGTGTTTCATTTAGAACCGCGCTGTTTTTTTATCGCCAATTAATTTTGATATTTTGCGAACTTAATTTTATTACAATTCAGTAAGGAAAATTGACAGTATTGTCCGGACGAATTCATCAAAAGGACACATGCTGTCTGTTCCTATGATTGTAATTTTCTGTGTGTTTGCAAAGCAGCCACAAACAATACAATTCTTAAATTCACCTTCACCACACCCATGCCATCATTCTGTCTTCTTTTATATCCATCCAAATCTTTACAAATATACAATTAATTTATAAAAAAATTAATAAATTGAACATCATTTATGGTTACGTTAAAGCTTTTTATTTTTCTAGTTGATTTTGATTTTTCATCAATCTGCATTTACATGATATTTTATTTCACGGTCACATAGTATTAAATTATGCCATATAAACAAACTGCACGTAAAACTGCGCTATAAAATAAACTGTCCCTGGTGGCTAGACAACCGTCAATAATTTAATTAGTAATTTAAATCGTGAATCTAGGCTTTAAAGATATTTATAAACTGCAAGTGTTATTTATGCGTATATGAATGTGCAATTTTGAGAAATAAGTGGCAAAGAATCCGACATTCTCGGAAATGTTGAGAGTATTAGCCATGTAGCAGGGCAGATCAACCCCCTGCTTAGAGTATACTCGGGATTAGAATGGCTTGGGCTTGTTTATTTTCGGGTATGTTAATGCCAGGACAAGTTTATGCCCCGGGGTATAAATTGAGTCAGGTCAGCTATACCCTCAAAACAAGAATGTACCCCTTTGTTTCAATAATAATTTGCCACAAAGTTGCTTCGTTACAAACAATTTCGTTACAATAGATTTTATATTTGCTATGTTAATTTAATATTTTAATGTTTAATCATAATTTTATTAATGTTAACTGTCTAAAATCTGCTTATATAATACTTACTTGTCATAGATTGCGATTAAGATATTTAGTTGAAAAATCTCCCTCCAATAGATTGGCTACCTAAATATTTTCACAGGATTTATTTACTGTTATTCTATGTATTTACAATATATTATGGCTTCATCATAAAGGAAGGAGATTGATGATCCAGGTTATGGTTATCCCTCATCTAAAATATTCGGCCATAATGTGGGATTAAATAGCGGAGGACACCTTGAGATGGAATGGCGTTCGAAGAAATTTCTATGATAAAGCATGTCACTCTTGTCACTATTTAACTGAATCTCAGAGCCAAGATTTTCCAAGAGTTAAAGAAAATAATAATAAAAGACCCTTTGTTAAGTGATCCATCACTGATTTTTACACGTAAACGGGCAAATGATGATACAAAACTGTTGTATAAATCTACCAAAACTGTGTGTAGTAAGGAATTAACGTTTAGGTTCCAGCAATCAATACGTGGTAGTTCTTGCGAAATTTTAAACAAAATAGCTGGAAAATAAGAACCTCAGCAAAAGGAGAAGATAAATGCACTGTTAGAAGAACTCTAGCGCAACTTTGTCTCCGAAAGAGCTCCATGACAGTCTTGTCTGCTATTACCATTTATGTTTCTCCATTAGTTGTCCAATGAATGTAAGTTTGTCAGGACACCCGGAAATAAATAAATATTCCCAAATCACAGGAACATAAAAAATTCAAACTTTCTTTTCCGGCGAATATATATTTCTATATTATGGCAGTAGAAGTTACGTCTAAAATAAGTATGGAAAGAAGTTACGAAAATTAATTCCCTCATATGCAAAAAGGTGTTATGGTGGCTAAATGCAACTTTTAGCGCAAATTTAAATTAAATCCCAGTAATTTCCTATTATTTTAGGTAATTGTGATTTGAATTTGATGCATTAGTTATTATTGAAATATCTATTATATGTGTGACTGAACGAATAGTCTACCATGTACGTTGTATCATTTAATTACAGCTGTTNTATTATTTATAATGGAGTTACATATACCTGCGCTTCGATCCTCAAGGTCCCGTTTTCGAGTCCCGGCTAGTCGGATTATTCTGGTTAGGGAATGGTTATTTGAGTTTGGAAATAATAATAATTATTAAAATGGATGCAATTGGGATCATCATCCTGTTTCCATTAAAAAGTTATTATTATTATCAGCAGAAACGTATATATGATAAATAAAAAACGCCCTGATTTGGTATATGATATGATACATAAATATCAAATATAACAATTTCTGGTTCGTAACTATGTCGGAATATCGAGATGCTAAGAGCTTCACGTGCGGGATACCGGTATCTGGGAACGGTACATCAATGGCGGTGAGAAAAAACTTCTTGTTGATGCAAGCTTTGAGCTACTTGCCGGGAACAAAACGCGTTGGAGTGAGTTATTCATAAATCGGACGGTGCATGAAACGAGAAAGCTTAAAAAATAAGTGTTCTACTGATTCATCCGGAACGAATCGGTCAACTGAATTTGTTATAATTCTCCAATTGCGACAGATCAGGGCACTCGGATTAGCAAAATGTTTGCACGTGGAAGTGGCTACCATAAAAACCGAGGGTAACTGAAGTGAAAAATAACACAGTCCCAGACATGCCGATATTTCTCGCTTCCGTTTATCTTTAAAACAGGGAACTTTTACGATTCTAAATTTTCTCCTTTTATTGTCACGGTTTTATGCGCTGATAAAAATTAAGTGGTGTAACTGTAACTGCATTAGCTTTATGCTGCGAGAGATTACATAAACATTCTATATTATTCCATTTCTGATAAAATTAATGCAGTCGCAGTCAAATTTTAATCTACGACGCTCAGGTAGTATAGAATGGCACGGCAGTTAACAACTATCTTCCACGATAGGAACGTACCACTGTCTAACCTAATATCTATATATAAACTGTTTGACAGCCATGAAAGGAAGGGGAATTTCATAATACTGAGTAATTTTAAATGGTAATTTTGAGGGCAACAGAATACAGTTAGGCATTAGCGTTATCACTGCGTTTCGGTCGAATGAAAATATAATAAGGGAGAATTAGGTGTAGATCGCCGATTGTTTCATCGAGTTTCTCACGATAAAAAATGAATCTTGGAAATCTTTTTTTTATTTCAGGAAGTACGGGAATACTTTTTGGATTTTAAATGTTAGGGAATTCCCTATTCAGAATCAAGATCCTTTTCGTGAGCAGGGAATCAGTATGAGGTACAACAAACACAAATATCCTCTAGTAGTGGCGTGGTACCGTTTGTTACGGAAGTATAAAGAAGGTTCAGCTAAACGAATATAGCAATTATAAAACTCTAGAAAAGCAGTCAAAGAGTTTCCAAGCTAATAAATTCAGCAGCAGAAGATTTTTATGATAAATTAATTAGAGGCAAATATCATAGAACACATAATTTGATTTCCTTATTCTTACATTGTTCATTGATTCGCTAAGTACGCCAATCTTGTTTCAAAGGCATACAAACATCTTGATTTCCTCAACCATACTCTGCTTCATAATTTGTCATGAACTAAGAAGGAATGATTCTCTGAATTCGTTTTCGTCTTCACTTTGTCAAGATGACTCATTGTCAGTGGTACTTTAAGATCCTTGGACTCTATGGAACTCCATAGTAACAGAAAATATCAATCAAATTAAGCCATATATTATACAGTATCAACATTTTCAAAAAATAAATTTTGAAAACGTCAATTTTTAAGATCCTAGGAGTCTTTACAATTACGTAATGGGTGTTAAACCGAATTTCATATGGTAGTTTGTTGTCCAACAGAAAATACGCAATTTCATTTATACCATGACAAATCTCTTCCATTCATCCAAAAGAGGCATTTTTTCGAAACATCGGTGTCTGATTATTTCGATTTCGGAGTTTTCTTAAGGGCAGAAAGTAGTAAAAGACCTCAGAAATGGACCAATTACCTAATCACACCTTCACCTTGCGCCAGCAAGATGGCTTCTTTCACCCAATTGAAACATTTGACAGCATTGCTAGCACATTCTCTTTACGACGAATCGTGATAGATGTTCATCAGTTGAATCTAGAACCAGTCATTAATTCGCTTCCATCACAAAATTGCTCACCGTCTGTGATTATTAGCTAAAAACAGTCGAGCCTGTAAAACCCTAGGAGAATTCGACTCCCTAATATAGTTAAAGCAACATTACTCGCGTAAATGAGGATACGAGCTAATTTTTGACTTGTGAATAGGATTGAGTATGAATGGTTGAATAATTATTATACATCGAGAGTGGGCTTTTTAATTAAGAATTAGCGAACAGGCCGCTTTCTCTTGCGACCTCGAGCATAGTTGAATAACCCCAGCTTTGTGGTTCCCAGGGAAGCCCGTGGGAGAATCCTGAACGTTGCGATGCTTTCCCACGAAGTAACAGGGAAGTCGGATGGACTAGCACGCGAATCTGCCGACAATCCAAGTCCATAGTATGCGAAGTCCTCGAAGCGTGAGAAATTAATTTAATTCGGTTTATACATGTTTCTTCTTAATTGTAAGACTTGGTAAATCTCCCAATCCTCTCTTTCCTATGACAGAATTATTGTATCGAAACCGAAGATATTGGAAGAGGATGGATTGATTCGAGCGTAACTGAAGATAGAGAGAAGGCGGGATTTACACCAATTACTAATTACCGATAGGTTAGGGAACAATTCTAGCGGCGAAAAAAATCTGACCACGCGAAAGATTGTTTGTTAGGGCAACGAAGTTGTATTCGGATAACGAATAGCCCGCAGAAAAAATACTGTGGTAGTTGTAGCAAGGCTTGGTTTTCTGGAAAAAACGCTGGCTCTGTCTCTGTAATGACATTCCTAGTATCAATTTCTGCAATTGACAGTTAGCCTCACTGTTGCCTCAGGATTGATGAGATACAAGAATTTGTGCGTATATTATTTTGATTATACGTAAATAATTTTTATAATAAATTGTAAATTATCAGTTACTTTCTGAGTTTCCAGAACGATTTAATCAATTACAGACAGAATGATTTGGTAAATAAATGATCGTATAACGAATTTTTCAGGCAATGGACATCATTGAACAGATCGTTAATCGATGATCTACTAGACACAGATCTTGTATAATCCGTTTCAATGAGGGAGAGTCCATTCGGTTAATACCCTACTAGCTCTATTGCTTTCAACAGCTTAAATGACTTCTACTCCAATAATTTCCCTTCCACACACATTATAACCCCGGTTTATGCTCTTGAAAAGCAAATAATCAACAACAATTTCAAAAACAAGCCCTGAGTTAAAGAATACGGAAAAGAGCACTTACACCTTTACCACAACATTTTTTTCCACGACCATAGTTGCGACCTTTTAGGTCATCATCAGGTGTAAATGGTCGAAATCATGGTCGTGAAATAAAATATTGTGGTAAAGGTGTGTTTTTTCCTTATTATTTATAATGGAGTTACATATACCTGCGCTTCGATCCTCAAGGTCCCGTTTTCGAGTCCCGGCTAGTCGGATTATTCTGGTTAGGGAATGGTTATTTGAGTTTGGAAATAATAATAATTATTAAAATGGATGCAATTGGGATCATCATCCTGTTTCCATTAAAAAGTTATTATTATTATCAGCAGAAACGTATATATGATAAATAAAAAACGCCCTGATTTGGTATATGATATGATACATAAATATCAAATATAACAATTTCTGGTTCGTAACTATGTCGGAATATCGAGATGCTAAGAGCTTCACGTGCGGGATACCGGTATCTGGGAACGGTACATCAATGGCGGTGAGAAAAAACTTCTTGTTGATGCAAGCTTTGAGCTACTTGCCGGGAACAAAACGCGTTGGAGTGAGTTATTCATAAATCGGACGGTGCATGAAACGAGAAAGCTTAAAAAATAAGTGTTCTACTGATTCATCCGGAACGAATCGGTCAACTGAATTTGTTATAATTCTCCAATTGCGACAGATCAGGGCACTCGGATTAGCAAAATGTTTGCACGTGGAAGTGGCTACCATAAAAACCGAGGGTAACTGAAGTGAAAAATAACACAGTCCCAGACATGCCGATATTTCTCGCTTCCGTTTATCTTTAAAACAGGGAACTTTTACGATTCTAAATTTTCTCCTTTTATTGTCACGGTTTTATGCGCTGATAAAAATTAAGTGGTGTAACTGTAACTGCATTAGCTTTATGCTGCGAGAGATTACATAAACATTCTATATTATTCCGCAACGATATTACAGATAATATTCTGAAATAGTCAGCTCAAGAAATTGGGAATATTTAAATATTTATTTGTTATTACGTCATTATTTTACTACCGCAAGTTCCCAGAAAATATTTAATGACATTTTCTTGCATTCGTTTTCGAATGCTACTTAACTATTCAGGGAGGTAAATGGTAACATTATCTCCTGCGAGAGATAAGAAGCAGCTTCCAAAAAAATGAATAAAACCGTGTATGCAACATGTGACAAGACACGAAAAGCAGCTAGCAGGATGAATATGATGATGTGGGCACTATCTCTTGTGAATTATTAGAAAAAAACGATTAAAATATTAGGAAAAGTAGCAGTATTAAAAATGTATAAAAACGAAATGATTTATTCAGAAAACACCTACAATAGGTTTGTATGTCCATTGATAAATATACCCATGAACAAACTATTTTCATCTAGTGAATATTATAAATTAGAAGTTTTGCCGGCGAGCTCAAAGGCAAATCGTGAAACAACGAAAACTAAAATACATCATCCCCTAAATCATCGTGGCTGAGTCATCGAGAGCCTTGTGGCTTCGGGTTCTGTATCTTGGACGACGTTCAATCGACGAGTAAAGCGGTACTCATAGGACGTGATTGGTCAATCTTTGAGTAAGATGGCCTGTGAATGCTTCAAAATCCTATGATATTACAATAACTTAGCGAATGGCTGCCGTCAAACAATACGTAGCCAAAAACAGACGAACCTTTTTGGTTCGTATAGCAACATTCATTCAAGACGAGGTAAAATATTTACCATAACGGCTATAATATGTTGTATAATACGTTATTGCTCTCTGGATGGAAACAGAAAACCAACTTATTACCTTCCCTAGGAGAGGCAGCTCATCTTCAGACATGATGAGCTCCTCACCAGTAAGATAATCCAGAGTCCCACATTCGGATATCCGAGCGTATACTACTTGTGAGGGAATACATCGATCGGATGTGAGACATTTCAGGATTGGAAAATGGAACGCTGAGTTCATGGTAAAGCAAATAATCTTGAGCTAGAAATGCAAAGGATGCGATTAAATGTATTCAGGATAAGTGAAATAAATTGGCCAGAAGGAGGGAATTTTCGAAGTGGTAACTATAAAATTATTACTACTACACTTATTAATAGCGCAAACTAATTACTAGATTTAAAAAAATGAGAGTTTCACAAACTAATTCAGAACAGAAAACTGAGCATAGCAATTTAGCGGCAACCAATCGTGGTCCTAATATTTCAAATTAAAAAACATCAATAACTTTGCAGTTAAAGTGCCACATTCGCAGAAAGGCAACATCGAGGGAGGACTTTTTATATCCCAGGATTAGGTACATAAGAAGGGAAATTAAAACCACTATTTGAGAACTATATTTTTGCACAAACTCCTGGATTAGGGGTTGACATACTAGACAGGATCCTGGGATTGTAATCCCTACTCCTGCTACACAAAGTTAGAATCAAATTAGATTCCTCGTTATTCGCAGGGGTTTTATCCAGAATGAGAGAGCCCATTTACAGGTAATTTCATTCGTTAATGAGGAAATTCGGAGGCCTTAGGCCATTCAAACTGATGAAAAGGAGAATCCCTCCTTAAGGATAACATATAAAGAAAAGGGTAAAGGTGGCTTTGCGAGTAAAATCTCTTCCTCCTCCACCCGGAAAGTATAAGGTTACAAGTTCGAGGCCTAGTCCAGTCATTTAAGCCCAGACCAGACTTTTTTCATGTCAATTTTTCTTGGTATTTTTTCTAGATGCACGCCTTTACATGCAAAGGCACCTATACCCTTTTGCTTGTATATAGCAATACTCGCGGGGCTCCCGGAAGTGGGCAACGCGTTCGACTTCGGTGAAAGCGGTCCCGGGTTGGATTCCCGGTGGGGGCCCACGTGCGAAATGATCTAATCTGTAGAAGCACTTTTAACAATACTACTACTTCTAGCACTACTCGCGCGGGATCCGTACGCGAATATACAGGACTGAATAAAACACCGCGGGTAAGTGTTGCTCTGACATCAAAGGATTTTTTGCAATTAAATGAATTTTTATGGCTATGATTGCAGGAAAACCTAGGGTTACTATAGTGGTACACGTTTCTGTTCCTAATACAGACCACAGCGATGAAGATGTGGAGGATATGGTTGAAAAAGTTTCAGAATTAGTAAAAATAGGGTTAAAAGAGAAGAAAATTGAATTATTTGGGCTATTGGAATGAGGTCGTTTGAGAAGTCGATGAGGGAATATTGTTGGAAGATATGTACGAATTGCAGGATAACTCCCAAACTAAGGAAATATAAATAATATGTGCAATATTATGAACCGAAAATCGGGACGGATGGAAAACATTGGTTTTCGGTGGTAGTAGGGATTCAATTTTTCGGTTCGAATTCGGTTTTCAATGCGGAAAAATAAGGATTTTTTTCTATTCCGGTTAATTTTTGGTTCGGTGGCCTGAATGACACAGAATAATAAAATAAAAATTTAATAAAATAAGCTGAAATGTAAGAGACACAGTTGCTGTGTGAACTCCACAATCATATTGGCAGCTTAGCGTATGCTGTGATCATAGTTTTGCGGCATTGACAGATTTTTTCACCCAGGATTAAACGAAATCACAGTTCTTTTTAACTTTCCCAAAAGTTCCAAAAATCAAAACTCTTGATTGTGATAATAACATTGT
>KZ308333.1:498547-509067 GCA_000376725.2 Ladona fulva | reverse complement strand
TTTTTCAGCACCATAATAGAAGGAGGTACACATGGAAAAAGCCAGGAGATACGGATAGGTACCAAATTGATTACATTTTGGTAAGAAAAAGGTTTAGAAATAGTGTTAAAAATTCAAAGAGTTACCCTGGTGCTGATGTTGACTCAGACCATAACCTGGTCATGATGAAAACCGAGCTAAAGTTTAAAAAGATTTTTCAGGCAAAAATTACACCAAAATGAAACCTTGTAGCCTTTAAAAATGGGAAAACGAGAGAGTTCCAAGAGTCGGTCAGTAAGGCCTTAGAGGATAAAGGAAGGGAACTTACTATAGACGGAGAATGGGAAAAGATTAAAAACAGTATCAAGGATATTGCGCAAGTAAGTATTGGGAGGGTCAAACAAAACAAAATTAGGAAACCGTGGGTGACGGTAGGAATGATAAATAAAATGGAGGAAAGAAGGAAATGGAAATGTGTTAACACAGAACGAGGACATAGAATGTATAGGGCTCTCAATAACGAACTGAGAAGGGAAAAAAATAGGGCAAAGGAACAGTGGTGGAAGGGTCAATGTAACGAAATAGAAAAGCTGGACGAAAATGTGAGGGTCGACCTAATGTGTTGAAAGGTAAAACAGTTAACGGGAAATAAAACACGAAACAGAACAACCACAATAAAAGATAACAATGGTAAAGTTATAGGAGATACAACCAGCATAAGGGAAAGGTGGAAAGAATGTGTTGAGGAACTATATGGAAAGGACATGAAGTCAACAAACATAATGTTAGAAAGTGAGCAAGAATTGGAGGATGATGATGTTGGACCTGGGATATTAGATAGTGAAGTTGATAGGGCATTGCACGATATGAAAGGAAAAACTCAACTGGCATGGACGAGATACCAGTTGAACAACTTAAAAACCTGGGGGAAAAGGGTAAGAAAGAATTCTATAATATATGTAGAAAACTTTATGATTATGGGGAGTGGCCAGAGGATTTCACTAAGACAATCCTGATTCCTTTACAGAAAATGAATAATGCTTGTGAGTGTCGGGATTATCGTACAATCATTTTTATATCTTACGCGGCAAAGGTTATTCTAAGGGTATTGAATAGAAGAATTGAAGGAAAAGTTAAGGGGCAAATCGGAGAAGACCAGTTCGTATTTCAGAAAGGGAAAGGAACGAGGGATGCAATCGGGGTAATGAGGGTACTAGTAGAACGAAGCCTGGAATTTAAAAAGGATATATGTGCATGTTTTGTCGATTTTGAAAAGGCTTTCGATAGAGTTCAATGGCCAAAATTAATGGGAATTTTAAAGAAAATTGGGTTGGACTGGAAAGATAGGCGTTTGGTGCAAAATTTGTACTTAAATCAAACAGCGCGAGTTAGAATAACTGAAGGAGAGTCGGAATGGGCAGAGTTAGGGAGAGGGGTAAGACAAGGATGCCCATTATCACCATCGCTTTTTAATATATATGCAGAGGAAATGGTGAATGAAGCTTGGGAAGAAATAAGCAAGGGAGTGATAGTTGGAGGGAAAGTAGTAAAGTCAGTAAGATATGCAGACGATAAAGCTATTGTGTGCGATTCCGAAAGGGGTTTACAAATACTAGTAAATGCACTAAACGATAAGGCAAGGGAATATGGAATGAAAATTAACGTAAGTAAAACTAAGGTAATGAGATTCACTAAGGGAAAGAAGGCTAAATTAACGATCAGGGTCGATGGGGAAAAACTAGAGCAGGTGGACAAATTCTCGTACTTGGGTAGTGTTCTATCTTGGGATGGGAGGTGTGGAGATGAGGTTCGAAAAAGAGTAGCATTGGCCAAGGAAGCTTTTATGAAGCGAAGGGAATTAATGACAAAGGGTCTCGATAAAGGAATCAGGAAAAGATTGGTAAAATCCTTGATATGGAGTGTTTTGCTGTATGGGTGTGAAACGTGGACCTTACGAAAAGAGGACATCAAAAGACTGGAGGCATTTGAGATGTGGGTGTGGCGTAGAATGGAGAAGGTGAGCTGGGTGGATAGAAAAACACACATAGAGGTGCTAGAAAAGGTTGGGGAGGAAAGGGTTTTAATTGAAGTAATTAAGCGCCGACAAAAGAAATGGGTGGGTCAAATCTTGAGAGGAGAGGGATTGCTGAAGAATGTAATAGAGGGTAGAATTCAAGGGAAAAGACAGAGGGGAAGGTAGAGGCAAAAGGTGTTTGATGACAAAAAGGAGGGGTGAGTTACCAGGTAACGAAGGAAAAGGCTTTGAATAGGGAATATTAGAGCACATGGACCTACCGAAAGGTAGAACACTTATGTATGTATGTATATTCGTAGAACAAGTCCTAGCCTTAAAATTCGGAATGATTTATCGAAGGAATTGGAATGAATGGAAAAAATTGAATATCCCAAAGAGATTGACGTCGACTGATATAACAAGACCCGTTTCCGACTACGTCGCTTGGAAACCGGAGCAATATCTAATGATGTGATTGAATATTTTGGTGAAATTATCAACACAGTAACATAAATAGCAGCATGCGACAATCACGCCTACAAGAAGTTGAGGCGTACAGATGAGGTTTGAAAAAGAATAGGCCAAGGAAGTTTTTGTGAACCACAGGGAACTTGGTGCGGTGTGTTTTACTAGGTGGGTGTAAAACGTGGACCTTACAAAAGGGGGACTTCAAAAGGCCTTCCAGATCCAGGTATGGCGTAGAATGGAAAAAGTAAGTTGAGTCGATAGAAAAATAAATATTGAGGTACTAGATATGGTAGGGGGGAGAGGGTTTTAAGGGAAGTAATTAAATGCAGACAGAAAAAGTGGGTGAGACAAATATTAAGACAAGATATATTGCTAATGAATGTTATCGAGAGAAGAAAAGAATGGGTAAAGCAGAGGGGAAGACAAAGACAAAAGTTGTTGGATGGCATACAAGGTGGGATAAGTTACCAGGAAGTGAACGAAATGGCGATGAGTGGGGAGGATTAGAGCACATAAACCTATCTGAAGATATAAAACTGAATGAAAATGAATGTATTACATGTATAGTTAAAAAAGTTGAAATTAATAAAAAAATTTCTGAAGCTGTATTTTCCAATAATAAGAGTGAGTATAATCTGATCCTTCTTTATTCCTTAAACCTATTCCTCGCGTTTAGATCTGTTAAAACGATTAAGTTAAACTATATCGTCAATATCCGTTCACACACAACTATCATCACTCGAACCTCAGATCCTTCAGACGTAAATGCATAATTTCCTTAAGGAGGCTCTTTAGTGCACAGAAAAAGCAGTTTTCAGGCCTCTGGGTTCTTCATCTCCATAACGGCATACTGAGAGATTAATGAGCTTTATTTTAACCATTCGACGCTTAAAAGATGTAGCTATGATGCAAAGGATTTGTGTATACATGTTATGGACCGCATTAGATAAAAAAATTAGGAAACATATCAAAATATTGACCCTTTTCGCTAAAGTGCTACTTGGCTGTAAGATGCGATAGGCAGTTAATATTTCGTTTTCCTCATAGTTTTACCCTTTATCCTTGAATTAAAATATTACTTATGTACATACGTAAGATTCATACATTATGACTAATCTTGACAACCGTAGAGGTATGTCAACAGCTATCTTCGAAGTCTTTCGGGAAAAGCCTCTGAAGGGAAGTGGCGACTCTGCAGTCGTGCGGATATCGTCTCTTTCCACCTCTTCTTTGCTCCATCACGGCGAGAACGATATCGCCAGGGAGAAAACCGTGAGAAATTATAATATAAGAGAGGGCAAAATCAGTGACTCATATGAGATATGGAGAGGGAGATTTTGGCTTTCCTTCTTCAGGGAATCTCTTCTCGCCCAAGCTGTTTGTTCCCTTACTTCCAGCGATTATATCGTCGTATTTGTTGGGCCGAAAGAAACAATACGAGATTCCCTTGAATACTTTTAATTCCGTTCATTCCTTACGCTGGATCCCAGCAAACGCCGAGAGGTGTCTTAGAGGGGGGAGGTTGCCGCGTCCCGCCTTGTAGGCTGACACTGGCCGTATATTGAGTTCGGGGCTAAAGGAGTGCCGCGTCCAGCCTTGTGGCTGCCGCTGGCCGTACTTTGAGTAGGGATTCTCCCCGTGTATTATATACCATTTTGGGGGTACAAAGGGTATCTACACATAGTTGGGAGAGGGGGTACATTGCCATCGCGGTTGATGCGTCTTCTAGCAACCGGAGCGACGTTGCTTTCTGATTGCAGAATAGGGAAAGACATTGGCGTGAATGGAAATCCGTTTCTACAATAACCACGTAACTGATATGAAGGAAATCTGAATATTCATGACTTAAAATAGCGTATTCAAATAAATTACGTAATTTCGTTATTCCTTTTCCTCTTCTACTCACGGTCATCGGTATGAATCTTCGGCCTAGTTATTAAAAATAGCTAATTAAAACAATTCAAGAGATCGTTTCTTTTCCTTCTTTTATTCGGAAAATAATAGCATTTTCATCTGCATTAAAATGGCCTGTTGTCCTTATTGCCAAGTTGCCATCACCCGTTCTCCAAATAATCGTCGATTCAATTAGAACTATTCAAGCAAGTAACTTTATTGTAAGTACGATAAATCAATCCGTTGCTGTCGATCACTGAAACATTTCCGTTCTGGAAGACTTAGAGAAAGCAATAAAGCCTAACCTAAAATGTCATTATTTAATCCGATATAAATAAATTGTTCTTGTTCTAAATTTACTTCGTTTCTTAATTCCAAGGCAAATGTTTATAAAGAGACTGATACCAACCTACGTCTATGGTTCTGGAACAGCAGACTACCCAATGAGGTACAAATATTCTCACAAATGGAAGCGTTACAATTCCATAGAAATAGTATGGTGTTATTTTCTTAGATATTTATTAGTGATGTGAATGCAATTATATAGTTTATTTAGAACATGTCGGAATCCGTTTACTTCAAAGATCTCTTTCATTGTATTATCAAAGGCTGTCAGATGCACAGAATGGTATGGTGAAATCTGGCGGAACTCGATGGTTGGATAGAAACACACAGATGTTATAGCTATTTCCAGGAATTGATTTTCCTAATTTAAGTAGTAAAATTTCCTGTAACGTTTTTCTCTACAATTTAAGAAAAGTCGTTTTACGACTTGCGGAACCAAAAACTTTGACTGAGTTCCATCCCTTACCTCTAGCGATTAGACCTCATTATTCTTTCACAAGCTGTTACATCGTTTTGGAGCGTTTCTGAGTGCGGATTAGGGAAAGATATTGGCGTGCTGATAAATCCATTGGATTAGAGACGAGTAAAGAAATTATAAACCCGAGAGTTCTCGAACCCGATTCCGTAGTTCAGTGGAGGACCAAAGAGAGAATATAGGAGTATTCGCTTGGTATTCTGTTTGCTCTCAACTGCAGTGAATGATGGATCATCCAACTACAACTTACGTGAAGTGGCGCTACCGAAAAGGGATTATGAAGAGGAAGTACCATCCTCCTCGAAATTCAAAGTCAACCGGTAAAAAGTATTTCTGCTTTTTCACTCCTAGGGATGCCTGCAATAATGCTTCAAAAATTGCGTTGGGGGAATTCTTGAACTCTTGGAGATCGCGGTAAACTGCTGACATTGTAATAACACTGCAGTACCGCCTCGTCCATTTCTAATCGTAACATTTCATTTTAAATGTCGAATGAAAGAAATGTATTTATATTCTGTATTAAACAACAATTAAAAAGGCTCTAAATAAATAAACATTGTCATACACCCGATAAATGTTATGAAATTTGCTTCTTATCTCATCCAAATATGATTATAATTAAGTCATCATAGACCAGTAACAAACATGTGCATATTAACAAACTTTCTAATACTTTACGGAATGACATTCTTCAGAGTACCTTTGCTTCGATTGCTTTCAAAAGTTGCACAGTTTAGAAATAATGCTGAGGTACCGGTAAAATGCATGTTTGCAAGAAAATCTAACAAAATAACGTTAATAATTGATTGCAAATCGAGTGCGGCAGATTCTGCATGCAACATTTCCCAGCGGCCAGTTATCTACGTTATCTTTACTCTATGGGTTTAGGCCTTTAAACCGATAAGCTTTCCCACCACCAACTTCGCCCGCCTTTTTACCCACACCATTAACGCGAGGGGAAGGTTATCAGCCTCGATAGTGGACAAATGCTGGAACTGATTTCTCGTCGCGAATTCAGCTTAAAGAAAAGATCAGTTACGCTTGACGAAAATACTTCAGCCTTGCTACTGAAATACGCTTTTACGCACCAAAGTCAATTGAACAATTCTCTCTGATATGTCGACTCCTCTGTAATCATTACAATCTGATCCGATCGACTTCTTTTTCATAAGCAAAAGCAGCTGACATAAACTTGTGCTTAACCCTCAATCTGGGTATCCCACGATTTCCACGGGTTAGGCAACCTTCCTTTCTCTGCGGATCCCGCAATTTCAGTGGGCTTGTGGTTTTTCTTACATCTTCCCCTGCGTATCCCGTGAAATCTCCGTCTGATCCCCCTATCCTATGCGTTACTTTGATGGTGACGTACTTCAACATTTTCAGCTATAGATGGCAACTACAATCATTAATTCATAAAAGATTTATATTTGCAGTCTAAGATTTGTGCCTAACATATCAAGGGGGAAAAATACATTTATTTGACTGGACAACCGAAAAAATTAACCAGCTGGGGGGTTGATTCTCAGTCTACTTCTGTAATTTACATCCATTACTATAATAATAATAATTTTAAAAGTGCTTTGACCGCTAAGCTCATTTCGCTCGTGGGAGCCGCCTGTTATTAAACATCTTATGTTGTAGTGCCTCCCAGCCTTTTGTCTTCCATTGCAGGTTCAATTTTAGTATAAATTTTGCGGCACACGAAATCCTATTCTTTGTTAACTTCAGGATAAAATTGAATTGATAAAGAGAACACCATGTTTTGAATAGAAAGTTATTAATACCGCAACAAAGTCTAATTTAATTTGAAAAAAGAGCGTAAATGTAATGTAGCTACTATGTCGGAATATAATTTAATAATGTAAACATTGAATCATAAAATACTCCAGGATTTCATGCGGAATACCAAAGGCTTACTTACAGTAGGTAGCTAGAGTTAAGGTGTACCGTTCCGGAAGAAATGTCATATTGCATACTTTCGATTAATATTCCTAAATAAATTGTCACCTCAACGTACTGGATTATTTAATAATGAAAATACTAACTAAGAGTTTGTCTTTAGGGTATATCGTCACCCTAGGGTAGTTTGAATCCTCAAAGTCTCAAAAGAGACATAGGATTAGGAGGAGGCTGGTTTGTACTACAACCCCATTACAGAAATTATCACCCTCACCAAAAGTTCTGGAGGAATAATAAGGCCTACTAGATAAGATAAAAAAGGAGGTAGTTACTCCTTGCTTTTTTGCTGAGCAAGAAAACATTTAGCGGGAAACATAAGCGCAGCACAATGACCATAAGAATATCACTTCATAGCATTCAATAAGGAATGACCAGGGTTAATATCATGTTTTAGTAACATTTATATTTCAGCAACATTCTTATTCTTTTGCCATGAACGGGAAAAAGTATACGAAAAATGCACTTCCTTTTATCCCAGCGAATGACAAACGAAAAACATTCCATTCATCAAGAAACTGTAGGAGGAACATCTGATAGAACAGGGTTGGGGCAGCTTTTTCGTTGGAAGGCCACATTTGCTATTCGGCTGAGTAAGAAAAGTCACATATGAAACCACCAGGCAACTCGAGTAGCATGTTGCCTACTTCTAAAAAGTTAAGAATCGAAACTGTAAAGAGAAAATTAATTCATTCACTGAGGGGGGTAAAGGAACATTTTGTTTATCACTTGGTTTCATGAGCAAGACCGGGAAACGAAATTGTTCTAGTAAGGATATTTGTTTCAGAAAGTGACTAAAACGTAGCAATGAACGACGAAAAAGGACACATTAGGCCTGAAGGCCACAGGTTCTTCTCTTCTAAACTGGACCAGTTTACCGATAGTCAACTCTATAATGATTCCTTTCGGAGAATTATTAAATAATTCCAAAAGAACCTTTATTCTTGACAAATTGTTTCATTGGGAACTATGCTTGGTTAATTAATTCGATTTTTTTGTAAAATATTATTGACAATTAATTTATAATAAAATAAATTATTAAATTATTATTAGCTGTTATTAATTATGAACTAATTAAAGTAATTAATTACTGAATGATTCATTTTATTAGGTGGTTAATTACAAAGCAAATTCCTTTGCGCTCCGGTAAACTCCTGATTCATGTTGTTAGAATGGAAAACTCTTGAAATGTATGTAGCTCGGAAGGGTTGGGAAACCAACTACCAAACCTTCCAAGCGTTGTGCTCTTTCATTTCCGGCATATCTCTCGTTTTCGACTCCCGGTCTTTTTTATTGGCGATGTTAATGAACGAGAATATGGAATGCCTCTTCATTTGCATTGAGCCATTGTTCTTGATGACATTCTCGCTTGGCCGCCCACCGCCGTAGAGCTGCCGTGCTCTGCCTTCTGACCGAATTCCTCCCTTCGCTCACGACTCTTCCGCCTTAATCGCGGCTTCGCCCTTTCCTTGCCTCTTTCTACTTGGCCCTAATTCCGCTTTCCTCGAGGGACAACGGAAGAAAATTTCGTTTTGGTGGTAGCAGTTAGAGGTCGCAACTGTTGATTCCAAAGAATTACCCCGAAGGTAAACTTTCCTAAACCACGTTGCGAAGTATACGAGCTATTTCTTGGATAGCTTACCATCGATATAATTGTTTTATATTTGCTTCGGTGCTAACCTAGGGTCACTTGAAAGCTCATGACAGTCCAGCCGAAATGTGGGGGTAAGAGGTTTTTTAAATAGGCTGAGAGAAAATGGAGACTTTACGGAAAATGGGAAATGACTGCCAATTAATAATATTCAACACAGCTGCAGGGAACCCTTATTAGGAAGTGGAATTTTTCTGATCGGGGTGCATCTTCTTTGCAAGTGCCGTGAGCTGTAACGGCTCACATAACTCTACGATATTTAAGGTCACTTGAGCTGTAATACAATAAACGTTTAAACCTACAATAAACCCCACCAACTGAAGGGAGATTACGTCTACATACACACTGATTCCCTGCAATGCGCTTAACAGCGTGTGGACTTGTTGTGTAAAAGTCATCGCGACAGATATTAAATCCAACATTTCCTCTCATTTTGTCTCCGTAGAGGATTTAAGGAATGTAAACAACTGACTCGCAGTTGAGTACAGTAGTTCTTCAAGCTGAAATATATCCAGATAGTTATTGCTTTCTTTGGTACGGAATTCTAAGTAAAAGCGCAGACTTTATTATGTTTGATTTATCTCCTAAATATGTCGCTAGTGCAAGGTAAATCAGTCCAATTACACCAACAGTTATTAATAATATGGGTTTACCGCCAAAGGGAGAACAAATGACATGGCTCCCTTAAATTAATTTCCATTTATTATTAACTACTCTTAAAATAAACAAAGTTAACCAAAATTAAACTTCAAAAAGAATGATTAGCCTTGGATACGAAGACACTTCATCGAAAATGCCTAGCTGAAGAAATCTTTCGGATCTACTTTTAAATGTAAAATTTCAGGCAAAAGATTCGTGCATACACCATTAGCTTCTCCGTGAATCATTTTCCTTTTGATCATCACTTAATGGCAAATGGAAATCAGTCCTAAGTACACGAAAATCACGTCAGTTATCATAAAATAAGACGGATAATTTATTGATCTGTACTACATCATTCGAATAATTTATTCAACTGTTACTAAAATATGCTTTGACTGAAATGCTGTAATTCCGCACATCGTATGCAATGTAAATATCATCATGATAAAACTGGAACCGTACATAAGGGACAATCTAAGACATAATAACAAGTAAGCCGGACGTATATAAAGAAAGGAACAGGACTAGGTGCGGGGTGTTGGGTAACGGTTGACTATGCCTCACCAAAAAGTAATCGCAGGAGAATTGCATTATGAGATTCGGAAAATTCGGATTATGAATATCTTCGTTGCCACGGTTTTTCTCCTCAAACGAAGACTTAAAACCAAGAACATGCCCCAATGTATGAATCAAACCAATCATTACTTCTCAAAATGCATATACAGCGTAGTAAAAGTCTCTAGAAAATGAAAACGATTTCAATTATTTATAAATAAGTTGAATATTCATGAAGGAAAAGGTTCAATACCTCCGAGGTTCTAGGAGATCCACAACCGTGGACTGTATGATAAATATTGGAGACATCTCCAAATATCGGTATATAGAACGATATATGAAAGCAAAATAATTCGCTAATTTATTAAGTGTGAGAATCCTTATACCAATTAGAGATCGATTGGTTGAGTTTTCTAAATGCTATAGAAAAGAGCTGACTGGATATCTCATCGTCTTGAATACTATTTTCTACTTTTCTATTGGTGATTTTCTTATTTTGACAACATATCTGTCTGAGTTTCTGCAGGCTATCGTTCATGATA
>KZ308333.1:446512-467437 GCA_000376725.2 Ladona fulva | reverse complement strand
ACTAATTTAGTGGTACTATGATTCACCATCTTATAATTTTAAGTACTATTTGAATGCAATTTAACTATATTATTTGTGGATGCGAAAAATACAGATAAATTACGGTTGTCCAAAGGAAATCCTAAGTGCGAAAATAATTACAGTTGGAGCAATTTCCTTTGGAACTATGTCAAATATCATTTTTACGTATAGCTAGACTATTCAGAAGATTAATTTACATCATTAATTCACAATATTAAATAAAAAATGACCTCCGAAGTGCAGTGGATAGTTATTTCTTTCACCTCCAATTAAATAGAAGTACAAATTAGGAACTCTAAAATTACTATTATGTAAGTTAAATTGCGTTTACAGCCGGAATGTAACATGATAACGGCTGTTGCCGAAAAGACTGCGCAACTGAATTCAGGGTGTTTGGGTTGCACTCCGCCGCGAAGCTGGAAAATCCTTCTTCAGGGTAACAGGTGAGTTGAAAAAGTCAGACTTCAAAAAGTTCCTTCAGATTCTACATTTAGTAACATTAGATAATTCCGTGCTTTAAGATACTCGATAGTTCGGCGCATTTTAACATACCGTTTTAATTACATCATCCCAAATCTTGGTCATAGAAGATGCCCACCATTGTTTTACGAAAAATCTTAAGAAACTCATTTTAAAGCACCAATACTAAGACGAATCTAAAAGTAAATCATCATACTAGAATATGGTAACGTTATTTCTTCCACAAGTTACTTTCAACTGCCTCTATATCCCGCACTCAAAAAAAGTCATTTTTGGCCTCTTGGCCAGCTTTTTTCCGGATTTATATTAAGTTTTCTTTGCTCATCCGTTGGGGATACTTAAGTATTATTACTTTTTATTGTTAAAAGTGCTTCGACAGCTTAGGTCATTTTGCACGTAGGACCCCTCCGGTAATCGAACCAGGACCGCATTCACCGAAGTGGAACGCGTTGGGGAAACTCAACTTTTGAAATTGAAACCGAATGCTTTTTATACAGTTTTAAACCTTCAGATTTTAGCCCATTGCTCAAAAGCTATGAATAGCCCAATTTGAATTTAAAGCCCAAAAGCAGAAAATTGATGAATTATGTATAATAGGAGCTTTAGAAGGGAATGCATTGGTCAACATTGGTCCACGAATCACCATATGCGTAGTACCGATCTAATCAACATACTCCTCCATTTGTCTATCCTTAACCAAGTCTCCCAAGTATTTACTGCCCTCTTTCTACAGATATAGTCTCAAGTGTCTCCCTTACGGTTATAAACTTATAAAAATTCTTCGTAATATATTCAACTTTATTTTTAATATTCACTCCCTGTTTACTCAAAATATCATATTTTCTTTCAAACAGTGATCTTTAACCTAAAGAAGCCGTTCCTTTACACCGATTCGTCTCATTCTACGCTCTTAATATCTTTCTTGCTTCTGAAATCTCCTTTTTTCATCCAGACATGTCGATATTTCCATCACTATCCTCAACCTCATTTCTTTCATCTCTATTTCTTTTCCTCCTTGCAATCCGGACTCAATTGCTTTGCGGTGGTCATGGAAGAAGCTCCCAGCCAATAACTGCCCAGGTAAGAATAATATACCTTTGAAATAATATGCCTTTGGAACATATACCAATGTATCCCGGAAACGATACAAAATATAGGAATCCTTCGAGTCAATATGACTCCATAAATTCATTTTCTGAAGGAAGTTTTCCAGAAGTTAAATCAAGGATATGAATGGATGGGCGAAAATGTTATTTAGTACGTTTAAATTTTCAAATGAAGTAATGTAATGCATATTAATCTAAAATTAGAGTGCGAGTGAGTTTTTCGGTTTAAACCCCTAGGTCCAACTCCGGCATGGAAACTTATAGGAAAACAAAACACCATGCATTTCTCATGGTTAACAGGAAATTGCTCGCCGAAATTTGCCCACCAGACAGCTACTGTCCTGGCAATCATCATTTACTTGTTTTCCAGTAATCACTATATTTCAAACTGTTAAAATTACATTTACGATAACGTATAAAAATCTAATTAACTTTCTCCTCTTAGTTCCATTTTTCAAAATGAAAGGCTTTCTTAATGGGAATCAAACACATATACTTTCTCAGAAAAGAAAATTTAACACAACGTTTCCCTAGCGAGCTAGCACCTTCAAGTGGAGTTACATTTACAGTACATAATGTATATATATCCATGCAAAGAGAAGAAGTAAGGGGTAGAGGAGGGAAATAAAAGAGTCATAAAACATGCTCATTAGTTAGTATCTCATTTTTTTGCAAACCATCTCCATTTCTTCTATGAGCTCCATGCGGCGACTTAAACATTTGCAATGGAGACAACGCTGCTGGAAATCGCTTTTATGTCCTTCCTCAAATCACTGCAACGCAAAATTCGAAATGGGAGACCCATCTTGAGATGGAGATCCCTAATGTGCTCAGCCGATCTCATCTGCAGATTTCTTCTAGTTTTTTTTCAGTATACTTGAAATTACTCGTTTCTTTGAAAATAAAAGGAAAAGTTAGAACTTTTACCCATTTGCTACTATTCAGATATCATCATCATCTCATCTTCCTATCTAGGTTTAGGCGTGTTTCCTGTTCCAGGTTTACCACCGTAATCCCGGCCACCCTATATTTCTTTCCCCTAAAGGCTTGTATTTCAAAACATTTTTGTGGATCATTTCTAAAGACGTTCAACATGCTCTTTCCATTTTTTTTATAGTTTGCTGGTATCTCCGTCACTGGTTGCACTTCTAACTCCAACCATATATCCTAATTTCTTATTTGGTCCAGACGGGTGCAGCATTTCACAGATCTAAGGAATTTCATTTCTGATATTTCTACCTGCATTTTCTACCAATCCCTTTTCCTTGGCGCCCAAGCTTCCGATTCCTAAAGTTATGTGTGGATAGCCATTGTTTTGTAAAACTTGATCTGTGTTTTCCTTGCAGTTTTCCTTTCAAGGTCCTCCTTATGTACCCAAATATTCTTTGGTAATTGGTTGTTTTATTTAAAATGCCTTTGTCCTCTTCATAAGTAATGTCGCATTCCTGATATTTACCTTTCAGATGTAAAACAGTTATTTAGGTTCGCCACCACAATAAAAAATAACGCACTTCGAGTAACCAGAACTATGTTAAACATTCTTTATATGGAAAGAGATTTCACAAAATTCTTTCAGAGCAGCCCAAATTGTTTCTCCTGAAAAATACCGTTTCTAATGCTACGAGTTATTGCTGAAAATCGTAACCGTATTTGCAATGCGGCGTGTTTTAGTTCTTTGTTTCTTAACCACATTTCTCTACCTATGAATTGAACTGAACCTTTGAAATAATATGCATGTTATAGAGGACCCCTATTCAGTAATTATGAAACAAAATTTTGGTACCTTTCTCCATATTTCACAATTTTTATTAGAAATGTTACTATTTAGCAGTCTAATTATTCTATAGTTTTATTATCTCCTTCCATAATCAGGTTTTTTTCTTTTGATTGTTCAATCATTTCACTGTCTTCCGAGACACGAGATTTTTTGGAACTTTGGCTGAATTTACTCTGTTTTAGTGTAAAAATTCCAGGAAAATTTAATGAGTAAACTATTATTTACATATAAATTATTTAATTCTGAAATTCTATTCTGAAAATGTAGAATTCATCTCTTAGTCTCGAGATAAACTAAGGAGTTCTCATGTGGATTATTAGCCATCATATGGAATTTTATTCCACCTCCTGTGAGGAGGTATATTGTCTTCAGTCGTCCTAGAAAAACATATAGTAAAATAAACAGGAAATTGATAGGAAATGAAAGAATCCAATTAAAGATAGATAAAGTGAAATATGTAAAACAAAGGAAAGACAGTGAAACGGTATTTTTCCACAGAATATTTCATATACAAGGTTTTACAAGCTTGCTTTACGAAACAAGATGAAGATGCAACCACGATTGTACGAGAAAACCGTTCGTATATGAAATATTCTGTTTCGCTGTCTTTCGTTATGTCTTTCCACCAAGTCCCGCCTTACACCATAGATTTCATATGTTAAAAAATAGTTTATTTTATATTTTGCCTATATTTTATATTATCTACCTCTGTGACAGCTTTTGAGAAATTTGTGTAATTAACATGCCGGTTTAGGAGGTAGAGATGAATCTTACACCAGTTTACAGCCTCACTTCTGACTCATACTAAAGCCAAATCTCCTTGTTAGTAAATGCTAAGTAAACATCGTTTTCTTTTCGTTATCGGTCAAGGCGTTGGAATGAATCGAAGCAGTACATTTTTTACGTTACATACTCGTAGTATTTCGGTTCTGCTAAAGTCTCCCTTTCTAACATTTGATCAGTTTTTAAGAAAATGAGTCATTTTCCTTCCTTCTGTGAAATTTGTCTCAGCCGAAGGAATCTGTCATTTCATATTGTCACACGATTTCATATGGGAGAGCAACCATCGACCACCGTACACTTGCCTATATGGAAAGTCGTAATCTGATTATAATCTTTCGCGTAGGCTGGACTTGGCCGGACGACACTACCAAGAGGTAAAAGAAAGACGTAGTAATTTCCACTTCATTATCATCAGCAAGAAATTGTTAAGTCTTTCTTAGCTGCTCGTAATCTGAGATCCGAGCAGAACGCCTACGGAACAGCTTCAGTAAAGAAACATGCTCGTAATTCAGGGGTTCCGTGAGTTTTAACAGAGATTTGCGAGCCATGCTATCATACTCAAAATCTCTTGGCTTGTCCGTCGCACTTTCACGAATAGACATGCTAATAGTAATTGTGCTTGCGAAGAAGATATATTGCACCGCCACACGCCTTTAGTCGGCTCTCCAGGTAACGACGTGGAAAAAATCAACTCCTCCGCGTTCATCGCTATCTACCCCCATATCACTCCATCCTCGTGCATTTCCCTATTTGCCTTTTTTATTCCTGCAATCTGCTTAATCTACAAGTGAAACGGGAAATAAATTTTTGCGGAAAATTCCACGTTAAGAGTTTATCTTTCTCCAGTAAATTACTCGTATCCTAGATTAGTCACATACGTCTCGCAGCCTCATTTCCAATCAAATCACACCAACGAATCAATGAGTGCGCTAATCTCACAATTTACCAATGAAGATTCAACGCATGAAGCGCTCGAAACATAAATTTATTTCGTGAATAATTCCTTGAAAATTGATCAGGAGAGAGTTGCCCATACCATTAAAAGATAAAGCCCAGTCAATATTTCAAGGGAAATCGGCCTTCCACCCACGAGACCTTTATCGCATGCCTTTGTCTCCTAAGAAAACTCGCCACCATTACTCTCTCCCGTATTTACTCTTTTGATCGGATCTCTTTCCCTTTTTAAAATTATCTCATTTTTAAGTAGATTCGATTGGTGAAATTCACATTATTGAACAACCGCCCTCCCAATATTCAGCTTACAAATATTACTCATCCAATTCCTATTCATCTTCATTTTAAAATTCACAGTTGTCCCCAGAACTTTTGTATTTTTTCGTTTAGATTCGCTTTAGATACATCTGTACTTCATGCATTCACTTCATTGTTTAAGATCTTATCTGATCAGCGTCATCTCGCTCATCTCCTCAAAATCCATCAGTAACACTTCTGAATATCCAATACATCCTTTTCTATATATTTGTAGCACAGCCAAAGGAAATGTAATAACAAACAGCTTTGAACCGATTCCATGTAATTAAAGACCTATGGGAAGAAATTTCTTTGTAACTGTTGTGATGCTTTCAATCAGATCAATCGGTAAAATTAAAAATACAACATCGAACTGTAGTGAATAAAAATAAAACTAACCAATTGGTAACTTACATCGACTGTTGACCTTATATCAGTATGGTAATTTATCTATTTTCTTGTTGAACGTTCAATCAAAATGTGTTGGCTAGGAGTTGGTGGATAATTTCAACTTCCCAAACCCTTTTCCCCCTCCTTAACCTATCAAAGAAACTTTCTCAACTCTATTCATTAAAAAAAACGAAGAAGAAATCAAAGATTTACTTTCCAGAGAATTTAGAAATAAATTCTGTGGAAAGTAAATCTTTGATTTATTCTTCGTTTTTTAAAATGAAATTCCACCAAATTTCACTTAGTACTTTTAATTTCGTGATTGAGGCGGATACGGCCACACAAGTGAGACTATATCGGAAGCTTTTCGTGAAACAGCGGCTTACGTCCCTGAAGATATTTTTCAATAGCCAGTGCCTGAAGCTCCAAGTCATTCCCAGGTACGTCAACATCAACTCTAAAGCAACCTCTAGTGCAGCTCTACGGGCCATCCACACAGCCAAGATAGCCTGGATTAAGCATGAACTTCGGAAGTGGTATGCCATCCGTAACNATGTGAATCGTTCCCAAACCAAGTTGAAGATTTTAGTTGATATCCACGCTAATGCATTATATACGAGATTAACTATAATATTCACTTAAACTCTAGCAAACTATCATAACATTAAGCCTCAAAGTTAAGATTAATTGCAGTCAATTTTAATTTCCCGAGAACTTCCGCGGCTGACAACCCAAGAGAATTTTCTCGAACTCCTTATGCAATATTCTCAAATCTAAAAGTGAATCTGTTCCCTTGAAAATACTTCAGTATCCTAAACTTTACCCTCTTCTGTACCACAACAAAGGGCGACTTGAGGTAGAGCGTAAGTTATAATTTGCGTGTAACTTACATCTTCTCTCGCTTTGGAAGCTAAATGACATCCTCGTGGTCTTCGCATGGTTAAGAAACCTGAGCGGAGCAGTGGTAAAATCTCATTTAGACTCATGGCACGGATTTCGTGCATTTGACGATACATCCCGTCCCCACGAATAGAAGAAGGAGGTTGATCAACTCAGGTGTTTAGCAGGAAAATGGAAGAGAGGCGACGTTAAAGGGAGTAAAAAGAAAGGAGCGGGAGCTATAGAACACCTGCGGGGGAGGAGAATGGAAGATGGGTGGTGTGGAGGAGGTGAGGAGATGGAAGTCGGCCGGAACGGGGTGAATTATCCGCCAGAGAGGGTGAAAAGGAGGCGGGCAATGGGATAGGCTATAATGTGAGGCAAAAAGCGGAGTGCGGCAGGCGGAGTGGGTGGGCGGGATCGCTATAACCAAAGGGGTCACGGAACTCCAGCGATAGTGATGTCAATTGATGAATTCGCTTTCGAGAACCTCTTCGGGAGGAGAATTCCAGGAGGAGGAGATGAGGTTCCGTGAAAACAACGCTATCGGAACAAAAAGACTTCGATTTTTCAAAAGTTTTTGTGGTATATTTTGGATTTGGTTGGATAGAAGCTCTCGATGAGAAAGTAGGGAGAAGAGCAACGACGAAAGCGTAAGGAGAAGGAAGAGAAAGCTGAAAATTTCGAAGTTAGTTTGCTCATTAAAAGACGGGTGGAGTTTTAATCCAATGGCAATGAAATTTAAGGATTAGTATAATTGTAATAATATTGTTGTTAAAGGTTCTGAGGTCATTTTGCAGACATAGGCTCCCATCGAGAACTGAACCCGGGACTGCTTTCACCACAGGAGAACGCGGAATCCACTTTGAGCCGCAAAGTAATTTTGGTACCATCTCTTTTTCTGTAAACATTTCAGCTACCGAATGCTGATTTGAACCTTAACCCTTCACTAACTCTACTACTTAGTTGTAAATTTCTCAGCTACATATACGAAAAGCTCTGGAGAGGAATTGAGGGGTACGAGGCAAGATGAGGCCAATTCTTTCCTTGCTGGCATTAATTTCCTCACCGAGACAGAATGCTATCAGTGTAAGAAGTTCGTGTTATAGCATTACACGGACGCTATGAGTCGTTAATTTTAAAATATTTGACAGTCGAAAAAGTTTGGCCAAAATGATCGCCATTTGTCAGAACCGTTTATAACACAATGCAATAGAATAAAAACGTCTTTATTGGCTGAAATTGGGAGTAGAGATTCCCATCTTCCATTTAACTCTTCTCAGACTAGAAAAATGTGTACATAAAATTATATACATTTTAAACTAGAATATAAAGCTTTTTTAATAAATTAGGTGGAAATAGAAAAGAAAGAACGAAAGAAAGTATAGTTCTGTGGGGAAAGAACTGTGAACTGTTAAAGATAGAAAAGATTTTTCCATCACAGAATTTCAACCATAAGGAGGAGGTGAGAAAAATCTGTGAAAGTTGTAAGAAAGAGTGAAAGGAAGAGAGAGAGAGATTACATTCTTAGATTACATAGAGGATAGTAAAAGGTACAAAAACTGTTAACGTATACGATACATATCAGAGCATATGTATTCTCTGACGATAAAATTTGAGCATAAAAGAATTTAATGCAGAGAACATTGGATTCACAGTCAGTTTAGGATATTGATATAATAAATAAATAAATTATACTGATTGCTTTCTGGCTACCGTTCTCCTTGAATAAGACTCGTGTCGGGGAAAATTAAAATTAACATTAATTTTTCTCTGTTCAGGCAAAAGAAAAACAAAAATATTATATTCATGAATATATGGCAGCACGAAGTAATTTACTATAACTGATTTTATTATTGTTATATTCAATCATGAAAGAATACTTTGCAATTTCCACAGCAGTATCTTATTCGACAAGTTTCATCAAAGAGTTGACGTCTTCAGGTCAACCATCTTCAAACTGAAGGTATCAATTCATCGATGAAACTAGTGGAATAAAAATGTGTTGTGAAAATTAGAAAGTATATTCTCTTTCAAGATGTGTGTGGAGTTTCACAAAGTTTCGCTTGGACATATAAATTTTATTTATTATGTTCGACATTTGACAAGATTAAAAATGAATTTCATCACTGCTATTACGAGTATCTTGGGGCATGGGAACTACAATTCTTTGACGTGCACTAGGGAAAGAATAGCGCTTAGTGGCCCGTATTGCACGCAAAATTAACATTATATCATAAATATCAAATCTAGCAATTAAATTGCCGAATTTAACGGAAATAACATTAAATATTTTAACTCGAGGAAATTCATAAAATGCAATAACATACATGGTGAACCCAGAGCAGCAAAATGAGCAGAAACAGACTCTTGTCATGAGGAATACGTATGTAAGGTATTCAATGAGTTAAACGTCCGCATGAAATATTAAATGAAGCAAATTTCGCTCACAAGATGCTTCAAAAAACTATGCTTGTTAAAAAAAATAATATGCGAACGTTTAAATTCTTGGAAAGTCGTAACTAGCGAGCAAGCTGTATTTAGTTAATAGTTAGCAAGCAAGTTGTTGTTTTTATAGGAATAAGTAAAACGATAATAATCATAATTAGTCATAAGGAACTTACACAGCCACCGTTTCTTTATGAGCGAGCATAATTTTCATTCTTTTTAAACTATTTCACTTTCCGCTGATCGTATGCTGGGTTTAGGGCAGAGATGTGGCCTTCGGACCAATCGGACGTTTCTTTAGACCTTTTCATCACTTTCTGAAACGAATGGACGATTTAAATAATATTTCCTCTCAGCATCGCGTGAAGTAAAATTAAAATGGAGAATGTACCTAAGATTACTTGGCATTTAAAGTGATTCCATGTTTATTTCGTATTTCCTCAAGAAATCCACGGGCAAATCTGAGCCTTTTCCGCGGCACATCCTGGTGTAATGCTCCTTTAAAACTTGGACGCAGATACTGGAGGTGCATTCTAAACGTAATTTGAAAGCAAATCCTCCATAATATTCCTTGGTTCGACGCTCGGTCGGTGCGACTTTTTCCCATTAGTGATACGTTGCGGCATTTCCAGAATTCTTTTGGAGCACAGTCCGACAAGATATTGATATCGTGATTATGTTTTATACTCTCAGTTATCCTACTCCGACCATAGCCTGGGTTCGAAGCCAAGGCGCGTTAGAGATTCCCTTTTAAGATAACCGACAACCCCTTTGAAGGAATCCCCCAAATGATTTTGTATAGAAACTCTAGATATGGTTGGGACAGGTGCTGACGTAGAATGAAATGACATCGGCCGAAATTTTTCCTGTTTATGATTTTATTTTATTATTAATTTGTAATTTTGTTATATTACTATTGATTTTGTAATTTCCTTCTTATACACAGCTTTCTTAAACATCTTTTAGCTTGAACTATCAGTAGGTTTGCGCAGGTTTTTCACACCCCCCTTCTCTGAGGGTGTTTTCCTGCTGTGGATATTTTATCCTAAGATATCACCTTAGGTTTTTTTACATCCACTCCTTCTAAAGTTTTCCTCTCTATTTCTTTTCACCTACACACAAGTCTTTATGTACATAAAATCATTGACGAAAGGTTAGATGGAAGAAGAGACTTTTCAGTCTCAATCTCGCCTTTAAAGAAGACCTTAATAATAATAATAATAATTACATTACATAAAAGTAAACAAATAACATTTTAAAACTAAACGAAAACACCAACGACATTTATTTTGAATCATTGGTAATATTATCGAGAATAAGAAAAGTAGACCTCGACCAGATTTTCCAAGTGATTAAGTCTGCTGACGAACAGATATGATGTTCCCTAAAATATTTGGGATTTAAACATTTAGTAATAGTTTCCTGAAAATTTCCGTTGTTGTAAATATGATGTGGTCAACCTTGTGGAATGGTGCCATATCCTGAAGATATCTAGGACGCACAGAGTTTAGTCTTAAACTTTTTTGTATGGAAATTACAAGTCTGTTTTCATCCTGGATATTTCCGTCGTTCTTTCAAGACTATTCCCAAATTGTAGGATCTGTAATAGCAAACATACTAAGAGCAAGCGCAGAAAATGACATGCACTGTCTTCAATCGGGTTTCTCAAAGAATCGCTAATCTTAGATAGAATTAAAGATGGCCCGAATACCTTTGTTACCGAATATGACAATCAGGGATGGAGGGAGAAAGGAGAGAGCGGGTCCAAAGTTTCGGGTGGATCTATTGGGTCAGTTTGGCGGCAGCGTAACGGATAGAGTGGGGGAGTGAGGCATCGGTGAGAAAGAATTCTCAATGAGATAGAGACCTCCCTAACATGTGAAACAAGAAGTCGGTGATTCTGCTGTTTTATGTTGAAGATTAGTGACGGATCAGTGAAGTGAAAAGGTAATTACTCCTTACGAGAGCCCCGCCCGGCTTATCTGCCGCCCGGGTTCAAACATAATTATCCGTCCCTTTAAATTAAATGCCAAAAACATAGTTTTCCTGATCTGCAGGTAAAAATTATTTTGAAAGACTGAAAAACCATTGTTTTCCAGCTTACGTTGGTCACAAAATACCACTAACAATTAATTGACATAGTAAATAGTCACCATACGAAATAGTAAATTGTTAATAGTTTGCATTACTTTCCAGTAATATTATCATCGCAATGGGCTTACTTAAAATGATATGATTTGTATGAAATCTATTTTTCGTAGCTGAATATGAAAGTTTCTAATAAAAACTTCCTATATCCAACTCTCTCCTCTTAATATTTGACACCCATTTTTTGTGTAATTGCTTTATCGTTTCAATCAAGTTTTGCTTTTTATCCAATTCACTTTTCCATTCAACGTTACATCCACATCTCGAAGTCTTCCAATCTCTCGATATCCACCTTTCTCAGGGTGAAAGTTTCACATCCATACAGCAAAACACTGCTCGCAAAGAAAACCATCCAAACCGAACCAACAAACTTTTTTTCATTCCTTTGTCATAGCATTTAATTATCAGTTCACTTTGTTCCATGAAAGCTTCATTGACTATCGCTGCCCTTCCTCTAACCTCCTCTGTGCACTTTACATCCCAAGAAAGAGCACTACGCAAATAGGAGGATATCTAGTTCTAGTGGTATTCTTAAAAGCACTACGACATCTAAGGTATTTCTCACATATAGGATTCCACTAGGTATCGATCCTGGGTCTACTTTCACCAAAAGAGAACGTGCTACCCTTATAGCTATCCAGGAGACCTCAATTGACCTACCTTATGTACACGTACTTATTCCCTATCTACCCGACCTTAATTCCCCACTTTTCCCATTCGGAGAACCGTATTCATCATTTCCAATAAGTCCAATTAATTTTTACCACGATCCTTCCATTTAGAACCCTTGAAATAACTTTCACTATACGAACTGTTAAACTGATCGCACGGTAATACCGACACTACTTCGGAATTTTATTTTTTATCAATGGAATCAAAATAGTCTTCGTAAAATCTTCTGCTCTCTCTCCTTCATCATAAATTTCATTAAGGATTGCGGAAATATTCATTATTTTATTCCCTCAGGTTTACAGGAAATTCAACTAGGATCTCGTTAACATCCTCTGTTTTATTCCACTAAACCATAGTCAATTAATACAAATGTAAGTAAAAGGGATGTATTTCTTTTGGAACGATTTCATTCGATTGCTTATCTTCATCTTAGAGATAGAGGCATAAGACAGAATAATACATGTGTATATAACTAATATTAGTAAGAGTAATTAATCATTGTTATCATGAAGACCGTCCGGTAAAAATTTTTCATTCAATGAAGCAGATATTCAGATGTCAGAGAATTCTGCTTGCTTTAAAAACAAAAATACGGTATTATTTTCCTTGGAATAAATGAAATTCGAATACGTTTACGAACTTCCAGCGTCTTTTACTTCCTAACCTTACTCGTCCAGAATTTTCATGATATCAGATATAACAGTTTGAATTTTTCTTAATTAGAATCCAATATTTCTAATGGAAAAATATTCTTTTCGGGCATAAGAAAGGATCTATAAAGATGAAATATAAAGTGGTAAAAGAATAAAATCAACTTGATTGGTAGTGACTTGGTGGCACTGGTGAAGCACCATATTTAATAAAATGCATTACACAAGAAATTGAAGTCTGATTATCCCTGCTTTCTGATCATTCGTTCATCCATCACAATCGCACTCACGCGGTTCCACTTGCGTTGAGGGATTCCATTTCCATCGTTGTCATTATCGTAATGACGATCTCCTCTGGAACTCGAGTAGGTCACTCGAAATTATCCAATGGGTCAATTAGTGACCCGCGGGTCATAGGTTGCCGACTCCCTTTCGAATCACACTACGAGATATTCAGTGGTTAATTGTATCACCGATTCGAATTATTCTTTCCCAACGACATGAAGCAATCGATCGCCGAGCACGAATCGAAATCGCGTAGACCCGTCAATATCTTAGGGGGTCCACCGGTTTGAGCGGTCCGAATGATTTTTTCGATAACCCGCAATCATCCCGAAAGGTCGCAGTGTCCAATTCCAAGTGTGAGAGGTGGTAAGACCGCTTATACGTGGCGCCAGGAGGTGATAGTGGAATGGGTGTCTTGTCCCACGCCTCGGGGACACCCTGCCGCCCACTGAGTGATCTGCTTACCTATCATCCTCGCATCAATCAGCGGAGACCCGTGAGAGTGGCGTCGTGGGAAGCCGACTTCTCAGCCGATCGCTGCGGGACCCACACCTCCCCGTGCTACGCAACCTTGCACACAACTACACACACAGACGCATGCACACACATATAGTGAACTCCGACGTGCGCCGATAGGTTGGTTAGAAGGGAGTCGAGATGCCGCCGGTGGACCCCCGGAGAGGGTGTGATCATCGGACGATCTCTTCCCGTGGGAAAAACGACTGAATTCGAGAGAGTCCTTCGATACCGACTTATTTACGGATGGACCCCTGTGGGTGCAGGGTAAATGGGACCCGAAGCGCTCTTCGGAATCACTGAAGGGGTGATTGCAATTAAGCGAGAGATGAAGCGGAGAGCTAATATCAACCGGGCTCGCTTGACTTTGGCTGGTGTTTCGAAATACAAATCACGCTGCTAATACGGATTCTTTGTCCCGATTCGGAATGCGGTTCATTTCTTCTCTTTCTTGTTGACGGCAAACCCGCGGAGAGATAAACTCCGAAGGTAATTAAGTTCGGATTATTTTTCCGCGTAATTTTTCGATGAGCGATTGATTTGTGCTGGCATCATGAAGGGCATGAATAGCCTATTCTTGCGGCATTTAAAATATTTAGACTTCTTCTGGTACTTCTTCGGCAGTCGCCGATTCCATTGAAGTTATTAGTAATTTAGGTAGTAGTATTGTTAAAAGTGCTTGGGCAGATAAGGTCATTTCGCACGTAGCCCCCACCGGGAATCGAACCAGGGACGGCTTTCATGTAAGTCCGACGCGTTGCTCATTAGACTATCCGAGAGCCCACTAATTTAAGGAAAGTGTTGCTGTGGAAACAGAACAATATTACTCATATAGTTACCATTAAAAGGTAAAATCGTTATTATTATTCTTGTTTTTATTATTGTTTTTGTTATTATATTTGTGGCGACGTTATATTATACTATATTCAACAAATCAAGCAGTATCAAAAAGTTCTACAGACAAATACAAAAAAATGAACATAAATAACCCGGTCTACTAGATACCATATTTCACAAACTTCACTAATTTACATGACTGACTACAACCAATAAAAAAGGTACGTATATTTAAGAAACAATCTAATATTTCCTCAAAATCAAAAGCTCAATATCAAACCTCAAAAAAGTTATGGTAGTAAGTGACTTTGTGGAATGCCTTGAAACAGTAATCAACTTTGCATTTTCTTGAAATACAAAAGTGTACATTCTTACAACTAAAAGGGTTATTAAGCAATGGTTTTGGAGGAAGGTCTATTTTATTTAGTGAAATGCATTTTGTGCTTGAGAGAGAGAAAATAAATTTAACTTTATATAGTAATAGAAGCACATTTATACGTATAAATTAATGGAAAAATGATATACGAGTATGACAATTGATAAATGGCCCTAAAATCGAGAACAATTCTCTTGGTTGACTTGGTTACTGTTGTACTGTATTTCTGAACATCAAAATAGATTCAGCAACAAAAGTAGAAGGATCTTCTTATGAAGCTGTGAAGTGAATAAAAAAGGTTAATCCTGTATCAAATTAGTCATATCTCAGTGTATCATTTAGCAACTTCTCGGGAACAATTTTCTATGTAAAATTACTAGGTTTTTCTGAATAAGTTCCTCATTTCTTGGGTTTACATTTGTCTCTCAATTTTAATAATATCTATCATTCTCTCAAATTATCTTCCCAAATTCCAAAAAACTTTAAAATTACGTCCAAGAAACTTTAAAATTATGCTAACCCTGCACTCGAGATTACAGATATTCCTCCCAATGAGTACAGCAAACAGGTCAAATTTTCGTCTAATGGGAAAAATTCTCTTTCTCCCATCATTTTTATCCGTGACTAAGAATTATTCTTTCACGGCAGAAGAGTTTGCGTTTATTCTTCTTCGTTTGTTGAGTGTTATTAAAAATAGCAGTGAGAAAACTACTAGTGTGCTGCAAGCAATCGAAGATGTTATACAGCAACAGAGTCAGTGTTTGCTAAACACTGACTCTGAAGAAGAAGGAGACAAAACCCTTCCTCAAATTGTGAAGAAATCTGAGGCTATGGATGCAATCGTGACTCTTCGACGATTCTTATCTGCAAGATCCGATATTGACGACGCTACGTTCCAGCGATTGTCCTATCTGGAGCATATCGTCATAGCTTCGGGGTCCACGGCGATGCAACAAACTAGGATTGATGACTTCTTCCACTGAATTGGTATGTAAAATAAAATTCCTATTTAATAATAATAACATAATTTTTTGACACGAAGAAAAACGTGCGTTATCGTTCCTCATTGGTTGCATCAAGTACGTAAATTTTGCTCGTATGTAAACCGATCAAATAATAAAATTCACAGTATCAGGAGAGGTGTTGCGAAAATCCATCGGGGAACAAATAAATGAACTATAAGTATAATGAAAAAGTACCATTCTTTTCCTTTTTCCCTGATCAAATGGAATTTGTAACTGTGCAAGTAACTAAGAGGTTCTCTGTGCGACAAGCAGACCATTCTTCAAAATTATGTTAGGCAACCAGCATTACACAACCCGGTTATAATGTTATCCCGCTTAAGACGCAATTTTCGCTTGGTCCCCTGAAAACGTCTTAACCGGGTTTTATTGTATTTTGTTTGCAAAGCAGAAAACAAACTTCGATAGCATAGTCACTCGTTAGCCGATGTTTCACTGTATATCGGTTTAGATCTTTCAGTGAAACTGATTCCAATAAGGTTGAAAGTTGTGCTCTATCCAATGTGAAAGGATATTACTGATTACTTGTTCGTATCTTCATACATTAAAGCAGGGGCAGATTTAACCCATAAGAGGCCTTAGGGGCAAAGATCAGATTGAGGCACCAACTAGAAGTTATGGGTAAAAATTCGAAATTTCCATTCTGAATTGCAATGCGTGGCTTACGTATTATTCTTAAAACGGAACTTATGAATATTCTCTCAGATGCAGGTTGGGAATCATTGAAGGAAAGGAGATGAGCTGATGACAGATGGAGAGAAAGGAGAGAAAATAAAGGGTTAGAATCGGCGACGTTTACTCTAAAGAGATTGAAGTCACCTCGGGTATTCCGCAGGGTATCGTTCTCGGGCCATTGCTACTCCTAACGTTGATAAACGATCTCCCTAAAAATATAAAATCTGAAGTTCGGCTGTTTGCCGAAGATTTCATATTATATAGGCGAATAAGGGAAAGACGTGACCGCGAAATATTGCGAAGTGACCTAAAAAAGTTAGCCGACTGGACTAATAGTCAGTAAATGTAAACATATTAAGTTTTCTAGAAGAAAGTCGCCGGAATCAAATCATTATACACTGAATAGTGAAACCTCAATTACCGTACCCGGCTACAAATATCTGGATATTAAACTGACTGAAAATCTCAAATAGGGAAGTCACATCGAAGATATTATGTACTTCAAAATCATATAGAAATCTTCACTTTGTAATGAGGAACCTAAAACGGAGTGGGAAGGGAGTCAGGGAAAGGACATATAAATCCTTGGTTAGGCTGATTGTTGAATATGCGACGAGTGTTTGGGTTCCGCATGAAAGGGGCCTAAGTAAGAATCTCGAAGGCGTGCAAAGGAAGGCGGCTAGGTAATCGGAAAGCGGAAAAAGGATGAGAGTGTTAGTAAAATGTTAGATCAGCTAGGATGGGAATCGTTAGCGTCGAGGAGGAAGACCTTTTAACGAGTGTATTTAACGCGAAGAAAGATGGCTGAGGACGAACTACGAGAGAGGATTCATGCTCCTAATTATATTGGACGCGGCGATCACAGATTAAAAATAAAGGAACGGGAACAGAAAACCGATGTGTCGAAGTATTCGTTTATCAAAAGAGGTATAAGAGAATGGAATCTTTTACCTGGAGAACTTCTCATTCCAATGCCGAAAAACGCTAAACATTTCAAAAAGAAGCTGAAAGGTTATAAAATTTTCATTTTTGTATTTATTATAGTCATTTCTAGCTTCATGCATATGGTTCTATGTATTTTATATATTTTCTATGTTAATTAACGAAATACTATGTATGATTTTATATGTTGTATTACTATGTTGTATTTATTATAATTATGTAATTAAGTTCTGTACTGTCCACGGGAAGTTTTTGGCCGTTGCCATCTGGTCCACTGACCAAATTGCAACGTTTAAATATTAAATAAATAAATATGAGAAAAGGAGCTAGGCTGCTGTGATTGATTGATAAGCAAAATGTAAGTTCAGGAAAAATAAATTTTCGGAAGATTTTATCGGTATTATGCGACCCCCCTGCTACGTCGGCTGATCTGACAATGAGCTTAAAACAAGAGAAATAGAAACGAAGACAAGTCGTTTTGGGGATTCATTCTTTCCGCGAACGATACGCAATAACAATAAGCTAAGGAGGAAACTCAAATGTTGGTGTTTACACCCCCTACCACACGCCGAATGACGGCTTGCACGGTATTTATGTAGATGTAGACTTTATAAATTAGGAAGAATGATGGATACACTTTAATTATATTGTGACATAAGCAATACAGTATATTCCATAAGCATATTATGGAGACTTGCTAAACAAATATATAATTCTTTCTTGAATCGGAAAAACAAGAAGAATTTTAGTTCGCTATTGAGAGTTCATAAGCATGGTCTAGTTGAGGCGCCCCATACGGACCTCAGCTATCGCCAATTGCGCCTAATTATAAATCCGCAAATGCATTCAAGGAAGATGCAGGTTGGAAATTCACCCGTTGGGATTTTTTTACGATGTGGAAATAACAATGGAATATTTCCTAAAATTTATCTCATAATTTTCAATGGAAGAGCGACGGTTTAAAAAACTGAAATCGATTAAAATTTTTAAGCCCTCTTTACATCTAACGATTTATCGTACGATTTTTCTTATCGGACAAACTGGACTGGACAGAGGTTGGATCTCTATCTACACTTTCCTATCTGTCCGATAAGAAAAATCGTGCGATAAATCGTTAGCTATAAACGGGGCTGTGGGGTCGATAAAGAACCAAGTGAGACTCCCTAGCCTAATCTTATTACCTCCTGAATATGTCTCTGAAAAAATAAAGATTTCAAGAATGCAATGAAAATAATTGCAGCAAATAAAGCTAAAAATATCCCTCTCAGTTGACATCTCTACCTTGACGAGGTGAGGGGGCTTGCGTGTCTCAAAGATCCTGAAATCATTGCCAGCGGTAGCATAGTTACTGGCAGGGTCACCCAAGCCGGACAAGATGAAAGGGAGAATCCAGACAAAACGAGTTGTCCAGATACTATAACCTATAGATCTTGAATTAGACCAGAAAATCGAAATATGCAATTTTCGGATAGTGGCGCTTCAATGAACAATATGCACATTTAAACGGAAATATACGATTAAAATCAAATCGGTTTAATATTTGAAATAATTCATAAACGGACTCACTCGATTGCTCATTTTTCAAACAAATTGTATTAAAATTTCTCTATCGGTTTTCATAATTTCTTTCCCATTTTCCATTTCATATTTTAAAATTATGAAATTATTCAGCCCTTTCAATATCAGTTTCTGATGTGTTTTCCACCAATTTGTGTTTTTGGTAACGTGATTAATATTGGAAATGAACCTAGAGATAAGGTCAACTTTAGTTGACGTTCATGAAAATACGATGAAAACCAATCAGTTGATGATTTACAGAAACCCATAACACGCAGTTTGGCAATCATAATATCTGCATCAACAGAGTCAATGGATTTACTAATATGAAGAAGAATTAAGGTAGTTAATTTTTTATTATCAATGGGTCTTCTAATATCATCCATAACTTTCACCAAAGCAGTAGCGGTACTGTGGCGTTTGCGGAATCCCGACTGTAAGGAGTCAATAATGGAATTTTGCGTGAGAAATTTGGTTATCTGGCTGCGTACTACTTTTTAAAAACTATAAAATACAGGAAGGAAACTAACTCGATATCCGATTTGATTACATTTGGAATTTTCGGGTATTGTCGCATTAGCCCACACTTTTATGGTCTAGGGCATTATTTCCCAAAGTATGTACACTGGTGTTCCACGAAGAGTTTGTAAGTATTTCGCGGAAACTTACGAAGAATGATAATTCTTGTATGAATTTCCGTTCTGAATGAAGTTATAGCATGTTCAAAAATCGGGGGCTCTTGATTTTGTGAGAAGATTGTGTTTTCAATTAACCTTTGACTCTTACTTCAATGAAATAAATTATTACTAATATTTACTGACAGAAAAAGTAACCTAGTTCCGCTGATATCATAGAATTGATGGTGTTCCGTCGGAGGAAAAGTTTAGGAAATTCTGGTATAGGGAACTTTCCTTGAAAGATTTTAAAAATCCATTCATTTCTTTTGTTACTTTTCCTTCTTTTTGTATCTCCCAAAAGCCATCTCTTTCTTTTAAATATTCAATGACAAAGAGTTAGATGTAAGAAGGGACTAAGAAGCCTCAATATCACCCTTTAATAAAGACGGTTTATTATGATTATTATTCTTACAAATGCCTATCTTCCTTAAAGAATTTGTAGATTTGTAACGTTCAATTGTATAAATTATACGGCAGTTTTATATGAAGTTTTAGAATAACTTATCCAAAGGGTAGAAAGAGAATTAGGTATAAGTTAGGTGCTTGTATTTGACTTGTACAGTGGGGCATTCCCTGTCAAGTGGACCAATTTCAAGGAAATGCCACGCTCGACCATCACCGATTTCAATGAAATTTTGTGTGGACATAACTTGATATCTTCTATGAACATTTCCCAAGTTTTACATCCATCGATGAAATATTTGCTGAGATAATCATTTGTTTGACCCCCTACCGCAGCCTCCTACAGTTAGACAGGGATTTTTAGCAAGTTTGAGACACGTTATCTCACGCAGTATGCCGTTGAGCAAAACAATACTTGGAATTCTTATTCAACCTATGTTGCTCTATTATACAAAATAATAAGAAATCTTTTATGAGCGAAATATGAGAAGAAAATTTGAAGCAAAATAGGCCCAAAAAATTATGGCTCGAAAAAAATTGAATTGAACATTAATGTGCACAGCCACTGCATTTAACATAATGTTTGAATTCCCTTAACTGAGAATTACTGTTAGTTTCCTCAGTATTCTGTCATTGTACTAATATGTCCGCACGGAACTCGTTTTGCAGAAAGCCCTTTATCATTGAAACGTCTTCGTGGCTTTATTCACATTATACAGCATGCATTGAACTATTATATACCTAGGTAATAACATTGTGCAATAATACGTGCACGCTATGCTATGCTCGGTTATCCTGGATAGTCGAGGGATTCGTTTTCGTCGTCTTAAGGCGATAGGATGCAGCTGAGAGTAATAGAGTTGTAAACCATCTGCTTTTTATTGCCCACTCGAACACCAGAAGTTAGGCGCCTTTGAGTGTTCTGCAAATATTTTTTATAGCATTTGTGAAAAACGCGTAGAACCAAGGGTATGGCAATGTAACCACGAAAGGAAGGCCAAGTAGCGTTCCCTTTCCAGGGAACTTTGTCA
>KZ308333.1:433258-445715 GCA_000376725.2 Ladona fulva | reverse complement strand
CACTCAATTTTTAAACTAACGGGCGACATTAAGAAAATGAAACTTTTTATTCCAACACCTTGTATACAGTAGTTATAAGGCACAAAGTTTCGTTTTTATTGTATGTTAATTTCGAAAGATATAAAATGCCAAACTTTAAATTTTTTTCGAGCCATAATTTTTTGGGCCTATTTTGCTTCAAACTTTCTTCTCATATTTCGCTCATAAAAGATTTCTTATTATTTTGTTTAATAGAGCAACATAGGTTGTATAAGAATACCAAGTATTGTTTTGCTCAACGGCATACTTAGTGAGATGACGTGTCTCAAACTTGCTAAAAATCCCTGTCTAACTGTAGGAGGCTGCGGTAGGGGGTCAAACAAATGATTATCTCAGCAAACATTTCATCGATGGATGTAAAACTTGGGAAATGTTCATAGAAGATATCAAGTTATGTTCACACAAAATTATATTGAAATCGGTGATGGTCGAGCGGGGACCGTTGGTCCACTTGACATGGAGTGGCCCCAGTGAGAATCTGTTTCGATAGTTGCTCATCAGTGGCACTTTCTGTTTTGTCCTTACTAGCTTTTCCGACCTTGCTCTTATGTGATTAAACTATGCTAATATGTATTCATTATGAGACATCGCGTATATTCAAAAACACGGTTGGCAAAACACGCAGCACGAAAAATTACGGTGGTGTTCAAGGCGTGAAATGGCTACTCACGCTACCGTGAGTTAAAAGAGGCACTTGCCGGAAAAAGTCTCAGACCGTAAAATGATCATAGAGATAAGTGCTGTACGTACAAATAATTACGATGATAGGTATTAGACGGTGAAGACAGTTAACAAGTATTTCAAAGACCTGATACTCACAATTCCGATGTGGATCCGTTTTACTCGATCAATCCTGTAATTATTATTTGCAATGATCGATCCATTCCGATAATAATCAGGCAATCGATTGACAATCGATATTTATCGGCATTATCACAATCGAAATATATTCTTTACTTTTTCCAAATGATTCTCTTTAACATATTGCTGAAACCTAAGCTTTACTGTGCAGTGTATTTAAAGTTGCAATGAACCGATTTTAAATTTAATTTCTATTCACGTACCTACGGTGAGTGGAAATTTCACATTCAGTTCATTTGCAGGATATCGTTTCTGTAATATACTTTCCGTTCCGATTCGTTTTTCATCAATGAGGTAATTTCGCACTTATAGACCCCCACTGGGAAACGAACCCGGGACCGCTTTTACCAAAGGTGCAGCCCACTTGGTTATCGGAGAGCCCCCTTTTGTTATGGCAAAAATATAAATTGATATTTTTTTATCTGCTTGAAAGTGATCAGTACCTCATCGAGAGCAATGATTGGCAGTATGTTGAGGGTTCTTCAAGACTGCCCTAAAGCCCTACTGATATACGGCTGGGGTTTTACAACTTTCTACGAGCATCTCTGTCTCCAGAACTGCGTACCTCTAGGATTGCTTGAAGAAATAACACATTTTACAGGGTGTAGTTTCAGCTTACAGTGCACTTTAGGAAGAGGTGATAGAGGAAAGAAACAAGGATCCCAGTACGAGTAGCATTCCGCTAGGATATTATGAGGAAATTATTCAGAAATTCCTTAAACAAGAATATTTTACAAAGGGTGTTACCTAAAAACCTACGATTAACTAAACGGCATAATTAAGAGCTAAGAACCACTGATTACAGAGAAAGAATTGTCAAATCTTGTCATCATTGGTGGGTAGGGTAGGACTGAAAGCGGAATTTTTTAATGAAAAGTTCTTGGACGATCATGAAGAGAAATAAAAATTATGCAATGAAATTGTTTAAGTAACATTACGACATTAGTGCAGAAACTTAATGTATCACAACGAACAAATAAGCTAAGAATTTTAGCGTAATTTCATTGTTTTTATTTTGCTACAAAACTACTATACCTAACTCATAACGTGGGGGTATATCACCTAAGTTGTTGTAGACTGACCTAAGTTGTTTAACGTGTGAAAGCTGTCAAATCTTCTACAAACACATATTTCATGAAAATCGTAAACTGGTTAATATCAAATAAAGAAACCATTTCATCGGGAAAAATTGCTAATTCTAGATCAAAATCGTGTACCTAACAGATCTCCTCGTTCGACCTCTTTGCTTCACTATTCTACTCATAGACTATCACTTGTCAAACGTTCCCTTTTCTTTCGGCTCCCTCTTTACTTAACTCCTTACCACCTTCTGTTGGTCCTTTTTCTCTACCCAAAAGGACATTTATTCGTATGGGCACTAGGTAAAACTATATTTTCCTCCCTTTAACTCACTGCTTGTAACTAATTTGTTCCTGTTTTGTTTAGCATCATTACCTTAATTTATATTACCTTATTTTTTATTTATTCTTATTCATAGTGCTTTCGCTTTAAATTGCCAATTTTGCTGTACGTGAAACACAAAAAAATAAATAAACAAGATGAAAAATAACACAGGAGATGAACTGTTGGAATGCCCATGTAGAACTGATGAAATAGAGAAATTTTCTGAATGTAGCTCTTCAACACACCAAACTGTTTTTGAAACTAGAACAAGCATATTTCGTTTTCAGGGTGTTTCCATCCTTGGTAGAGTTTCCGTGGTACGATTTTAAACAAAATATTTACGATTTAGATTATTGAAACGTGGAAGAAGAGTTTCCGAAAGTGGATCCAGTCCATGGGCGCACCAAGGGGGGTAGATGATGAGGAATGCCCCCCTACTCCCCAAGATTCTAAAAGAATGTCCTTCAGAACCTAATTCTAGAGAGTTTTATCCATAAATATGTGAAAGTCTTATGACATTTCTTTATTTGCAGTACTTCCTTATTACGAGAATCAATAATTTCGCAGCACAACGTTAAATAACACTTTCATTTTACCATTGGTTATGATCCCTAAGTTTAGCCACCTCCAGGCGAAAATTCTAAGTATGCTCCTGTTTCAGTGACTTCGATAGTTCTATCAAAAATAGGAAGAATATATTTTTTGTTATACTACCATTAACATTGATTATTATTATGGAAGTATTAAGAAACTCAAAAATTGTAAATGGTTTAGTAAGGAGTAAAATCGCAATAGTTTTGATAAAACCTACGAGAAACATTTTGCGAGGATACGATTGCTTGACTACTTCAAGGTGGTGGACTACTGCTGTTTGCTGCTGAAGTGGCACACTTCTTTCTCAGAAATTTGCATCCTACAGAAATACCAGACAAATATTCGGAAAGTTAAGGAATTAATCGAAACGGGAAATCTTAATAACATATTTTTCCGAAAATTGATTATTTAATGATAAACATCGAATGAGTTTTACAGAGAACTTGTCAATTTTTTGCTTTTCTCAAAGCAAAAGTATATAGGCGAAAAGCTAATGTTGTATTTTATACTTTATATCTAAAATTAGTTAAATAAAAATCATTGATTGGTTAATTAATTAATATTTCTTTAATGACTAAGACTAACATTTAATCCATTTTTGATTAAAAATATTTTGGAAGGTATATCAGGGAAAACTAGCTAACTACTATTTCAAAGCAACGATCATAATTATTACAGAGTATTAATAACAGTGGCGAGACAGAGTATTAATAATATGGCGACTTTATTTTATTCTTTCTATCAATTTGATAATGCTGCTCGATGATCGTGACACTCGATTTTAAAATCTTGTGCGAATCATCATCAGAGAGCTGTGCTCCACATTGTAGATTATTAGATGTTCTAATTTACAAATATATTTTATACGGAAAATATAGAATATACCCACTGTAAAAGTCTTGCATAAATACGTCTAGTAGACCTGAATAAAAATTCAAAAGACCCTTTTATTGTAAATGTCTCTAAAGGCATCTGTATCATTAAATTCGGTTAATTCTATTTGATACATTGCATTCTAGTCCTCTGAAGCTAATTGATTCTGAAATATTCCTATTTCCTTCGCAGTTTTGTGAAAATCCCCGAATCTGTTATTGAAGTTCGCCTGCAGGAGTTTCAGCGCTCCTGTGCATCTTACGACATGGGATTGAGGAACCATTTATCTGCCAAATTTAGTTCTTTAGAGGAAAGAAAATGAGAAAAAGTATCTCCATTAATATCTTTCACGGAGATATTTAACTTTCCCACAAATGCTTTCATCTCAGCATAAGTGTTTGACCCAAGCTTTCTATTACCCTGTAATCTATAATTAAAATTATCCGTGATATCAACTAAAAAAGTCCAAATTCAATTTCGATCCAAAAATTTTTCTTGAAATCATCCTTTATCGGTGAGAAAATATCAGTACATGCTGAGGAGCAAAATGTTTAAAAACGTTTCCTCTACTAATCCATCTAACTTCTACATGACACAGCGCATCTTCATATTCTGCATTTAATTCAGAGCGAACATTTTAAACTGTCGTCGAGTTAATCTACAACGCTTAGTGAAATTTACCCTTGATACAACAACACCCATCACATCCTCAAACTTGACCTCACGAAAAACTCAAACAAGGTTCAGCAGTTCTATACTAAGGTGCTCTTAGCTGAGATTGAGTAATAAAAGTGTTGCTAAAAGTGCTTCGACAACTAAGATCATAATCTAAGATTAATAGGACCTTTCAATAATAGATTCGCAGCAGATGAAAAGATCAGATTACCGACTGGAAGAAAATTTCAGCGGTTCAGAACTTTCTTAGAAGCAAATGACACTAATAGCAGTAAGGAAGGATGCTCAGAGAGGCATCACCAAAGCTTTAAAAGGAACTAATCACTAAAACAGAGAGTTACATCCTTTCTGACGACCATTGGAGAAGCTAAGATGCATAATCTTTTGTGTTATATCTTTGTTGACTGATTCTAATTATAAAATTTATTATTACGTAAGCATGCCTTGCTTTCAAATTTTCTGAGTTCGACGCATAAGGATCATCTTTTTGCACGTTGCGGAAAGTTTTTCTAAAGGCGCACGCAATCATACAAACAAATTTGAGTCCATTATCAACTATGGATTCAGTATAAAGACACAAGATTCTAAAAGAGAATTCAAGCATGCAGGATACTTCAAAAAAATTTTCAACAACCAATGTCTGTAGAATGTGATATAAATTACCATCGACTTTTTAAATATAGTGCATATGTATGTAGTGCATATGTAATACAATGTTTCACTAATGTTGAAAGCAGATGCCAATTACAGATTGCTTTCCACTTGAGCCACAAACACAATGATCCTCTTTCATTGAGAGTAGATTCCAAATCAAAATTCCTTTTCTTCTTCGCTGTTCAAAAGTGAAACGTATGTAAAACTTAGAAAAAAACAGTAGTTAGTGGTGATGAAGGACCGCTCAGAATCGGTTTGGAAGGCCGCACGCGGCCAGTGGGCTGCGCGTTGGGTTTACATGATACGTGTAAAAATAACAGTAACAAAAGTGTAATTATTTTTATTATTATAAATAATCTCTAATTATTGCTATAATTTTTATTGTTCTACTATTTACCATTTAAAATGCCAAGTTTTTGCGATACATGCAATAAATGTGTAGACATCTCCTAAATCAAGCAATCTCGGTCCGAAAAAAAGATACGAGTCGCTTCCAGAATATTTGGGATGGAGAGCAGGAAGTGTAGGAGGGACAATGGCTTAGGATTCGTGAGAACAAAGAGCGCAGCATAGAGGAGAAGCATGGGGAAGAGAGCGTTTACCTGTGGGAGCGATGGAAATGCATTCTGCTGTATAAGTGATGGCTGTGGAAAAGAATGAAGTCAACTTTCTCACGAAACTTAATATGTTGGGTGAGATTACGTGAAGAGTTTAAACTCATTACCATGAACTCAATCAGCGGGTCGCTAATTTTATAAGCTTTCTCAAAGAATGAGTGTAGGTTCACAAAACCGTAAGATCTGTGAAGTGATAAAGGCTGCGTAAGAGCCCATGGCAGCGCTCATTTAATGTGGGAGAGGTAGGGGGAGGAAGAAGGGGAGAAAGTATGCGTGATGAACGACAAGAAGGCACATATGAGCTCATCCGGACTGCTATGTTGTGATTCCTCAAGATTAAATCGGGGCACATAATTCCTCCTTAAAAACAAGCGGTGTTTAATTGCTCGTCCTGGAAACACTGAATTCCAGACGCTTTAGAGGATTTCTCAACCTAGGTTCTGCGAAGCCTCGCTAAGGTTAGTAGTTACGAAAATCAATGAATATGGGCAGTTGAAAAGCTTTTAAGAGGAATAAATCGGACTATTTAATATACGACAGAATCCATGCCAAATAAAGGCATTCACGCTAATTTAATAATAAAGTAAGCCAATTATTGTACTCGCTACAGGAGAGAAGATCTGATTACCGACGAAGGCTTTTCGAAAAATTCATCGAATCAGAATTTTTAAGCGAAGTGAAAGACATTTTAATTCCGGTAAATAACGATCGTGATCTCCGAGAGTCATTGACGAAGCTTTGTGAGGTAATCATTAAAACAGATAGTTAGTTCAGGTCGTTCTTACCGCATAGCATCATTCATATAAGCTAATAGGGTAGATTACGTGTTAATACCCCCTGCTATACGCCACTGGAAGCTCGCGGAGTATAAATCTAAATCTCAAACCTTTATAGTCTCAAGTCCCACTTTCGGTATCCTCAACAAAACCAAGTTTCACCAGCGTCCCAAGAGTTCGTTTTGCTGATTGGTGCCCTTTGACGTTTTACGTGTACGTACTTATTTTGGTGATATGCAGCAGTGAAATTATTGGAAGATTTGTTTGCAATTACACAAAATATTATAAAAAAGAGCAAATCGAAATAAATAAAGAGACGTTAACCTGCTCGAATCCCGCCAAATAGGCTTTGAGCCTCGCCCATCGGTTGCGAATCAGTGATATAGATTGTCCAACTTAGAGAGTCTCTGTTTGTCGAGAAGATTACAGGTTTGACAGCAGTGCTTCAGCTATGATGAAATCCCTCGAGTGGGATTCGCTTAAGGAAAGAAGACATTACAGTGCAGTCTTATAGTGCACTGTGCTCTACTTACAGTGTTGACACTTTCACCCATCCCTCCTTTTAATGTGAGAATTTAAGCTGTAGACCTCCCGGACAGAGAGGCTGGGACTGGTGAAGACGTTGACACCGCGAGTATTCTGATTCCAAGTTCCGCGGGCTTTCCATCCTGTGAAATATAAGTTCCTATAAAATGAATCCCTAAGTTATAGTTACTTGCAAGAACTGAAACCGAGAGCTTTATAACAAGACAGAGGTTGCATTTTTAAGTCTATCCATTACAGAGAAAAAGTTGTTTTACAAAATCGATAAAAACTTTTTACTGAGTTACGAAAGTAATCTGAAAATGTTTGTGTCAATCAAGATTAAATATACTAATACTGTTTCAAAATTTCATTTTTATAAGATAAATACAGTTTGAGAAATAAAATTTCAAAATGAGCACTCCGTTACACAGCGCGAAAAAGGGGCACTCTTTCGTTCTACCGGTGATAAAATACCAAACAGATGCAAACAAAAATTTTTGGATTATATAGTCGAACGCAGAATGAAAAATACTAAAACGTGGTGTAAGTTTTTGTTCTCTGGGATAGTTTAGCTTTTGTTCAACTCCAAACACGAGTATCTACAATAAAAAATGCGGAAGTAGATTATCGACAATAGCTTTTCAGAATATTTATTAGTATGGTCGACGAAGTACTTTTTTTAGTAAACAATGTTTGGGAAATCCAAAAGAAAATGACGAGAAAGTGTTATAAGGAAATTATCATCAGAAGTGATAGTTATTTCCTGTTGTTTTTCCTCGTATTAGAGTAGCATTATAGAAGATTGCAGATTACAGAATTTTTCAGGAATGTTGGGTTGATACACCTCTGACGCATTCCACTGACAGTTTGCATGCTAAATAACAGGACTGACTAATTACAAAAAGGGTCGGGGTGCAGTTATCCAGGGCCCTTACTCACTTCCTCTGACTACGCGATGAGTATTTTAGATAAATAAATCATGATATTGGGTATAACAAATTTTTTTACAAATATGATGTTTCTCTTGTGCAAAATAAAAAAATTGCCTTAGTTTAAAAAGGCAGCTATTTTATCTTAGGGAAGATGAATAAAATGGGCCCCCCTCTAAATGAGTGCCCGGATGCTGGGCATTCCGGAACCCGGAATCTTTGCCGGCCCTGGTGAATATACAAACGTTTCCAACAATGGCGGTGCCGAGGGGGTGGTTTATGGGGGTGGAAACACCCCATGAGAAAGGAGCCAACGATGAATAGAACATTGCGAGAGGATGGCATTCCTATAGAAAGGCTGGAAATGTAATAATCTTAAGAAGTGAGAGGAAGAGGGGAAGTCAAAGCACCGGCAATAAAACTTAGGAATCCGTCAAAACGTTCCCTTTGGCAATTTTATGGAACACTCAGCTGTTTTGCGCGCTTCCTTAATTTAGGGCAATGCTTTCGCAACCCAGGGGGTGAACACTAGCTTGAAAGGGGATCTTAGAAAACTCCAGCGCAGAAGAAGGTGTGGAAAATATTGGAGGCGGCGTGTCAATCGGCCAAATTCTCCAATAGCTTAACGCCATGCTCCATGCTATTCGATCTTATTCCTATTTTTGGGAGTATTCAAAATCCAAATAAGTGAAAACTTAGTCCGAATTACTCCTACAGTGTTTTGCTATTCTTACGTGAGTTGAGTGCAAAGGGCCTTGGTGTGGACAGAGCTTTTCGAATGCTTATTGTTTCTGTCTCTCATATGCGACTGCGCGAAAAAGTTTTGTTGTTGCAGAAGAAATTATTTAACAAAAATTTGCATCTACGTTTACGTACTGACCCTGCAAGCCGCCAGTTGGTTCTGGCAAGGAGTGTATAAACACCGATTTCCATATCTAACTCATCAACGAAGTAGAATTCATTACTCCAAGGAAGAAAGAAGTCATGAGCCAGAGTATCTTTGACTAAAAAACACATCTTTACAGGGTTATTTTTCCCATGGCATTGCAAATGAATTCAAAATCAAAGACAAAATGCTTGAATGTAATTTTCTTCAGATATTTCTTCATTGGTTCAAATTAAATGGTTTTAAAGTTGGTATAAGCCTACCTTTGAAAATCTTAGGCCTTAGATGATCTTCGGTATCGTCTGTTGCACATTCGTCTGACTTCACAAATAAATTCACAAAAGGAACGATGGAGAAAATCTTTTACAGCTTCGTTATTTTTAATCATATTTCAATAAGATGAAAGGTTTTCAAATAGTACTCCCCCCACACGCTCTCGAGGTGCGTTGATTGTAATACGGACATATGGTTGGAAAAACACAAGATCTTTGTAAAAGATGTAATAAACCTTGTGAATTACATATGGCAGTTACAAAAAATAATTATCTTTTTATTCTTACAGAAAGAAACTCTCCTTTCTTAGAGTCTTCGGTATGCTACATTATACTACATTAACACCGAAATAGATAAAAGCTGAGTTGGATGAAGTTCATGGTACAACTGATCCTGTGTTTGCAACAGTTTAAAATTGGTTAAATGAGTTTAAATGTGGCTGTACATCCACAAAAGGTGAAGACCCCCGAAATGATTGACAAAATCCACGACATGGTTTTGAGTGATCGACGAATCAAAGTGCGTGAAATAGTTGAGGCCACAGACATATCGGAACGTACAGTGATTTCAATTTTTCACGAAAATTTGAGTGTAAATAAAATCTCGGCAAGATGGGTTTGCTCTCAGAGGAGAATAGATGCGATCGTGTGGTCGACTCTGAGGCTATTTTTGCGTTTTTCAGTCTCAATCCTGATGAGTTTCTGCGTCAATACATAACTGTGGAGAAAACACGGATACACTACTACACACCAGAGACAAAGAAACGGTCAAAACAGTGGGTTTTTGAATCCGAACGGGCTCCGAAGAAGGCGAAAACGGTGAAATCGACCGGCAAGGTGATGGCCACGGTTTCTTGGAATGCACGCGGAATCATCTGTACCGATTACTTGGAAAAGTTCAAACAATACCTGGAGAGTATCAAATACGAAATAAAGAAAAAATACTTTTCCTTTTTGAGGCGAAAAATGCGTTTACTCGAGGTAAGAAATTCTTGGATTTTTTATCACAATCTGAAGATGTTTTTAATTATATTTGTTAACGGTAAACAAAAATAGCTCTACCTGGTTTCATAGTAAATATTTTGTTTCGATACATCGTTTTCAAGAAAGAAATGGATGAAAAATTCTGATCTTGGAGATTGTTACATATGATTCCATTTTCAATACTATCTATTGCAGCTGATTAATAAGCAGTCTTCTTTTACTTTGGCATTTATTAAGAACCCTATTTCAAACCTCCATGGGGATTCCTGTCCCCCTGCCACACGCCGATAGGCGGCTTGCAGGGTAAAAACATAGACATAGACATATCTGCTTAGAACTGTTTCCTTTTCGCGTCTTAATGTTAATTAAAATTACATAATCAGACAAATGATAACTACATTGTCCGACAAGATGCTCATTCATCGAAGTATAAATTAATTAAAACTAAAATGCGATATTTAGAGTAAAAAATGTGGTGACTGACCAATGGTATACGTTAATATAAATCAGATTCGAATTTTATTAGATATTGAGCAGAAGTTTTCCTGTCTCTGAATCATAGGTAATTAATACATGTCCCTGACCCACCCCCATAGACAAATATAATAGAATAGAACACTTCATTGATACAAAATGCAGCACTAACAGATCAAAGGAAAAATCTGTTTGCAAGTTAGTACCTCGTATGTTTAAAGCTTATGGTTACTTTGCCCTCCTTTAAAATTATTTACATTAAAAATGTATACATTTGAAAATACTCATAAAATAATACACAAAAGTAGCTACGCGATGAGTATTTTAGATAAATAAATCATGATATTGGGTATAACAAATTTTTTTACAAATATGATGTTTCTCTTGTGCAAAATAAAAAAATTGCCTTAGTTTAAAAAGGCAGCTATTTTATCTTAGGGAAGATGAATAAAATGGGCCCCCCTCTAAATGAGTGCCCGGATGCTGGGCATTCCGGAACCCGGAATCTTTGCCGGCCCTGGTGAATATACAAACGTTTCCAACAATGGCGGTGCCGAGGGGGTGGTTTATGGGGGTGGAAACACCCCATGAGAAAGGAGCCAACGATGAATAGAACATTGCGAGAGGATGGCATTCCTATAGAAAGGCTGGAAATGTAATAATCTTAAGAAGTGAGAGGAAGAGGGGAAGTCAAAGCACCGGCAATAAAACTTAGGAATCCGTCAAAACGTTCCCTTTGGCAATTTTATGGAACACTCAGCTGTTTTGCGCGCTTCCTTAATTTAGGGCAATGCTTTCGCAACCCAGGGGGTGAACACTAGCTTGAAAGGGGATCTTAGAAAACTCCAGCGCAGAAGAAGGTGTGGAAAATATTGGAGGCGGCGTGTCAATCGGCCAAATTCTCCAATAGCTTAACGCCATGCTCCATGCTATTCGATCTTATTCCTATTTTTGGGAGTATTCAAAATCCAAATAAGTGAAAACTTAGTCCGAATTACTCCTACAGTGTTTTGCTATTCTTACGTGAGTTGAGTGCAAAGGGCCTTGGTGTGGACAGAGCTTTTCGAATGCTTATTGTTTCTGTCTCTCATATGCGACTGCGCGAAAAAGTTTTGTTGTTGCAGAAGAAATTATTTAACAAAAATTTGCATCTACGTTTACGTACTGACCCTGCAAGCCGCCAGTTGGTTCTGGCAAGGAGTGTATAAACACCGATTTCCATATCTAACTCATCAACGAAGTAGAATTCATTACTCCAAGGAAGAAAGAAGTCATGAGCCAGAGTATCTTTGACTAAAAAACACATCTTTACAGGGTTATTTTTCCCATGGCATTGCAAATGAATTCAAAATCAAAGACAAAATGCTTGAATGTAATTTTCTTCAGATATTTCTTCATTGGTTCAAATTAAATGGTTTTAAAGTTGGTATAAGCCTACCTTTGAAAATCTTAGGCCTTAGATGATCTTCGGTATCGTCTGTTGCACATTCGTCTGACTTCACAAATAAATTCACAAAAGGAACGATGGAGAAAATCTTTTACAGCTTCGTTATTTTTAATCATATTTCAATAAGATGAAAGGTTTTCAAATAGTACTCCCCCCACACGCTCTCGAGGTGCGTTGATTGTAATACGGACATATGGTTGGAAAAACACAAGATCTTTGTAAAAGATGTAATAAACCTTGTGAATTACATATGGCAGTTACAAAAAATAATTATCTTTTTATTCTTACAGAAAGAAACTCTCCTTTCTTAGAGTCTTCGGTATGCTACATTATACTACATTAACACCGAAATAGATAAAAGCTGAGTTGGATGAAGTTCATGGTACAACTGATCCTGTGTTTGCAACAGTTTAAAATTGGTTAAATGAGTTTAAATGTGGCTGTACA
>KZ308333.1:393905-413175 GCA_000376725.2 Ladona fulva | reverse complement strand
GGGAGTAATCTTTCAATCAAAACCTTTATTTGGAGTCACTGTTAATTTGGAGTTGTAGACTATTATTTAAAAGCTTCAATGGGTATTTACTGAACAAACATCTCCTTCACTATTTAAAATAATATGTGTTGCTGTCTGAGGAAGATCAAAGCTTCATATCATGTAGATTAAAAGAAGCACACAAGGAAGTTTGACCAAAAATTACATTAAAACAAAATATTTACCAGCTGATAAGGAAACTGCAAAAAAATCTTTAAATAGAAGAAGCCCTTTAAATAGAAACAAACTAATTCTGGGGATTTAGCATCAAAAAAGACAATGATGACATAAAGATTAGATTAGAACAAACAGGAACATTTAAAACACAACTACACACAGTCATATGGAATGAAATTATCAGAAAGGAAACCTAATTGAAAATATATCTATCTATAGGTTTTAGCAGGTTTACCTGACTGCTCTGGTTGGTAAATCATATCAAAAATTTCACCAAACACTCATACCAATGATTACTCCAAAAATAATCATTCTCTTGTTTAAGTATTTTTATCTTTGCATATTTATTTCTTGCAGAATCATTACACCAAAAGGCACTTGCATCAAAGTAAATGTCTAATAATATTATTAAAACAATTCATATAAATAGATAAACGTGCAAATAATTACACAAATGAAGTGAAAATTTAGTCATAATAAGGTTAGTTTTAAAAAATAATCAAATAACCTTTCAAACATTTTACATTCGTTTTATGAAACGATGCTAATTACTGAGGTTGAGAATCATTTTGGAAATGTGGAGAAGATTAGCGGGCTGGTTTAAAACTTTCAAATGTTTCCATATTGACAAATTAAAAAGTGAATGAGATATTGTGGGCTGATTGAAAGGTGGAGAATATGGAAATAATTAGAATTGGAAAAATTAAAAAGTGGAGAAACAAATTACTGTGAATAGTAATGGAATATTGGAAAAGATAATTTAATGTGTCAAGACAGATCGAGAAATTAAGTAATTAGGAGAAGAATGAATGTTGAGGAAGCTGCAACAAAATCTGTTGAGGAAAAAAGGCTGATTTGCTATGGAAATGTTTGAAGAGAATAACAAAATCAGATGAGGAAGGTCACAGATACAGATGGTCCTTCACAGGGAATAAAATGAGAAAGAGCCAAAAGGGGGGATAAAGTAGATGGAGAAATGAGATATTGTACTATGTGCAATTGAAAGGTAGAGTATGGAAATAATTAGAATTGGAAAAATTTAGTTGAGATTGGGAAAGTAGCAATAGCTGTACAAATTCTTACATAAGAAGGGTGAACCAAATTTTGGTGCAACATAAGAGACCTTTCTATGGAAAATATACTAGTGGATGAGTCAAATAAATGATTCTGAAAAGTACCATAAGTGACCAATACATGTATTTGTGAAGGATGCATTTGCATCCAAGAATTTTATACTGGCTTGGCATCGAACCCAATACAATTTTGGTTAATATCTTTGCTGTTTATATTCCAGAAGAATATCTTCTAATAAGAGCTCGGCAGAGGTCTTCTAAGAAGACCCTCTGCCATACCAGGATGTACTCAAAATAAATATCTAAAAATCCACACAATGCATTCTTATGGGAAAAACCAGGAGTTTGGAACATTCTGGGATCGAACTTATGATAGCTAGGATCTAATTGTTCCTGGAGGTTTCCCGTTGGGTCATAAAGGTGAAAAGTCAGTGATACTAGTAGTTTAGGAAGAGAATTCGGATCCTTTATGAAGCAATATAACACAAGCTGGAGTTCTCACATAACATATTATTGGATAAATTCAAAAATTATAATTAAATTAAACAATAATCATCATTAAATCATATTTTTTATTTGTTAATATTTGTGCTTATACTTAAANAGCTTTGAGCAGCAAGAAGTTTAATTACGGTTAAATACCATAATACGAGCAAGAAAAATTAAAATAAATATTAATAACGGAAATTTGGGAATTCTCAGCGAATTTATTTGTACTCGTATTTTGGTTTCTCCAGTTCAAGATTCAATACTTTGGTATCGCATTCTGCTTCAATTCCTGCTTCAATTATATCGATGCAATTAATTTTGTTGGTACAGATTTTTAAGACCATTGCCTTGGAGAAATCGAAGGGAATGCCGATATCATTGGGAAAATGAGTTGAAAAAATTAGTCACCCGCCTTTTTTTGTTTTACTTGCGTAAGAAAATACTTCTGTTAGGAAAGTTTCTAAAAGATATTGAATTATATATTTATGTATAAATTAAAACCTCTTCAGTTTATTAAAAATATCCAAAACTAATGTTTTAATGCACAGGTAACGTTCGAGTGGATGTAACACTATGTGATATAATGTTACACAACAGATCGGGTGTGTGTAAATACCTTCAAAATCGTTAGATTTATTGGAACAATTTGCTTGATAATAAGATTGTACGATTTATATTTAGGCGTAAAACCGGCGGATTAAATACTGAAATGAAATTGTGCCCAAATTCTTCCAGGCTCACGAATGTGAATGTCACGATTCATTTAATCTCAAATCTCAACAATAATATACTGAAGATATTTCATTTCCTAAAGTATCCTACATCTGCATAATTTGGGTATCACGTTTGCTGTGAGTTTGCCATAGCATCACAGCTGCTAAATCGTTCGTAGCTCAACCGCTCCGCATTGTGGTCGTCAGAAGAATGTGTCACGACGTGTTATATGCGCTGAGGAGGCTTTCGTAATTGCGTCCAAACCATGAACAGTTGGCTACAAACTATTACCTTGATAACGGTTTTGCTTTTTTTATTGTCAGAGAAGTACGTTCATGCCTCAGCCATTTGAGGCTTGCTTCTTTTCGAAGACCCCATTTTTTCCTTGAGAAATATTTTATCAGTTATCGAAAATCATTTCCATTTCCATCAGTTCAAGTGAAAGATCTTTCCTAAATAGTGTTCTGGTTTATTATAGAACAATTATTATTATTATTCACAAATATTCCCTGTTGAAGAGAGCGTTTGAGCTTGAATCGCTTTATGATTTTTTCGTGTTCTTCCATAATTTTCATCATGTGTCCCTATGTTAATTCTTGGCGCGGAATCATAATGTATATTTAAAATGGACTTTAACTAAAGTTCACTTTAGAGCCTAGTATTACATTGTTATTTTAGAGTCGAAGTGAAGATTATTGTGCTTCTCCATGCGAATTCATCAGACATATATAAGATTTACTATAATCTTCACTTTAACTCTAACAAAACATTATAATACCAGGCTTTAAAGTGAACTTTAGTTAAAGTCCATTTTAAGGATACATTATAATACCTTAGGCTCTTTTGTCCATTAAACTTTCTTACCCCACTTATCTTATTCTTCTGTGTCGCGATTTCAAATTCGCGCTTTTGGATGGCGCTCCTAAATTATCCCCAATCGTCTATTGTCATGTCTATTTGTCCGAGGTCTTCCCCGATTTCTTTTATCCATTTTATTTTCCCCTCCCTGAGTAGATGACTTAGATAATATGCCTAGATATACCGTGGCCGTTTATCCTGTGTATAAGTCCATACAATTTTATAACATTCACGTGTAATACGACTGTTTCATCAAGATATTTCACACTTTGTAGATTTTAACATTGTTCATTTTCTTCGGTGAGTCTCTTCACCATACTTAATAAAAATTAGTCGAAGAGGAATAGATTTAATCTAAAATGACATTTTAGCGGTATAGGCGAATATGTGTAACATGTCGAAAAGTAAACGTTACTATAACAAAAGAACTTTACGTGGTGGGACTTTTTTGAGCTCACTTCTGGAATCGGCGACCCAAAATTAGTTAATACAGCTTCTATATACTATCCATGTTATCGAAAAAATATCAAATTTGTTGTAAAAAACATAACCTGGCAATCTCGAACAAATCCGCGTCCGGTAAATTGGTCCATCGACTTCCCTAGGTACTGAAAAATTCCCCACGCGTCTCTTCGAAATAGAGGAATGCCTTTAGGGGTAAAACAGATGGACAGCCTAACTTGTTAATCGTGAGGATGTCAACCTAACAGTACAGAGAAAGGCAAACATGTTTTGTTAATTACTTCCATCCACTCTACTTTCAAAAACTTCGTCGACAAAAATATACCGGAACGGGATTCTTTACGGGAAACCATGAATATTCCCTACATTTATTATTTGTGGAGGCATGATGCTGACTGAACCTTATAGTTGTACATTCCCGTACAGATTTTGGACACGATCAAGATGAAACTCTTTAATTGTAATAGCATTTTCAACAAGAGACACTTGCAAAATGATTCTAACTGACAGATAACTACGAAACAAATCCATCTGTTCCTGAGATCAATCTTTTTCACGAGTTAGGCACCATTCCCCATGGGCAGCCGGAAAAACCTTCCCTTCAGTAAACCCCACATACTTCGCCCTTTCGCGACGAGGGAACTCTCGTAGAATTACATCCAGGATGCTAACCATTTCAAATAACATGTTCACCCATACACAGAACGTTTTCGAACCAATGTATATAAGTGCCAGGTAGAGTAATCTACTCTAGGTATAGTAATCTACATTCTAAGTTCCCTTCTTAGCGGGGCTTTGGACCCGGTATGGGGCCGCGATAAAATTAATGTCATTGCAGTCGTTTTGCGAAAGAATAATTTGTTGCATTCGTTGTTATTACTAACTTGGAAATCAAAATTCTGTGATTCGCTGATAATGCACAACTTTCAAAAGAAATTTTACTGATAATATCTCTGTTTTAGTATGCATTCACAAGGAAGGCAATGAAGTAATTGGATTTTCTACTCTCTAATAGTGACGTTAATATTAAAGGAGAATTTCGTTTAAAATTTGTATATATTGGGCAAAAAATGAGATTTTTGTTTCCGAGATAATATTATTAATGAACGCAGCAAATAATTCTTTAGTATAACAACTGAGAAAACATTTACTTTTCACATACACACTAGTTCGGCCCTACGAACATATAGGTGCAATTCGTGCCCGAAAGATCTTTTTAAATTTAAGCTCATTTCTCATTATCACAAAGTTATGATCCAACTATGCCAAGATTGGCCCTATAAAGAAACAGAAGAAGATTAGCTTTGAGCAGCAAGAAGTTTAATTACGGTTAAATACCATAATACGAGCAAGAAAAATTAAAATAAATATTAATAACGGAAATTTGGGAATTCTCAGCGAATTTATTTGTACTCGTATTTTGGTTTCTCCAGTTCAAGATTCAATACTTTGGTATCGCATTCTGCTTCAATTCCTGCTTCAATTATATCGATGCAATTAATTTTGTTGGTACAGATTTTTAAGACCATTGCCTTGGAGAAATCGAAGGGAATGCCGATATCATTGGGAAAATGAGTTGAAAAAATTAGTCACCCGCCTTTTTTTGTTTTACTTGCGTAAGAAAATACTTCTGTTAGGAAAGTTTCTAAAAGATATTGAATTATATATTTATGTATAAATTAAAACCTCTTCAGTTTATTAAAAATATCCAAAACTAATGTTTTAATGCACAGGTAACGTTCGAGTGGATGTAACACTATGTGATATAATGTTACACAACAGATCGGGTGTGTGTAAATACCTTCAAAATCGTTAGATTTATTGGAACAATTTGCTTGATAATAAGATTGTACGATTTATATTTAGGCGTAAAACCGGCGGATTAAATACTGAAATGAAATTGTGCCCAAATTCTTCCAGGCTCACGAATGTGAATGTCACGATTCATTTAATCTCAAATCTCAACAATAATATACTGAAGATATTTCATTTCCTAAAGTATCCTACATCTGCATAATTTGGGTATCACGTTTGCTGTGAGTTTGCCATAGCATCACAGCTGCTAAATCGTTCGTAGCTCAACCGCTCCGCATTGTGGTCGTCAGAAGAATGTGTCACGACGTGTTATATGCGCTGAGGAGGCTTTCGTAATTGCGTCCAAACCATGAACAGTTGGCTACAAACTATTACCTTGATAACGGTTTTGCTTTTTTTATTGTCAGAGAAGTACGTTCATGCCTCAGCCATTTGAGGCTTGCTTCTTTTCGAAGACCCCATTTTTTCCTTGAGAAATATTTTATCAGTTATCGAAAATCATTTCCATTTCCATCAGTTCAAGTGAAAGATCTTTCCTAAATAGTGTTCTGGTTTATTATAGAACAATTATTATTATTATTCACAAATATTCCCTGTTGAAGAGAGCGTTTGAGCTTGAATCGCTTTATGATTTTTTCGTGTTCTTCCATAATTTTCATCATGTGTCCCTATGTTAATTCTTGGCGCGGAATCATAATGTATATTTAAAATGGACTTTAACTAAAGTTCACTTTAGAGCCTAGTATTACATTGTTATTTTAGAGTCGAAGTGAAGATTATTGTGCTTCTCCATGCGAATTCATCAGACATATATAAGATTTACTATAATCTTCACTTTAACTCTAACAAAACATTATAATACCAGGCTTTAAAGTGAACTTTAGTTAAAGTCCATTTTAAGGATACATTATAATACCTTAGGCTCTTTTGTCCATTAAACTTTCTTACCCCACTTATCTTATTCTTCTGTGTCGCGATTTCAAATTCGCGCTTTTGGATGGCGCTCCTAAATTATCCCCAATCGTCTATTGTCATGTCTATTTGTCCGAGGTCTTCCCCGATTTCTTTTATCCATTTTATTTTCCCCTCCCTGAGTAGATGACTTAGATAATATGCCTAGATATACCGTGGCCGTTTATCCTGTGTATAAGTCCATACAATTTTATAACATTCACGTGTAATACGACTGTTTCATCAAGATATTTCACACTTTGTAGATTTTAACATTGTTCATTTTCTTCGGTGAGTCTCTTCACCATCGTGACCTCACCGTAAATCAATTATTATTATTTATTAATATTGATTTGTATTATATTTTACCTATAAAGTATAGCTGGCTCTGGATATACATGTGTAGCCTATAGGTGATGAACTTCCACTAATCCTTAAAACTGGTTTTCCGTATGATCTTCCGCAGCTCAAATTGGCGGGCCGCAGTAGGTAACAGAAACTATCATTATCCAACCTCAGAAGCTTTTCTTCGGGGCCCCGAGTTTTGGGCCTTGGTAACGGGCCCTCAAAAAATTGGAGAGGGTATCTGGGGGACATAAGTTAGAATTTCGTGGGATTCATGAGACATCCCAAAATGGTATTTCCTTACTTGAGCTAGGTACTTAAAAAAATAAAATGAATTTTTTTTAAATAACGATGCAATATCCACCCGGAGGTCCACAGGAGACTTAAAAGGAATGAAGAGGACAAAAGCCTATCAAGACCGTCTTGGGTCCCTAGCAAACATTTGTTTGCCATAGACCCATAGATCTGTCTAATGGTTAATTTGGCAGTCGTAAACTTGGAATCTATAACACAGCCGCGAATCCTACTTAATCGTAGCGTTATAGCTATCTATCTTTCCGGAAGTTCCCCATAAAAATAATGAAAATCTCTAGCCTCTAAAAATAACCTCTAGCGAGATATTGAATCTCAATACTCTATCTTAACGAGAAGTGTTTAAAAAATCCAAAACCCGCGCAATATATTCTTATTGGAAAATTCGGGTTTTGGGGGATTTTTAGGCTCGAATCAATACGGCTTGCATCGATTTTCCTTTTCCTGAAAGGAAAATGCTGCGTCCGGCGCTACGTTGGTGCAAAATTCAACAATAAGAAACGCATTTTGCGAACATTCGGGCAAAATCTCTAATCTGGAAAAAGGGAGAGACGATTACTGGGATATCCATAGCGGAGATGCTTTCCAAACTGCTATCTTTTGCACTGACAAGAAATCTCTGGGATACTGGAGCTATATCTGGGGAACTTCCCGATATAATTCCGTCTTAAAATACTTATAGAGTTGCTGAATTTAAAGAACTTAATTCGTATGGACATCTCACGAAATGATCCTGGGTTCGACAAAAGGGCGGTTCCGTATTCCCCATGAGAATTACATTGAGTTGAAATAATTTAAAAGTACACCTCGAAGAGAAAGATCATTGCAACCCGGAATAAGAGAGATCGTTAACTTATGTATATGCATAGTACTGTTTTATCTGTATAGACTATATATTGTCTTTGCTTTTTCAATTCGTTTGAAAGCACTCTGAGGATCTCCGGATGGATATTACAAAGTATTTTCTAATTTAATCTAACAATAAGAGGGATAGAATTTCGGTTTGAGGCAGGTTTAGTTGAAGAATAGTTTTTATTGTGGTCTTAGGTTTCCTTAATACAACTTCGGATTTTATCGAGGGTCCATTGCTAAGGCACCAAAGTTGGGCTCCAAATATTCAGAAAGTATCTTAGCTATGGTAATATCCGTTTAAATGTCCTACTGTGGCCGACCAAATAGAATTTCATAAGTCCATGGGTCAACAATCTCTGGGAAATTAGATGAAATATGTCGCATATAGGTTTGCAGTATGCATGCAGCTTTTATTAATATTATTTTTTAGATAATTTTTTCTTAGGTACACCCTCTGTAGTGATATATCACCTGAAATCCTTTCATTCAGATAGAATTTTAATATTTCATTGCCGAAATTTTGCAATTATCGTAACACCAAAGATAATTTAGATAAGAATCCACCCCTTGTCTGTTGTACATATGCTTAGGAAACGTGAATTATTCGGACTTCATTAGCAAATACCGATAGGACAATCTACCAGGTCGAGGACATGACTTCACGGTGACAGGTACTATTAGCGCATCCTATGAAAATTTTTAAACTGTTACACAGAAATTGTATTCAAGTTTATCCAAACGTTTCAACCTTAGTGTAATGATAAGCATATGTGTATGTGAAGGTAAGTAAACATATTTCTATGTGATTCAGAGAACACGAGATTTTTTATTTGTATTTAATTCATCGATAAAAATATCACGAGAATCGAAGCACTTTGGGAGATGTAGAAACAGATGGCATAAAGACCATGGTAAAATGATTTTCAATCGCATCACTGGAAGAGGACACCCACAACAGTCACCCTTGAAGTATTTTCTGAAGATGTAGAACTTGGAATTCTTTCAGCAACGCACTAGACCTCGAAGACCGTTGACCTCCTCTGGTTGGTGTAATACAACTTTCCGTTATCGTTATTGAAGCGTGAGGTGGTAAACTAACGCTGCAAATGAGTTCTAATTGATATAAGGCTTCTGTCACAAGCTTTTTAAGAGGAGAATATCAATTGTTTTCAACGAATAGACGATGGAAGTATTAACTCAAAGGAATTGAAGAGAGGGCCACAGGAAAGTTTGATTCGCTTTACCTTTATGCGTAAAATGTCTCTAAATGTTCGATAATTCACATCTTATCTTACCAAGCTTTTTACATCAAAATGGAACTTTCCAAACCAATTTACGTACCTTAAGCACAAGAAAGTGCAGAGAGACCGTTCAAAAACAAAGAAGAGAAAAATTCAGAGTTTTAACTGGAAATTCTTACTTGAAGATTTTCAGTTTCCTATAGGAAATTTAAATACGAAATAGGTGAGGTATAGAGTGGAATTTTTTTAAAAGTGTGCTTGGAAACAAACATGGAAAATTTTATTTTTATAGGGAGATATGGATTTGATATCAGATAAAAGTTAATGAAGACCACTTAAAGCTGTATGATCTGATATACATCGACTCAATAACACAAAAAGTCTCTTTGTCCGCGCTTTGCTTGTGTAATGATTTTTATGAAGAGAAAGCGAAAATTGTTCTAGGAAATGGTAAATGAATGAATCACTACTTTTATAATTGCACATTAGAAGAAGCAATTGGCATATATTAGGCATTTTAATTAGGCTAAATGAACATACTGTTTTTTTTTAATTTCTCTTATAGGAGAAACACGTAACTATAGACATTCGCTTCATTTTTCTTGCACGTACTATTTTATAGAATTGATAACTTAGGCAAACAATAGTTAATTGGAAAAGAGGTAATGGTAGATGCTTTCCCCCCAAATAAAGTGGGATCGCCCAATTGCTTCACGTCGAATTTGGCACGGAATAAACTTTAGAAGCGAAAACTTAAAATTGAGAGTTCACTGTATTCACTAACAAATCGAAGAAAATTTCCATGTATTTAACTGATGGGACACAAAAAATAACAGTTTAATCTTTCATTTTTCAGTGATAAGCATTGCATGCGTTATTGAACGCTAGATCAACAGGTTATAGATCATCAGGCAAGTCATTCTATGATTGCATTTCAGAATGAAAATAAGGGCTATTACAGAAAAAGCAAGATTTTTAAAGAAGAATACGATTGCGCCGAATCTTAATCGAAGAGAGAGAGAGAGAGAGAGCAGAATTCATTGCAACGCCACTTTGAGAAATCATCAAAAGAATCAAATTCAGACTTATTACCAGCAATATAATAAATTGATTCGACTAAACAAAAGAGAATATGTGTCAGTTCGTCCATGTAGAGCCATTGACCAAGGATACGGTTGATTTTTTTTGAAGAGGTTGACATAAAAAAAGAATCTTTGCTTCGCGGTTAACCATGCGAAAAACCTAGAAAGAATCCAAGGGTAAAATTCTTAACGGGTTATTGGAAGATCCGAAAGAGTTTAGTCCTTACGAAGTGGAGGTAAAAGGAAGGAATCCAGCAGTGACATATTTATATTGAAATGATGGTAGTTAGGTAGTTATCAATGAGAAGAGAATCCTATGAAATACAAAATTTGTGAAAAACTTTATTAAAAGAAAAAGCAAAATTTATGTTTTGAAGTAACTTTGCGTTAGTTAGGCTTCCCATAAGTATTTATTGGACTCTGCTGACGGAGCAAACGGAAATTAGAAAAAGTGTTGCAAACGGAAATTAGAAAAAGTACTGCGAAATGTGATACTTTTCGTAGAAAATTGTTGCGACAAATCAGTGAGCGTTACTCAGATGCTTCTTGGCGTTGGATGGGAATCTCTAGAAGATAGCTATTTAAACTAAGCTTAATTTATGTAAGTTCAGAGAAAGTACGTTTTCAGAAGATGCAGCCGATATTTTGCGTCCTTCCTGTTACATAGGCCATTCTGCCACTGAGGGAAAATCAGAGAAATTATGTAAGAACTAGTCGTTTCAAGAATTCATTTTTTCCACGAACGATACGCGAAAGTAATCGATTAGGGAAGCTGAGTCATGGTGCATACATATATAGATGTAGGTGGAAATTAAAACTGGATATCGAGAACAGCGATAAGGATTAGATAGAGCAACTATAAGGATAACTACCGATTAAACTCAATTTTTACTAAATCGAAAAACGTCGGCTTTGTAATAATGACTAACATATAAAGACACTCACCGGTGCCTTTTCAGTAGCTACCACAATGAAATGGTGGTGAGAAAGAGAGTGTGAATGTAGAAAGCAAAATAATCTGTGGATGATGGAAACTGAAGTATGCTAAATGGAAACTAAGATTTAGAGGTTTAAAAACACTCCGTAAGCCGTCTGTCGGCTTACGGAGTGTTTTCGAACCTCTAATTTATATACAGCCGTGTTCCGTGAGACGTAGCCATGAATTAAAAATAAGAAAGATTGAGAGTTCAGAATTTTAGGCAACCGACATATAATGTTGTATTAGATAAGAAAAAGTAAAGAGCGTAAAAGAGAGACGCAAATAAATTGTTTCGTTACATGAAGGAATGGAAAGGAAGAATAGAGTCTATGAACGACGAGACTTTTTTCGTCTGAGGGCCAAATTTTAAAAAATAAGAGAACAGCCACCTATAGCAGTAGGGGTTAAAAGAGTGTTTATCTAATAGAGTTGATTAAAGGTGTAATGTTTAGTTGGAAAGAGATTTATTTATGGAAAAGAGACTCATTTATTTTGGAGCAAAATGTTTTTATTAAAAAACTAATTACAAATATCGCGTTTTCGCTTACCAATATAAGCTTTCACCCACCATTTCGGGCATACCAACGAATATCTAGAGAACTGAATAGGATAGGTAGGGCCCAGTATTACGTATAATGCATACTTTAAATGTTCATTTTAGAGCCCTGTATCCTTTACTACAGTTAAAGTGAAGATTCTAGTTACTGTCATACTAACACAAGATATGTGTAAGAGATTCTTTATAAGAGATTAACTCTTTAGGTCCAACAAAAAATTTTAATACCGGCCAGTGAACATCAACCATAGGTTTGATAAGAAGTGATAAACAGACAAGAACTTCTACGTCTACCTATGTACCCTGCGAAGAGCCTTTCGGTGTATTGCAGGGGGTGCATGAACCATAAGTCTATCTCTATAATCTGTTATTGTCGTGAACTGTTCTTGGAAAAAATAATTTTTGAAACTGCTACTTTTAGCATTTATTTCCTTGGTGATTTTTTGTAGTATCAGAAATACTCATATAATCAGGAGGACGCATAATATCCGCAACGCCTTCCAATTACGTACTATCTTTGAATATTTTTTTCTGCAATTAAGCATCATCACCTTCTTTCTTCTAAAGATTCCCATTCCTCGTCCTAAAGCATTTCAGTTATGCTTATTCATATTTCATAACAATTCTTAACAACACGCATCGGTTTCCGCCGTGCTTTTAGTAATTATCGAGTGCAACACTTGTCAGCAGAGTCCCATACCATACTCTAGATGGGGTCTAACTAGCACTAAGTAACATCGCTTACGCACTTCCTCTTCGCCTCTACCGACTATTCCCTTGACGAAGTCGAGTTTCTGAGGGGACCGTCAATATACATTATGGATGTAGAAGGCCCTTATGAAATTATTCGTGAGACTCCTAAGTATTTAATCGAGTCTACCACTTAAGCTTCTCCCTCGTAGGCTGTATGAGTATCCAACTTTAAGTGATTTTTTTCACAGAAGTTAATTAATTGAACATCTGTCTACATTAAAATGTAATGTATTATTCATTTACTATATCGCGTTTAATTGGGTACTTTCCTGTTTGCGGTAATTAAATTATTATACACTTATGTTGTCATGGTTATTTTATTATTATATATCATATTTTAAAATTATTATTATAGTTAATTGCAAATCATCGTACCATTTCATAATTTCATCTATATCCTTGGAAAAGGTTGAAATATTCTATTTGATTAATCTTTTAAGTACGATGTCATCCGCAAATATCCTAATATTACCATCAATCTCATAGCTAAGGTCCTCTATGTATTCTGGGGTCTGGAAAACGTCCGATTACGCCACTGCAAGACGCTGGAGGTCACTTTAAACGTATTGGAACCAATACCATCCGGTACAATTCGCTCTTCTCCTAAGGTGAGAAAGTCCTTTATCCAGAAAATTATTTCTCCATTGATAGCCGCTTTTAAAAACTCTTGATATGCCTAATTGTTTTTGATGAGGGACTTTTTCACCGAAAGTCTAAAACTACCGCGTCATCTTGCCCACGACTTCAGCAGATCTCATAGGATCGTGAAGAAAAAATGTAAGCCTCGCGCTTGTAAAGATCGCGCTTACATTTTTTCTGAGTTGGTTCCTGTTCATAAAGTATTTACTTAAACGCAGATGACAGGGGAGTTCGTTAGTTAAGAACATCCCGCAATCGCGAGCCTCACGATTTTCTGGGAAATATTCCGTTAGGATAAAATAAATATTTTCTAAAATGAGATGCAGTACGTCTTGAGTCCAAAGGGGTCACCGAGGATATCCATCCGCATAAGTAATGCGCCTCATATCATAGTAAGAAAGAGGTCTGTTTTTATAATTATTGAAATAAATCATACTACACGTACTCCACAAACGTACACAAAAATAACGTAAATATCTTTTGCCGTGCAAAAAGCACACCTAAATCCTTGCAACTGTTTCTAAATCAACTAACCACTCGTCTTCAAACCGATTTGAAATCCTTGCATTAGATGTTGCATCAAATCTTCTAACTATCAAGTTCGTAAATAACAAAAACGGGGTAATTACCTCTATATCGTGTTGCTCTCTTATCAGGAGTTAAGAAGCGAAGAAAGGGACGGGGAACAAATTAAACAAGGGCTAAAATGTCGTTACGGCTGGATTATCAATAGGAACTCTCGCCGATACGCGAAAAGGAGGGAAACATCAAAGTTTACGTTTACATCACGAGCTAAACGAACAGCCTACTTGGCGTCGCCACTTGTCCTTGAATCGGCGGCCAGTGACTCACATAAGCGGGCTCGGTTGACCGAAATTCACATATTCGCGATTCTTTCCTCGTAGGGAGGAAATTCCTCGAGAGGCATAAGCCGTGGCTGTGCTAGGAAGCCATGACCTATCGGGGCGGAGGTTATGGTGCACACTTGACGGCTGAGGCCGTTATTCCCCACCCAGTCACCTCGGAGCCACCCACGAGGCTTACGGTACAAGCGGCTCCTCTCCTACTTCCGCCATTCAAGGAAAATGGCACACTAAGGCAGAAAGAGCACCCAACTGACGCCCTTTATAATTCTTCTGCACTTTCTTTCAAACAAATCGCTCGTAACAGGTCATATAAAAAACATATAATGGATGATACAAAGTTAGCACGTGCTGCTTTCTTAACAATAAATCAGTTTAACAATGTTACTCTCAGTGTAAATGGAAACCTGTTTTAAGCGGAATTGACACTTAAAAATAGATTCAAATTCAATGATAGCCAGAGGCGTGGCCAGGATTATCATCATAGGGGGTTTCATGAGGGGGGGGGGGGTTAGAGCCATAGAGTTAACTGCGTTGCCTGCAATCCAGGGGAAGATAAATTTCCGAAAGTCTAATGAGAATATATAACTGATTTATTTTTACGCATGTACTCAGTAAATACCCAGCGTTGTTTGTATCACATAGTTCATTCATCCTCTCGCATGCGTTTCGTGTATTGTTGACTCTGATCTCATGGGGGGTTGAACCCCCAAAACCACCACTTTGGCTACACCTCTGATGATAGCCATCGTCTATGTATATGCACATGCTCTACAAGCGGAAAAGTTGATTTAAAAAGTAATTATAGAACACGAATACATTAGAAAGCCAACTTATTTACTAACTTACGCCAGCTGCGGCTTTTCACGAAACACAAAATGTATGCCATACATGAATATAAAGGTATTATTTATTATGGAGAAGGATCTCCCTAAAATTTTCAAATTAAAGGTTATCAATAGCCACTTTCATGTAAATTACTTTGAAGTTACTTTCTTAATTACAATATAGATATGTGTAAGAGATTCTTTATAAGAGATTAACTCTTTAGGTCCAACAAAAAATTTTAATACCGGCCAGTGAACATCAACCATAGGTTTGATAAGAAGTGATAAACAGACAAGAACTTCTACGTCTACCTATGTACCCTGCGAAGAGCCTTTCGGTGTATTGCAGGGGGTGCATGAACCATAAGTCTATCTCTATAATCTGTTATTGTCGTGAACTGTTCTTGGAAAAAATAATTTTTGAAACTGCTACTTTTAGCATTTATTTCCTTGGTGATTTTTTGTAGTATCAGAAATACTCATATAATCAGGAGGACGCATAATATCCGCAACGCCTTCCAATTACGTACTATCTTTGAATATTTTTTTCTGCAATTAAGCATCATCACCTTCTTTCTTCTAAAGATTCCCATTCCTCGTCCTAAAGCATTTCAGTTATGCTTATTCATATTTCATAACAATTCTTAACAACACGCATCGGTTTCCGCCGTGCTTTTAGTAATTATCGAGTGCAACACTTGTCAGCAGAGTCCCATACCATACTCTAGATGGGGTCTAACTAGCACTAAGTAACATCGCTTACGCACTTCCTCTTCGCCTCTACCGACTATTCCCTTGACGAAGTCGAGTTTCTGAGGGGACCGTCAATATACATTATGGATGTAGAAGGCCCTTATGAAATTATTCGTGAGACTCCTAAGTATTTAATCGAGTCTACCACTTAAGCTTCTCCCTCGTAGGCTGTATGAGTATCCAACTTTAAGTGATTTTTTTCACAGAAGTTAATTAATTGAACATCTGTCTACATTAAAATGTAATGTATTATTCATTTACTATATCGCGTTTAATTGGGTACTTTCCTGTTTGCGGTAATTAAATTAGCTTTTTAAGAGGAGAATATCAATTGTTTTCAACGAATAGACGATGGAAGTATTAACTCAAAGGAATTGAAGAGAGGGCCACAGGAAAGTTTGATTCGCTTTACCTTTATGCGTAAAATGTCTNAAATTAAATTACATCAAATTAAATACCACCAAATTAATTACCACCGAATTAAATACCACCAAATTAAATTACACCAAATTAGATGCCACCAAATTAAATCGCTTTGATTAAATACCACCAAATTAAATACCTCCAATCAAATACTACCAAAGCAATTAACACCAGAAATCTAATTTTTCACACGGAGATAACATAGAATTTGGCGCGGACTGGGATGATATCAGCGACTGAATCACGACGATGTTGATAATCTTATTAAGAGGTTGTTTGTATGATAATCAATAAGCATTTAAGATGTGCTTATCGCTGCTTATCTTCGCTATGCAGAGCGTAAATTAATTTTTTAGCCAAGAACATGCTATTTCTTTTTTCGGTTCTCGATCATCGGTTGATTTTTTCGAGTAGTCGAGTAATCGGGAAGTGGCGCTAACTGTCGAGTCCTCGATACTCAAATTAGATTTCCCTATTTGCCACACAATTCCCACCTGATGCAATCCTTATCACAAAGGTTCATGAGGACAAAATTGCTTGTATTGATATTTATCATTACTGAATTGTACGCATAATTTTAATCGCCGTAGCAGGGGTTTCTAGTTTGGCTTTCCAATTATGCAACCGTAGTCACTGAGAATAACTTAACGGTGTTTATCATACGGTTCTTACTTATGGTATCAATCACCGTACAGTCCTTAGGTACAGTCACTTAGGTATCAGCTACTGTGTAGTCGTTCATGACCACTCCGTATACAGGTAAGGTACACGTAACCTGTATACGGAGCAATCATATTCAACATGTTAAAATAACTAAAATATCACAAAATATGTACATATATACAAAATATCAAAACTATTAAAGACAAATATTAATTGTGATGAAATTTGCAATGAATATATTTTAATACAAAAAGATGATAACTAAAATAAACCCATCGAAACAAATATTTAAGTATGCTCAGGTGATTGGCAATCTAGGAAAAAAGTCAAAGGAGAAAAGTCGTCGAAAAAAAAAGAAACAGGATAATGTTAGAACAGTTTCTGCGTTTTTCTTTAATGAAAAGGTTAGCGATGGAATTCTGTTTTTTTAAGGTTAACGCATTCTATTTGGAAGGAAGGAGTTAAACTTTACGTATAATATTTGAACACGGTTAACCAAAAAATTCAATGAGAAATAGGCTCGTACAATAATTTGTCAACACACTAGCTAAAGATATTCAATACAGTGAATACAAGTGGGAAAAGGCGATGCGGGGAATGAAATTCCAACACAACCACACAAGTATTTAATATGTTACGCATTATTTGTAATCTGGAAAACAATGAGATTAGTTGATACTCTCCACTCCAACTTTTGAAATAAAAAAGGAAGTACAACACCCTTATGAACTATTTCCATTCGTTCCTTCGCGTAATTATTGCGTGAGTAATATTAGGAGATTCACTACTTACTTCATCTTCCTTAAAACCACTTCCCCTCTATTTCTTATCCCAAGGATTTCAATATAAAGAATTCTATTTAGCATTATAAATTTATTAATGTAAATCTCTATGCTCATTTACTCTCTCTTTTTACAGTTTCTCTCATTATTTTTCTCAATTACACTCTCCGATTCGTGCAGAGAAGGCCTCCAAATTTTGAGTAAAAGGATTAAAATACTACAAAAATAATTGCATTTTGCAAAACAAGAACTATAAAAATCGATTATGGTATCAGCCATTGCCAAATTTGTGAATTTTTTTCTGTCATAATTTCCGTCCACCATAAATTATTTCTGACTTTTTATGGTCAAATTTCGATTTTTACCGATGGATTTATTTACGGCCACTGGTAATTGTATCCTCTAATGTCGCTGACCGCATAAAATAGCATTCACTATTTATGAGATAAACATGTATCACCGTTAGTACCTATTTCTGTTTCGAAGGTTTCTACAGTCCTAATGGGAGGGTAGAAAAATGTCCTCTTTTGGAGGAATAATGGAAATAATACACATTAATGAGTTTTTCAAGGGCAATTAGGAATAATCTTAACGATGGTGCAGCACACACCTGATTTTACCATCTCACTTTGTTTTAAAATGTCAGTAATTGTCTTCTCTAGTAAAGATTGCAAGCTATTTTTATTATGAAAACTTTTTATTATTTCACCTGTAGTCTTTCGAAATTTATTTAAGAAATCCTTGGGTAGCAAAGTCTCCTTGCTAATTACTCATCTCCAGCAATTTTATCAATTTGCAATGGAATACTTAGAGATTTTGCCGGCCCGCGACCGTCATTATTCAAGGGAGGTGGAACTATTTCAAACTTGAAGCACAAACGTGATTTCCAGAGGCCGTTACTGGGAACAATACTTGCAAGTCCATTTCTTTTTATCTTAGTTTTTGATACATATGGTTTCCCGTTATGCACACCTATCCCTTCATATTAAGGAAACAATTCGAGTTCTCTACCCTTGTCATTTAATTGGGTTTGGGTTCAACCGAATCTGCCAATTACCGAATCATCCGTAAATATCCTCACATTGCTATCGATCTTATCGCTTAGGTCATTGATATAAATGAGGAAGAGTAGAGGTCCGATTACGCTGCCTTGTGGTACGCCTGAAGTGCCTCTGACTTTATCCGAACTAAAGCCATCAAGTACCACTTGCTGTTCTCTCTCGTGTAGAAAATCCTTGATCCATTGAATTATTTCCTTGTTGATACCTGCCAATTTTAGTTTGTAAATTAATTTGTATTGGGGGACCCTGTCGAATGCATTCTTGAAGTCAAGGAAAATAGCGTCCACTTTTACTTTTTACATTTTTAGCGTCCAGGTTTTTACTTTCGACAGACTTTAAGATATCATGGACTAATAGAGCTAGTTGAGTTTCGCATGATCGAAACTCAACTAGCTCTATTCGCTGTGTTGTAAAAGAAAGTTGTGATTAGAACGCTATCTTCACCAGGGCACCACACATTGCACAATGAATTCTGCATGCTAAAGTAGTTGGTTCCTCAAACGCAGGCATAGACACTAAAATTATTCAAAATTATATAAAATTATATATAATTTATTATTA
>KZ308333.1:347193-390003 GCA_000376725.2 Ladona fulva | reverse complement strand
AGTTCTTGAAGTCTTGATGCTAGATCTTCACCGTTGGTTGCGAAGAGTACTATATCATCTGCGAAACGCAAATGACTGATGTGCTCTCCATTGATCCGTAGGCCCCTTTCCTCCCAGTCTAAGGTTTTAAAAACTTCTTCCAGAACGGCTGTAAAAAGAATTGGTGAAAGGCAGTCGCCTTGTCTCACTCCCTTTTCAATCCTGAATTCCTCTGTTTCTTCATGCAGCATTACAGAAGCTGTGGCGTCCTTGTAGATGCTGCGTAAAAGTTGGATGTACTTGGCATCTATCCCTGGTTTTACCTTATATATTTAACTAATGAATTCTTTTAAATATTTGGCATGCAGATGATGAATTAATCGGATTATACAAGTTTCGTAAAGAAGTACACTTAGGCCAACCCTAGGCACCATTATTCATTACTGGCCTATTAAGTGCGTACCCTCCCTTCGCGCCGAATAGCACATACCGGAAATCGTCAGAATATTGCCGTTATAATGCCCGGAAGCACAAGATGGCTGACTTCCTATTTATTCATTGTAATGCAAATTATATGCAAGTTACTCACGATGTTCCCGTGGGATACCTTCGTGGGATAACGATGAATGACAAAACTATTCGTATGAAACTGAATTGGAAGAGAAAAGAGTTATCAATACCATTTTCATAATTATACGTGCTTCTACATGTACATTAACCTACAAGCCGCATTTCGGCATGTGGCAGGGGGTGTACACACTGAGTGCTCCGGCTTATTGTTCGCGTAATGAGCGAGTCGTTAAAAAGACCTGTCCGCGCATCTATTTCTCTCATTTTACGCTCGTTGCTGGATCGGCCGAAGTTGTAAGGAGGTGGCATGATGCTGATCTTCTCTAAATTTATCAAAAGAACGCATCCTAGCATCTCCCTTCTTTCAAAGAATCTCAACCTGCGTCTGTGAGCATTTGTGTAACACTTGCTTTTCTAACGCAGCACTTTTTAACAAATCACACACCTTGCAGTAAAAATTTCCACTGCGTAGGATCAAATTTGTAGAAGGAGGTCCATTTTTAATTTAGGCGCTTATCAAAGGTCAATAAATCACAATCGGATCTCAGAAACGCGTATTTTGCTTCATGACTATATACCACATTTCTAATAAAAGATTGGTTTATCTGTGACTCCTGGTCATTGTTCCACAAAGGTGTGAAGATGCCCGAGTCATGAATTTGCGCGAAATTACCGTGTTTTGATTTGGTTTACGTCGACTCAGATAAATCAGGAGATCGATATTGACTCTTAATTTATGTCATTTAAAGGCAAATAAATGTTCTTTAGGAAGATGTGTAACATGTCTCATTATAATGGCAGATAATCAAAGGGTAACGCGTCAAAGTCCAGGTCAATGCTATTTTCAATCCGACAGTAGTTGCAATTTCTCGCACCACCTATATATATGAACTAAATCGTTTGAAAATGAAGCGCACTTAATATTTATCTATATATTACCGAGTCATCCGCAAATATCCTCACATTGGTATCAATCTCGTCACTCATTGATATATATCAGAAAGTCATTGATATACTAGTATATCAGAAAGAGTAGAGGTCCGATTACGCTCTCTTGAGGTACGACTGAAGTACTTTTAACTTTATCCGAACTAACGCTGCCAAGAACTATTTGTTGTTCTCTTTTGTAGAGGAATCCAGTCAATTACTTCTTTAGTAATACCTGTTAATTTTAATCAGTAGTGAGGGACTCTGTCAAAAGTTTTCTCGAAGTCAGGGAAAATAGCTGCCACTTGCTTTTTACTCTAAGCAGACTTTAAGATATCGTGAACGAATAAAGCTACTTGAGTTTCACATGATCGGGCCTTTCGAAATTATTTCTTACTGAGGAAACGATTGCTGTCTAAGAACTTCATAGGTGAGCTAACAACAACGTGCTCCATTACTTTTCCGGAGAGCGAAGTTAATGAGATAGGCCTATAATTTCCTGGGTTCTCCTTTATTCCACTTTTACAAACAGGCGTAACATTAGCTGACTTCCAATCTATTGGGACTCTACCTTAGTACATGGACTTAGTAAATATAATTTTCTGACAAGGGGCGACGCTTTCTGCCATTTCTTTCAATACTCTAACCGGAATACCCTCTGGACCTGGCGATTTATTCGGCTTAATAGTACGTAAGAGTTTTGTAATTCCATCTTCGGTAAAGTATATACTTGGCATCGACGAGAGCGTATTAATCTTCGGAAGGGTATTTCTACAAATATACGCTTTGATAAAAGTTATTTAGGATGTTCGCTTTTCTTTTCGAAAGTTATATTTCCGTCGCTATCTTTTAACGAGCTTACCGTTTATATCTTTCCCTGTACATCTCTAACGTAGGACCAGAAAGCTTTAGAGTTTTCTTCTAAGCATTCCCCAAGAATTTATCCTTTAAATTGATGAGGACGTTACGTATAGCATGCTTTGTATCAGATTTCGCTTTGTTGTGCTTCTGTAGCAGTAATGCTTTTCTTGGACTCGAATCAAAATGATCTTTTCCCACTAAGGTGTTTACTGTGCAGTGCTCTTTGTTTGAGATGAGTCTTTCTAACCTCGCCATCATACTATCTAGGTTCGCAATCGCGATTAGAGTACTTATATGGTATATAATTTTGTATGTAATTATGCATAATATCGACGAAAATTTTCCAAGTTTCTTCGGTGGACATTTGGGATACGTGCGACTTTAATGTGTAAAAATCGGTATTCAATTTCTTGTAGTTCTCTTTGGAAAAGAGATGGATTTTACGTTTTGGTTTTTTATGCTTGTTTAATTTTATGTCTATATCTATGAATACGCTTTTATGATCGCCAAGCCGTCAAAATATTCTTAATAGGCTCAGGGAATTTAATTAGGAAAAGATCGAGTATATTCTCTCCCCTAGTTAGAGATTTTACTGTTTGGTTTAATGTGTTTTTTGAAGCATATTTAGTAACGTTCTACACGAGTCGGAGATTTATTTTCTTTATGCAATTATTTTCCCAGTCTATAGTCGGAAGATTAAAATCGTCCCCTATGATCATTATACTTTAGGAAGCATGGTAAATAGCTGTATTGTTAACTGTTATTGCTGTAACTGGAATTCTACCAGGTTAAGGGTTCTTCGATTGATTTCATTATCCTTTAATTATTCTTACTATAATAGTACAGAAATTTACTTCATCCTTAAGATCTCGCAAGACTGGTCTTGGGTGTTTGGCTCTCCATTGATCCATAGGCCCCTTTCCTCCCAGTCTAAGGTTTTAAAAACTTCTTCCAGAACGGCTGTAAAAAGAATTGGTGAAAGGCAGTCGCCTTGTCTCACTCCCTTTTCAATCCTGAATTCCTCTGTTTCTTCATGCAGCATTACAGAAGCTGTGGCGTCCTTGTAGATGCTGCGTAAAAGTTGGATGTACTTGGCATCTATCCCTGGTTTTACCAGTGCTTCCAGTGTGGAGGAGGTACTTACCGAGTCAAAGGCCTGGGCATAGTCCACGAAGAAGAGTACTAGTGGCATCTCGTATTCGTTCATTCTGTTGATAATTTCTTGCAGTGTGTGGATGTGGTCCATAGTGCTGAATCCCTTGCGAAATCCAGCTTGTTCTCTGGACTGGGCAGCTGCCAGGGACGTCTTCAGACGTGCAGCTATTTCTCTCATGAACGTTTTGTAAATAAAAGGAGGGAGGCTGATGGGGCAGTAGTTCTTCAAATCTTCCTTGCTTCCTTTCTTAAGCAAAAGGACAATCTTTGTATGATTCCATTCCTTCGGAAATCTCCCTTGTCTAAGGCAGTTAGTGAATAACTGCGCTAGGACAGGAGATATTTCTGTAACACCAAGTTTCAGATATTCTGCTAAAACTCCATCAGCTCCTCCTGACTTTCCATTCTTCATCTTCTTGATGACCTCTGTTACTTCTTCTGGGAGAATAGAGGGGGGATTTTCTGAGTTTTGTGTTTCTTCTTGGTTTTGGTTATAAACTAAAAAAAATTATGAAGGAGATGGGGGCTCCAGAACCCTGGATAGCAATCGAAGTAAGAAACACACGAAGACATTTGGCAGAAAAAATGCAGAATTGAGAAAATCGGCGAGAAACTCAATTTCAACGTTTAATTGTCCATATTTGAGAGCGTTTAAAAAACAAGCAAACGAACTTTGTGTTTTTACTGAAAGTTAATCCCTAAACTCCAACCAAGAATGTCGATGAAGACTATAGAAATGATGGTGATGATTGCTAATAGCAAAGAGAAACGAAACCGAAGGAATGATATTTCATCTTCGTCATAAATCGGTTTCTAAATAATGAAATAGGAAACCGAACTTCGAATTACTCGAATCTGTTAATTATCGACCGGTTACTCCCTTTCACACGCCGAAAGGCGGCATGCAGGGTACTTATGTAGATGTTTCTGCCATGTAGGTGGTCAGGTAGGTAGGTGGTCAGGCGATCTGATGACAGCTGCAAGGCAGAATCCGTTCGATTATTAACAATCTAGTGGAAAATTCGAACTTCGGTTTTCTCTATTATTATAGTACGGTTCCACGAAATCCGGTCATCTCATATTGATTACATACGGTTGCTAAAACTGGATATTGGGAATTGCGTCCTCTCCTTGACGTTTTTTTTAGTGCTAATACCAGGAATACTTATCCCTCCTCCCTCCTATTGTCAATTCACCAATGAGCATAAAAAATCCCTATTTAGAATTATACGATAAGTGTAGCAAATGAAGAGCAATATACCGCTGAAAAGGGGTTAGAAAATGATAGAGACACGGATGACGTATAATATTAACCAATAAAATGCTGCAAAGGCGTAAGTAACTAAGACAAAATTGTCTTACATTCACTGTGATCTCTCTGCGCTACATTCACATTCGAAGAGCGAAACACCCAACTGAAGGACGCTACATAAGAGATTGTTTCCATCATTACCCGCTCAGAGTAGGAAAGATATCCCAACATCTCCTCATATCTCCACTCACTAATTGAACGTTTCTCATCGAATTAACAACGTCTCTGATGCGAGACGGCTGGTGGCATTACATCAAAACAACAGAAGGTGCTCGAAGAACGCGAAGCTAGAGGCTACTCGTATCTCTTCTCTTTCCTCTGCACACCATTTTTTTGCCATTTCTTCTGCTCCCTGTTTTATGCAAGGCAACCCTGTGACCACCCCTCGGACGGTTGCGCCAATATGGATATTGATATTCGTCATTATCTTGAATAGTATCACCGATAATTTATGATTAATTTGAGCAGGCACTTATTCTTTTCAAGCTTTTTACATAAGGCAAGAACCATGATAAAGCATGAATACTCGTGCTTTGCTTCCAGCATAGATTAATGCCGTTAAAGTTTTGCATATGTATGATTTTATTTCATTTCGTTTAGAGTAGTTGAGTTTAGTCAGTTGGAAACTAAGGTCTCTCAGTATTGAAAAAGCTTTAGTCTGCGCATTCAGTAACATTCCCTGAAGATGACGGTAAGCGAGGGTAAATTTTCTAATAAAATTTTATTGAGAGAATAAATAACATTTTTGCAAGTAGTGTATGTGGTTTATTTACTCCGTGCAGTTTATTAGAGTCCCAAAACACTCCATAATTTATTTTTCAGTCCATAATTCTAAAATTACCTACATTCCTGGAGTAGTAAAGCTTCCGCCCTAAATGTAATAGAAATGGAATCAGATTCATATTTTTATATATTCCCTTTCCAAAAGGAAACTTTTACAAAAGTTTTCCAATTGTTTTGCGAAATTACATATTCTATTAAAATAACGAACATTATCAATTTTTTCAAAATTGCATATTTTGCGAGACTGCATATTATAAAATATCACAAATTCGTAAAACTGCATTTTCTTCAAAACGATTTCATACGAAATCACGATTCAAAAAAACTTTATTTAGCATATTTTGCGATGGCATATATTTGCTTTGATATTACTGTAAATTCGATCGAGAAAGGAAAGAAATACTTGATAGGAGCTTGATGCAACACTAAGAGAGATAAACTCGCATGACATCCTAGGACCTGCTTTCATCATCGACCGTTAATATCCTCATTTGTAGCGACTCTAAACCTGACGGCGAGCTTATTTCTTATAAAAATACAGATTGTTAATTAATTTGTCCTGGAACTTTTTCGAATGTGTAACAGCAATACTAAACTCTTCTGTCACCGGAGACGGAAATAAGCAAATAGTATCAACGACGATGACCCTTGGGCCTCGTGACCCCATCGAGTTCGCGGCAAACTGTTGGAAATCTGCTTCAATGCATGCGACCTTGTTGCAGATGTTTCCTGCAGTCGCACGTTGCTTCCCACTGGGAACGCAGTGAAGAGGAGCGTGAGACTCAGCGCTCTCGTTTTATTCGGTTCCATAATTTTATGTTTTTTATATTGCTTCTTAACGATAATTACCCTTTTTAATGGTAAGACGAGGGAACTGTGAACGATCGAAAAATGATAGCAATAACATTTTTTCGCATGACCAACTTTACAAAATAACTGAATTTTTGGTTGCGAGTCGAAATCAACCAAACTGTGACTATTAAGAAAACGATTCGGGTCATTTGTATCTTCACCTTAAAACGGAACTTAGGTAATTTTTATGGCAATATCCATTATGTGTAATACCGTATATAGACATAGTTAAATTTTCTAGGAATAGTTTCTCTATTTTTTCGGCAAAAAGAATTCATTCTTCAATTTAATTCAAAGATGAATCGTTTAAAATATATTTTATCCCAAAATTTTTCTTATATTAAAGTCGTCGTTATGCACGTCATACTTAATCCTCACCATGTAGAATGTTGAACATTAAATTTTCGGTGTACAAAAATGTTTCCCCCTCATTTTCTTCGTTCGATTACCTATTTTTACCTACTTTAATTTAAACTTCTTACCTTTAAGGCATTCTTCACATTTTCTGTAAACAAGGCCTTAATTAAGAGATTATGAATATCAAGCTCGATCTTTTCGAATCTAGACATTCTTTGAGCAATTTAACTTTTAGACGTGTATCGTCAAGTTTCATGTAAAATATTCATGCCTTGGAAATTTTTGCTTGCAAGTATATGAGGAACAAATATGTGAAAAAATGAGACAAAATTAACTTAATTCCTATCTAAATTCACACATTGAATTAATTATGTTCACATTACATGAGAAACAGTTTCCTACCGAGGGTACGAGTAAATATATTTAACAAATGTTAGTTTCGTTCACTATATCTGCATAATCAATTGTAGTCTTATCTTATCCATACAAAACTGCTTTATAGCTACAGACTTCGGAGGGTAAAGAATAACTTCTAATGGTGACTTACAGCCAGGTAAAACGTTTCCCACTCATGATAGGTACATGATGATTTCGACCCAATGCTTGTTCATGAAAAATATATAAGAAAAATCGAATTTTTCCATTCTCTAAAAGCACCCGAAGATGCTAGATTATAAGGGCTAGATATAAGAGGGGACTAATATGTCTCAATCTTGCCCTTCAAAAAGACGTTTTATTATAATTATAATAAAACGTATATATTGATTGAGACTTCTTAGCCCCTTCTCAAATAAAAATAGAAACAAATAAATCAGCAGAAAATAGCGAATATCGATCCCAAAATGAAACTATAGACACCTATTGAAAAGCTAAAAGAAGTCAAATTTGATGAGATTGTATTGAGAGGTACCTGAGAACAGGGGATTTCCCAGATCGGGTCAGATGAAGGAAAAAATCTAGAGGTAAATTTTAAAAGCAAGCTAAGCTGTTTACCTCACAAATGTATTTTGCGAAATTTGCACCAACTTCCTCAGCAGATATCATGCAGTAATGAGTAACTGTTTTGATTCAGATACTGCGAATGTTTTTTATTTATAGCGAGAAGATTGCATTTGCTGTTGTCTTTGCGGTCCCCATTGTTAGCTGTGTTACCTTGCGTGAAGCAGATAAAGATCCAAACAACTTAATTACATTCGATGTCATACAATTGCGTGCAATCTAAAAAGAATTACGAAAACTCAAGACGTATTTGCCTCGTTTCTTTAGTTATATGAAATGTCCTCAGTAGTAGTACAGACCGACAGATCCATAGTTTAATGACATACGAACCTCTTCAAAACGTCCTTACATACTCCTTCTCTAATGATTAGATTATTTACATTTAGCAGTAGATAAGTAGTTGCAGTATACAGTACTCCACAAACCATGAACTTTGAAGTTTAAAAAAAAACGACAAAATGTAAATGAGTGATATAAAACACGTTGACGTGATACAAAGAATAGTTTGTATGATAAAAGCATACTGATCAGTACATAAAATCGGCAAAGGTTGGAAAAATCCTGTAAGTAAAGGTTGCAACTAACTCAACCATCAGTGGCAACTTTTATTATACCAGTAGATAAGTACTTTAAAAAGTATCTTAGGCTTCCAACATGAAAGGAGAATGGAGGGCAATGATTAAAAAGTATAACTCTGAGAGAATGTACATAGATACTCAAAGAAAAAGCTTATATTTATCCCTCTCGACCTATTCTCGAATACTGGTGTGCGATTTGGGATCCACGTTAAGTAGAGTTGGTGTCAAATTAAGGGATAGTTCAGCGAAAAGCAGATTAGTCAGCGGAGATTCCAGGGTTAGCAGTAGTTTCATAGCTAAGTCCGTCTGGTGGGATTCGCTCCAGGTGGAAAGATAAAACATTTTCAAAAATTTCGTAGAGAACTTTTTAAAAAGTTAATAGCGTTGTAATTTCAGAAAACAGCGAAGTATTTAGACAGTGAGAAGATTCCCAAGAGAATACCCTCACTTCAATGAAGTCACACCTCATGCATATTATAAAATATCACAAATTCGTAAAACTGCATTTTCTTCAAAACGATTTCATACGAAATCACGATTCAAAAAAACTTTATTTAGCATATTTTGCGATGGCATATATTTGCTTTGATATTACTGTAAATTCGATCGAGAAAGGAAAGAAATACTTGATAGGAGCTTGATGCAACACTAAGAGAGATAAACTCGCATGACATCCTAGGACCTGCTTTCATCATCGACCGTTAATATCCTCATTTGTAGCGACTCTAAACCTGACGGCGAGCTTATTTCTTATAAAAATACAGATTGTTAATTAATTTGTCCTGGAACTTTTTCGAATGTGTAACAGCAATACTAAACTCTTCTGTCACCGGAGACGGAAATAAGCAAATAGTATCAACGACGATGACCCTTGGGCCTCGTGACCCCATCGAGTTCGCGGCAAACTGTTGGAAATCTGCTTCAATGCATGCGACCTTGTTGCAGATGTTTCCTGCAGTCGCACGTTGCTTCCCACTGGGAACGCAGTGAAGAGGAGCGTGAGACTCAGCGCTCTCGTTTTATTCGGTTCCATAATTTTATGTTTTTTATATTGCTTCTTAACGATAATTACCCTTTTTAATGGTAAGACGAGGGAACTGTGAACGATCGAAAAATGATAGCAATAACATTTTTTCGCATGACCAACTTTACAAAATAACTGAATTTTTGGTTGCGAGTCGAAATCAACCAAACTGTGACTATTAAGAAAACGATTCGGGTCATTTGTATCTTCACCTTAAAACGGAACTTAGGTAATTTTTATGGCAATATCCATTATGTGTAATACCGTATATAGACATAGTTAAATTTTCTAGGAATAGTTTCTCTATTTTTTCGGCAAAAAGAATTCATTCTTCAATTTAATTCAAAGATGAATCGTTTAAAATATATTTTATCCCAANGTAAACAAAACAGCAAGCAAAATATAGCTTATGAAAAGCTAATGTTATTAATTTGATATTATATTGTAAATAATTAAGCGAAGCTTTATTCAGGATATCCGAAGCACTGTTGAGGACACCGCCGTGATGTCGATTAGTCGGCTACATTCCTAATTTATCGCAGTGTATGTAATGGAACTGTAACTTCAAACTCTATATTCAGATACTTTAACAATACCGTGATCTCTTAACACGAGAACCGCTGGAACATGCATTGGATCATTACTACCCACTAAAACCGCTGACGGGACAAAAGTTCTAATCGGTAATTCCACGTGTCTTGGGATTGCTTTTTTTCATTTTCATTTAGAATCCATTTTTTGCAAGGAAGAGACTTTTAATCGTCATAAAGACTTCTTTATCTTGAACATTATTTTTTGTTGTTACAGCATGGAAAGTTAGAAAACTTGAACATTCTAATGAAAATGAATAAAGAGGATGTAACTGGTTTAAGTGAAGTAAAGTAGGAGGGATGGGAGAATTGAGAAGTGAAGAAGTAACAGTATTTTACTCAGGATTTAAAAAAAGAAAATTGGAATAGGAATAGTAATGAGTAACGATGTAGAGAAAATAGTTCAGAAGGCTAAGCACATAGATGATAGAAAGATCGCCTCAAGAATAGGAACAATACAAAGATATTTAGTGATTCTTCGATTTATTAGTTGAACACAAAATTGAATGAGTGTATGAGAATATTGAGAATGCATTATTAGGAGAAGAGGAATACTGTAGAATAACTAGAGGTGACTAGAATGCATTTGTGGGAGAGGGAGAAGGGAGAGAGGTGGGAAATTCGGATTTCGAAAAAGAAATGAAGGGGGGAATAGATAGTTTGAATTTAATAAACACAAAAATACTTATAACCAACGCATGGTTAAAAAATCATAAAAAGAAAGAGATAAATATGGATATCCACGCGAGATGGAGCTAATTATCAAATAGAGCACACTCTTGTAGAGGACATATGCAGGAATACTCTGAATAGGGCACGCGTTATAGTGGGGGCGGATATTGCCAGCTATCATTTATTGTTGATTATTGAGAGCCGAAGAAAACTGTTTCGGATAACGCCGAAGAAAATTTAAAACGCATGGTTGTACGGAAATGTAATTTTGAAAATAATAAAAAATTAAATTTATTCCCCAGTATCAATTGTAGGATGGTAGGGAAAGGCATAGAAAAACGAATTCCCACATCTTTTTTGCCCGCTGAGACTTTTTATCAGGGTGTCTTCAGGAGGAAATGACTCCAGAGGTCCAAAATTACTCCTCTACATATCATTGCTCTGATAAACTGCTAGGCTTTGGTGACGATATTATTTATCGCTGTTGTATAATAGGTACTTTTATGCTTTCTGATCAAATGTTCAGAAAGAATTATCATCAAGTACGGATTCTTTAGGCAGGGGCAGATTTAAGCTACCAGGGGCTCTAGGCGCAGAAAATGGATTAAGGTCCCCACTAGGAATTATACGTAAAAATTCTATCTTCATGAAATACGCAGAAAGACATCCAATAGATATCTCAGTCGCTTCACTAAGGCAAGAGCAAGCAAACAAGTTTTGAATTATAATGCGAAGTATTTCTTAAAATTAGAATGAGTGTTGGATAGACATTTTAATCATATAGTGGAATACGCAATGTAATGTATTCTATAAACATGTTATGTAGACTAACTCAATGAATATACATTTTTTCCTTGAAGCTTATACCTCTACAACCATAAGGCTCCTTGGAAGAACTGAAATGAAGGTATTACGAAAACGTTCAGGGAAAACTCTATTAGATAAAGGAGTGACATTATACAAAGAGATTACAACTTGGAAAATATACAAGAATGGACTCAAAACAGAAAAAAGGAATGGAATGAGCACATCAATAGTATGAATGATGAAAGAGTCGTCAGAACTGCAAGGGACAACATCCGATCGGTAAAAAGAGGCCGATAAGGAAAAGATGGAAGGATAACATGGATGAAATGGGCAAGGTGCTGAAGGAAACAGGCGCGAGCAGAAGTAAGAAGGATGAAGAAGGAAAACGAAGCTGAATCATAACAAGGCAAAGAAAAATTACACACATTCCTTCACAGGTCCAAGTGAACAACAGCCTTCATCATACTTTTATTGGAATTGGGGGGCCTCGTATTCGAAGGACAAGAGTTTCACAGTACATGTTCAAAAACTGTGTAATAATAATGCTTATAATGCTGTATTTATTAGAATTTCAGTCGCTAAGCTACATTTTCAAATGGTATTTAGCCCTCTTCGGGGATTTCCACTCCATCTATGCATGAAAAAGAAAATAACTCTCCTAGACTTTTTCAATGATTTTCAAGCTGCATTTAAGACCTTCATAAATCTAGAGGCTGCGCTACAAAATCTCGGTTTCTGTAGCAATAGATTTCATTTACTGTAAGGCGTGAGGACACCTGGACCGAAAAACTACATGTTGATCTTTTCTTTGAGGACCTAAATGCAAAAACATTTCAGATCTCCAGATTTGACAGGGCTTGAACACGGAATCTTATGCATTCCAAGAAAAAGCTATTACCAAATAAATTACCAAGCCGCACATTCACAAGAAATATAAAATTCAATGATATAGAATACTTTAGCTCGATAGCTTAATTAGTTAAAACATCTGCCTAGAGATAGGAAAAATCCGGGTTCAAGTGTCGGTCTTGTCAATAATTTTTAATGTCTGTTTTCAGTTAGGATCTTTCCTAGGGCCACGCCTTAACGTGCAAACTCCCCTTTACCCTTCTTAGATTTCAGATATTTCATCAGCTAATTTTTAAACATAATTCTAACAATTTTATGATTTCATCAGCTGTCCATCACCTCGATCTAGCTTTTTTCTCTGAATTACTTGAAAATATTCAGTGAATAGCGGTAGAGTAAGGAAAGTAACGCAGGAAGATAAAAGAGAAGAAAACACAACGATCATGAAAATAGTGATTATTCTTCAAGGACAAAATATCCAAGAATTTTTGTTTTATATTTGATGACTTCAATTTTCTATTTCATATCCTATTTTCTTGTGTAAACACTCTTCATCTTACGTTGAGTTGAAAAATTTGTTCGAATCGGTTGCAAGTCGGAAATTTGTGTATTTCATGAATATCTCTTAAATGAATGTCGTAACATTATCATCTGTAAACACAGTAGCAGATAAATCGACAACTCTCTTTCCTACAGGAAGACTTCCTCAGGAAGACAGGAAGTGTCAAGTATTTAAAACTGAACTGAGTTCACAGCTCATTCTAGAATAAAAGAGATTATATTTAAATATTCTATTATTATTTATTCTAAATGGCAACGTGATTTTATTTTCTAATGATATAAAATGACGTTTTTAAAGAATATGTATAAAAAATTGTGTAATGCAAATATTATGCAATGTGAAGGTTGTCATATTACTGCGAAGGTTTCCGCGGCGCTGGTTACTTGGGTTCCGTAAGTTCTTCCGGGCTTCACCGCGATGTATTCTTTCCATCTTGACGACAGTTTCGCCAGCTATCCTGCAGGCGTCTTCAGGTCGAAGTGTGGGAGTGCGATTTTTTGCCGTCTATATATAATCGTACTCCCACACTTCGACCTGAAGACGCCTGCAGGATAGCTGGCGAAACTGTCGTCAAGATGGAAAGAATACATCGCGGTGAAGCCCGGAAGGACTTACGGAACCCAAGTGAAGGTTGTCGCTAAATTTTTTTTTCACAAGATTCGATAATGAAAAGTTGAACAATATCTCTTACCCCAATGTTGTTCTTGCAGTGAAGAATCCTTAACAGATTTTCCTTTCATTTTTTAAATTCCACATATCAATTGACACTTAATATAATTTAATACAATATGTTAATATAAAACAAACAAATTTACTTCCAGGATGAATGCGAGCCGCAAGAGCAAATCAGTAGAATTTCATTCTGGTTCGAATTTCTCGGGAACTGATATGGCGAGGCAACAAAATATCGAGTTAGCTTTGAATAGATAATAGAAATAAAAGTTGGTTGATGATACCCCATTTATTAATTTCCCTTTAGTGAAAGTCGTTTGCGGCTATCAATAATAATTTTGTTCAATGAAAACAAAATCAGGCTACGTCAACACAATATATTTGAGGAAACAAGACCGGTTTCGATGATTCTACGGACACGAAGATTAGGTGGAACTTTCCAAACCGGTCGTGTTTTTCAAATATACATATTCTGTTGACATAGGTTTTGTTTCCATCGAAATAAATATGAATAAGTTCTACCAAATATCGCCAGAATAAATCATTCTAGTCATAATAAAATGAAAAAATCAATTTTTGTTAAAAATTAATAATTAAATGTTAATAGATAATTGTAATTTTTATCTATAACCTATGAATTGTCCTTATTTGAGGCCAATTTCAATAAAGCAGTGATAATTAGTATTCTTGGCATGCCTTGTAATAGATTATGCGGTTGAAGGAAGTCAATCAAATCCCTGAAACACTACATCTCTTTGATTAATCCAAATTTGATGCTCAATTTCATAACAATAATCTGATCAAAATCAGAAAAAGCATTCTATTTCTCAAAATCGTATTGGAGAAACGTTTATTGTTCAACATTTAGAGGCGACGGTAGCTTTCATTAATTTATTACTGCCAATAAACTTAAAGAAGCTCAAGGAACTCATTCCAGTTTGTGAAATAATGTTTCCTTAACATTTGGATTTGTTGTTAATAAATATACTGATTGTGAGCTATGGCTTCGCTCTCCGCTGTGCTTGCTCAGCGCTCTCTTTTAGTAATTGTAATCGTTTATCAAAGAGGGCTAAGTATACAGCTAACAGGACGGGAAAGTGCGAACTCTTGTGTTAATGAATTAATAGCTTTGACCAATCCAACAAAATTTCTTCATAATCTCGGCAATTTTAAGTGGTGGTGATCGTTAAGTGGTGATGTTTTGAAGACTAATCATAGAGAAATTCTCTTTTTAGCTGTTAACTAATACCTGATTTTAGATAGTTTAGGTAAAATTTTATTAGACGAATTTGAATATTTGAGTCTAACATGACTGGCATTTGGCCAGTTAAATAGAATAACATGCAATAATTTTTTTCTCTTGTTTGAAACGTGTACTCTAACAAGATTCTAATAAAACACCAACATTTTAATTTGGATAAATTCTGACACAAAATTACATCCCGGAAAAAATCCAAATAATTCCAAATGAATCCCATATTAATAATGAAAACCTGATACTGATAAAACATAGTTACAGATCGAATAACACCGGAACACTAACGCGCTGGACTAATGCTCGTGGGTGTTTGACACGCTTTTTAAGCGCCCTTTACTTGGCTGCGGTTACCGGGCTGACCTCACAAAATTACAGGTGACCCAAACAATTTCTGATATAACGCCAAGATTTCCCCTTTTGATATACGTGAGGAAAAGAATGAAACAATGATTACGTAGATTTTGTCAGTGTCACAAACATGCGGCGTTAATTTTTCCGCAACATGTACAGATATTACTACATTGCTTGAGTGATTTCATGCTAATGAGAAAAGGAAATGCGCATTGAGAAGAAAAGTTAAAGAAATAATTGTGCAAATATTCGTAAAATTTGATTAGTGATTCATATAAATTGGTTATTACTATTAATTTTCCGTGAAGCATCGTTGTAGAGAGGAAACGGTTCCGTTTCCAGTGGGCAAGCAAATTTGGTGACTTGAGTTCACTTCAATTCGTTAAAACACATCAGCTTATTCTTATACTCCTGTATATTGCTAGACAACATTAGTATCCTTTCTGAGTACGACTGCAAGTTATCTTCATAAATGTGATTCTATACTACCTTTAAAGAATACATGAGAGTAATCAAACCCTACACGCCCATAATTATTGAAATTTTTTATCTATTTATCTGCGCACCAATAGTCTTAACAAGATATTTCTGAATAGAACTGAATCATAGGATGAGATTCGTGTTTTGATTTTGCATTCAGACCGGTTTTAACGAATGATCGTCAGCATCAGGTACTTCATGATGATTCATTTGAAACTTTCGTAAAAATAAATCGAGTTGGTAAAAAAAGAGCTATAGTTTTATAGATATACTGTTATGGATATCTAGTATTTTTTGTCCTTCTCAGTTCACTATACTATATGAACAGTAATTGAGTCGATTATTTTACGCAAAATTAATATAGAAACTTATCATCAATAAAGTGATTAGTCATCTATAATTGTCTTAACCGGTAACATTACTTGAGTGAATTCGCCCAATGATTATTCAAAAGCTTGACGAATTTTTCGTACCAGATAAAATAGATTTAAATCAATTACAACCTTTCCTGTTTTAACTATAACTATGGAGTTTTCCTCGGCTAACCACGGCTAATTTTATTTACGAATTCATTTAATTTTCTCGAAAATTGCTTTGTCTTAAAATGTTGACGATGTTATCACGATTGATGGTATTTTATTTGTTATGAAATAAGTTATACTTAAAACTGACGCTAGCCACAACCTTGGCTAATGGAATTAGCGCAATGTATCCCCAACGTTTTAACATTCACAGTCGCATTCGCATTGAAAATAGTTACAATGACCCGGAGATTTTAATGCTCGACCTAGAGACTCCGTGGGAGTGGTAAACCTGATCATTCGCTATTCATCGTATTCTACTGAATATCAAAAGAAGGAAGAAATCCTTCCGGTGAAGAAACCGGCTGTGCAGGGAAATGAGCTCAACTTTCACACTCCAGCTCCCAGAGTCCCGGAAATTAGGAAGAATTTTGCATCCACTTCTATGGACATCATCGCGGCGGAAAAACGTTCTTCTGTTAGCGCCTCAATCGAAGTTTTGAAGCGTCCCCCGCACGACGAAAAGCGTCGGGAAGCCATCCGGCGTGGGCGCAAAACAAGAGGATGGGAAGAAAGGCGGAAGAGTGGAAGTAGGTGAAGAAAAATTTAAGGGGAAGGAGGTCGCGGTGCGGAATGCAGAAGGGCGGTTGGCAGGTGTGGGAGGCGCGGGGGGGCGGTAACTCGTACAGCGGTTCCTTCCAACACAGCCGTTTAACTGGTGACCGACTCGAGCGCAATCTTGTGCAACGTCACGGGTCAAGGTGAGCCGTTGGATTGGCTATTGGCGTGTGCCTCTCATGGTGGGGGAGAATCTTCCCTGCGCTAAATGTGACGCTCAAGCCTCGGTTGTCGCATTTGATGCCGGTGTGCGCCACAGTCTGTGCGTGTCTTGTGATGTGGGAGGTCCTTGTGCGTCAGGCATGAAACAAGTCGTCCGCTGAGGAACGTCGTTCGATTTTAACCAGGAGGATGAATGCGGCAGCTTCGCTCCTTCTCTTGTTTTCCGTTTTCGCGGGAGTCAGGACTCGCAATGAAGCCCCCTGTCCTCCCGAGGACATTGCTTTTGAGCTTATTACGGGTCACGTGTATAGTAGTCCAGAAAAGCTGATCGAGACGAAGATGGGCACCCTTAGGTTGGGAGAATGCGTGGATAGATGCCGTAGAAATGCTAAGTGCAAAGCTGTCAACTTCGAGACCGGGCTCTGCGTTCTGCTGTCTGCAAACCTTCAGGATGACTCAGGTGAGTCTGCAGGGGAGTGCACGGTGATTTGTTTATATCTCTCATTTTAAAGTTTACGATATTGGCAATTCGGCTGTTTGTAGAGGCATAACCGATATAAAACTTCGTAACCGGTGAGCGCGCTACGCTGTTTTATCTCCAGAAAGCTTCCGGTGTGCCATATGACATCCATTTGTTATTTACATTGGTTAAGTTACATAATGTATGCGCTTACATTTACGAAAAATTCTATAGTGCTGTTGTAGCTATCAGCAACAGAAATAACACAATCTACCCTGGAATTTGACTTTTATATTACTGAAGTTGGGTTCGAACTGAAATTGATAAAAATTTGGTTAATTGTACCGTTAAGTTTGGGTTCAGAGGAAAAATGAGAAGTACTATTTCCAGCGAGAAACTATCCGGAAGTATCCAAAATATTGGAAACCGCAAACGGCAAAGGGATGATACCGAACTGATTGGGAGAAGATTTTTTTCAGAGCCTTCTATATATTTTGGGAAAGGGAAAGATTACGGTATCACTTAAAATAATCGTGCTCAGCCTTCAACGCTAGTGACCTTTTTTCAGCTTACGGCGAACACCATCATCTTCTGCGAGAAAATTACCGCTGTGCCTCAGGAAATTGATTATGCGGCTGATATAGTGAATTCAGTCATTTATTCAGCCGATTAATAAGAACTTACCAAATTTTTGAGGTATTTTAACGCTCAATTTTTTTTATTTGCCTGATTGCTTTTTTCACAAAAAATTATCACATAAAACATACTTTGTGTATAAACGCCTTCCGAATATCGCAAAAAAATAATTTATTTTATAAAAGTGGAATTTGTATTTTTAATAACTATTTTATTAGTATTTCGGCTACAATGTCGATGTTTTCTCTGCAACATCCATACAGCGATGTCACATTATGTTACAGAAAATTACGAAATCTGAAGGTTCGTAGTAAGAAACATTTGGGAAGATTAACTTTTAAGTTTACCTTAATTCTGAACAGGGCCTGCCCAGAGCGAACCAATGAGCGGAAACATTTTAAGGAGCCAGTTTTGATCTGCGAACGTACTTTCTTCTATGGATATCATACACAAGCAAATGATGGAAATCTTTAATACAGAAAGCCTATTACCGAAGAAGCCTCCAAAAATTACAATTCGTAAATAAAAATTGGATCAATTAAAATTTTACTGATAATGGCCCCCAAATGCCTCTCATTGCCGAAGCCAAATGACTTGTCGATTCTATACCCGATTACTGCTTGATAAACATGAAATATATGTATCATGAAGAATTGTATCGTATTTACAAGGGTATATCTGTGTTTAACTATTGAGCACGAGACATCAAACTTCTAATCAGTGTCTGATATTCTTTGTGTTTATATGTGCACGGAAAATAACTGAATCCGTTTGACTGACTTATAATCTAATAAATCTATTTTCAGCTCATCGTATGAGTGGGATCTGAAACACAGACATCGATGTCAGTGTTTTGGTTGGTAGAGGAAGAAAATTACCCCCGAGATATCGGTCGAATAATCATTAGTTTCGCCAGGATAATTTTGTTTTTCCGGTGTGAAAAAGCCGGTGACTTTAAATATTGGAACTCCGTTAGCAGCCACGCCCCTTGCCAGAGTATTTTTACGATGAAGCTGTTATGGTGTTGGATTGGATTCGAAACTCGCTGTTATATAATCCACTCATTTATCTTCTCTTCGTTTTCTTCCTGTTTCATACCTCATCCTTGATATTTTGATCGCCTCTTTGACAATCTATCCAGAAGATTCTCCTTTATCGTATCTTTCTACACATATGACTACTTTAGGTAAAAATTTGAGTGAATAGCTTCAATCCTTCAACTCACCATAACATATTCATCTTAAGAATGTTTTAACCCCCAATCGAAAAATAGTCTTATTATAGATTTTAATCGGCAATTCATAACAAAATATGAGGCAAGAATTTACGTAGCGCATAAAATATACTATGGTGTCAATAAGTTTCACAAAGTGCCATTGTTAAGCACAAATAAAATTTCTGATAGCCTTAATGAATGATGTATAGATGTAAATGTTGGCGGTGGCGGCTTCTATATTATTCGGAACTGATATATATTAATAGCTTCCATGTTATTGATAGGAATCAAGACATTATTCATAAGATACCATCTCGAAGTTTTTCTAACCGAATAAACAACAGAAGCGTACTGATAACTTCCGGAACATTACTCTTAAGTATGAATTAAAATTCTATATAAAAAAGGAGATTTCAGATGGAAAGATTAAAGCCCTTTAACTTAAGAAAAAAATTCCAATTTAGGAAGCGAGGGAAGTGAGAATAAGGAAGTGAGGGCTACCCGGTTAGTCATGTGGGTAGCATGTGGGTAGAAATGACCTTAGCTGTCGGCAAGCTTTTAATTTAAGTACCATTACCGTTGACCTTACCTTTTTTGGTATTACATTTATAATTTTAAGTACTATTACCGTTGCAATAAGGTTCTAATATCACAAAACATAATTATGAAGGTACTAAAGTTTCTCATATAAATTCACCATTATCTGATAATATTGAACAATCTAGATATAGAACTACATTCAGAGATGTTACTCATTTTAAATGCTCGAACGAGTAGATTAGAAAACGAGATATTTGATGGCTTCAAATTTGTTGTTGCGAATTAGTTGATATATTTATGGGAATAATGCTCCTCTTAACACCTACTTAAAGTAAACAAAATGGACTGTTGATTTACAAATAAGTAATGCTGTGTTATTATCCTCTCCTTAGCAAACTTTTGTTAATTAACTTGCATGTATACCAAACTGAACCTGAGGACGATGAAATATTCTTCGTGTGATGATTTATGCACAAGAGGAAATTTATTTACACTTCGTCAATTTTCAATTGACAAACCGAAAAGATCGTCTTTGGTTTATACTTAATTTGGAATTTGATAAATCTAAAAAATAATGTCTCGGACATAACAGTGAATCGATTAGGGTATGAAAAGGAACGTTTCTGGAACGGAAGTGAAAAAGTTATGCTAAACATTGAGTTCTAAGCTCAGATGAACGATGTGAACTCACATATGGGATTCTTCTTCATTTATTAGTTCGACTAGGACGACGTTTTTGGTAACGGATGAATAATATGCACAATTTAAGGGGACTGGGTGTTTCACACCGGAAAGAAATCATAAGATAAATGGATGGCTAATTATAGGCTAGCGCCTTCGCTTTAATTCAAGATAACATCGTCTTTGTAAAATTTTCTGAAGCGTTCCCCAATGCACTAACTAAAGCGTGTGATTTTGATTCATATTACAAATGACTTGGTAAGCGATAAGTCAGCTGTTAATCAATCTCCAATTGATATATAGGATCGAAACGACCACTATCTGTTAACTCCATTCCTCCAATTCGCTTTTAACTAGATAATAACAGAACAGATTAATATCACTACCGTTCAAAATGCCAACTCATTAACATGTAATATGAATCCTGTCATTACTAAAATATGAAGTGAATGATCGAGTCTAGTTATCACTTACTTTCAAAATTTTACCCCAAAGTTCTTCAAGTCAGATCTTTTCCAGTTCGAAAACTTTTAATCGTATTTAGGTACAACATATATCAAATACATAAGTATTAGAATGTAAGATTTTCGAATGATTGCACACATAATGTATAGCTATATTTGAGCCAAAAATTGAACAATTTTACTCAAAATTAGTCGTAATGGTTTGAAAAATCTAATAATTCTAAGATATATCTTATAAAATTTAAAACATTATTTGGAAGGAATATTTACAACTTTAAGTCATGTTTTCCAATTAATATTCAAAATTTACAACTGACATACAAAAAATTCAAAAGCATAGTTCATGAATTGCAATTTACTTATCTATTTTCTTTGATGCAAAATAGATCAATATTAATAAATGTATCACACAAATAGAGATAGGGAAGTCTTCTTAGGAGATTCTCATCATAAAATCATTTTACTTTGCCAAATCTATCAAAGGTTCGGGAGATTCTAATTTTCCTTGACTCGATTGAGAAAGAACTATTCCGATAGTTTTCTCGCAAAAATATTTCCACCCAACGGGAAATAAGTTTGTAACGGTTATGAATTAATTTTTCAATTTTCTTTTAGAGAAAAGCAAATTCATTTGCCTCATCAAAAAGTTTTCATGACTTTCCTTGTTACATTCCGCTGTGGTTTCGAGAAGCAAATCCTTTGCTCGAGGCACCTTTTTTCGGGATGAAAATAATTGCGAGAGATTCATAAAATACCATCGGTATTCTCGCAGTTTATCTCCACGAAAGACAAAGTTATCGTGGAAAAAGATGGGAGAAACTTGAACTCTTTCTTCTCCCGCTAATTAACCATTTACTCTCTAAATTGGAAGAGTCAACATAGCTTCAAACGGGAGAGAATATATTGATTTTAGGAATTATATATAAATTCTAGAAGTACGATAATCGTGTTTCGTAATTTTTTTATCGAACTTCAGTTATATTCTGTTGAGTGAGGAAAAATTGTTGTGATGGAATATCTACTAAGTAGACGAATTTCTATAGAGGAACTTCTATAGAGGAATTTCAATTCTTGTACTTGAATACTTAGTGTATCTTGAATACGTATCGTATCTTATATGCTTGTTGTTTGTTGGATACTTACTGTAACTTAAACACTTCTATTTATTAGTTCATGTTTATTAGTAGCTTATTTAGTTACTTTCTATGAAGTGGAAGATGCATGTTTCGAAGTAAAAAATTATATACTCTATAGTAGGTGCTCGAATTCATACGTTCTCATTATTTGTTTTTAATTGGATATAAATTTCTTAGTATTAGTATATTTTTGATTTGTTTAGAACATTTATTATCCAAACTCATTATCGTGCTTAATTCTATATAAATGTATTTTGATGTCTTTAGTACAGGGAGAAAGCGTCCCAATCCGCGAATACGCGAACTGAAAGATTTTCTCTTAGCTTCACGTATTCTGGGGAAAAATAAGCTAAGCATTTTTCTGCACATAGTTTACTCTGATAAATGCTCTCGTAGCGTGGAACGAATTAACGAGCGCTAAATATTTGAACGACGTCGCATTAACATTCTCATGGTCTTCTGATCTCGTCTTGTTTTCTGAGAAAAGCCTCACAAAGAAATTGCAGTTTCTCACTTGTATCCAAACGCTGGTCATTTTACTGTTATGATGATGAGGAGATGACCTCATTATTCACTTCCAAATGCGTACGACTTTATTGACCTTGAATTCAACTCTAATGTTTTAATAGAAGATGCTGTTTACGCGGAAGAATCAGACATCCTGTATTATCTCTGGAAGGTGGGCGTAAGCTTCTTAATTTTGTAATTATTTTCAGTAAACGAGAATTGGAAAATTAAACTAAATCGCTGATTTTGCAGTAAAAACTCGGCTAGCGAGTGACCCTGCTACCAAATGTTTCTGCCAACGAAGATATTTTCGCTGTTTTTCATATTCGGCTAACGAATGTGGACGCGCGCGCTAACATGAAACAGCTAACATGAACGGGCAAGCCATTCCAGTATATTATTGTTTCCGTCTGCATGTGCGTGGCTAAGAAATGATCTGACCACATCACACCCACCTACACAAATGGGTTGTGTTGGTGGGTGTTTACACTCAAGACAGCGAGAAATGAGACGCCTGATAAAATCACGTTTCGGCTAACGAATTATCTTCGTTAGCCAAGGTATCACAGTAAAACGACTCTCGTTCTCTATTTTTAGCTTCCCGGGCCTCCTTGACACCTACCATCGAAATTTTCAGGTCCTACCTCTGTAAACATCGATGTATCCAAATCAATATTTTGCTGCTGCGAATGCAATGTAGGTTTCTTCCGGTCAAGCGAATATTTTTAGACTGAGAGTTCACTGCACCTTCCACATGACTCGCTTGGGCCTGGAAGGCATAACCTGGGGTTTCATTGCGATTTATTTAATCTGAGCGCTTACCACTTGTACGCAAGATGCCTTCTCTCCACTCCGCTACACGCAAATCGCCTCTTAGCATCGGCATATATGACCCGAATGAAACCGCCTTCCTCAGAGGTAATTACATCATCCCAGCCGAGAAATAACCGATGTATCAATTATTAAAAACCCCGTCACTCTTCGACAACCACGCAAGAAAGTGGACTGGGTAATTTGTGGAACGAGAGGGAGAAATGACGGGGTAAAAGATATTTCATTTACATGAGCGATATCTCATGAAGTATAACGGGGTGTCGGCTGGTTGGTGTGGGAACTGCGGAAGTGTAAGAAGAATAGAGGCCGGTGGGAGCGGTGGCACGGCTGAGAATGAGGCGTCGGCTGATATAAAGGCAAAAGAGTACACAGGCGACGTAGGGCAGAAGGTAACCTATCCAATGGGTGAGTGAAGGCGTCGATGACTGCCAGCAAAGGTGAAGTCGACCGACCATAACTCACGGATTATGCTTCGTCCTTTTGCGTAAAATTCAAGGGCATCCCGTTACATATCATCTGTTCTCATCCGGAGATTTCCGCAAGTGGAAACCAAGGGAGCCTCACCCTGCCCTCGTTACGCTAAGGAAGGAAGGATTTGGCATTAAATCATTTACTCTGTATGGATACTGAGTGAAAATATTTTATAAATCAACGTCGAATATTTTATTAATTGAAGAAAACTTGATTATAAATATCGACTCAGGCATTTCCCCGAGCTTTTCTCGCATTATTAAAAGGCATATATTTCATTAAATATAATCAATCGATTAACTGCTCATATACATTTAAGTCTAAGATATCATACTACGAGATTTTATCCTAGAGATTTCGTACCGCGTGGAATTTCCAAATAAATATTAAATTCGAAATTGTGAGATACTACACCATACGTTGATGATAAGTACCCTTATTATTACGCTAATTCCGACAATATATATCCGATTTTGGCGCAAGTAGTAAATGAATAGCGATTTATTTTATAAAGGACGTATCTAAATATCTTACTTCATGCTGTCATGAGAAGCTACATTTTTAATGAGAAGATTCTAATCTGTACGATAGTGCTTTAGGTCAACACAGACTTTTATTCTGCGCTTGCATAAACTATGGTTATTGGTTAGATTGGATGGAATTGAATATTTGGTCCGGCGTACACCGGAAGATGGAAATAGTGGTAACCCGGAAATATTATGATATGGACCGGGGTAACACATCTAATAATTAATTTATACGTATTTGAACCGTTTAAACGTTAATGAGGCGAAACGAAATCATCAGCAATGAGAATCGAGAGAGGTTATATGTGCTAAAGAAATCTTACCAGTGGCGCAGCGAAGGGGGGGGGGCGGGTTTCAGGGTTAAAAACCTCCCAAGAGGATTAAATTCTTTAAGAATTATATCAAAAACTAGTCCCCCAATCTCGGAAAGATCAATTATTTTGCTATAAAACCGTGTAAATCTCATCATTTTCTATCTCGTTAATATTTTTGAAGGGAATTTTTTTAACATCTCCTGTAAGGTCCCGGCCCCTGTAAGGTAGGCATATTTTAGTTCTCTCAACTGTCTCGAACACACCCACAGATTTATCCTGGCTGCGCTATTGAATATAACAATACATTTTTAGCAGCTACAGCAGAATAATTTAAATCTAAATTTCAGGATTGAGAGAAATACATAAAATTAATGTATGTATAAGGCAAGATTTTTTTTCAAGGTCTACTTGGAGGATGAAAAGTATTCTTTAAGTCTTCTTCCGCATGTAATTGAAGGAGTTTGGGTTATAGATGAGGTTCTCCGTTATGCCTCAGAATTTGTATCGTATATACGTATATATATCCGGAGAAGCGTCTATATATAATAGATATATATATATATATTTCCGTTGTAAAATGACTAATAAAACAACATAAGTCCAAAGACTCTAGAATCAAAGGCAATGACCTAAGCGACAGTTACGAAGGAGAGAGTCATTAAAATGCGTAACCTCGATTCATGACCTTTCTCTCTGAGGCGAAGGTTAGCTTTACACTTGAATTCCTTTCATATACTTCCGTCCCGTGTATGAATTTCTGCGTCTAGATGAAAGCAGGTTTGTATTAATGTAAATCACAAAGACAGATGGGTCCGCATGGAAGGAACCTTATCGATTATGTTCACATCAGAACTGATTTTTTTCTCTGATTTTATCTTTTTATAAGTATTATCAGTGATGCAACGTGGAAACTCCGTCGTTTCTCGATGCTTCAAGATATTCTTCAGTATATGAAGCAGCAAGCAATACTTTTAATACCTTCATAACATTTTACGAAAGAAATTTTTTTAATTAAAAAATTAATTACTACCACTACAAGGAAAATTTTATTAAAAACAATCTAGCACAACTCCGATGGCACCGATTTTTTGGTTCTACTTAAATTGCTCGGAAAGAATTTTTAGCGAGAGTCACAAGCTATTTACTTAGAGCATCAATTTATTTATGGTTAATATCAATGTGAAAATGTCTTGTTGCTTCGAATAACTAAAATTAAATGGACGAACATAATTTATAAAAGTATGCGACAAAAAACAGGAAAAGCTTTTTTACTTCAAAAATTATTCAAATCGCGCAATAGTCATGCAGAAAAAGCTGCATTTACAGTAGGTGATATGTGGTGAAAATTTCGACTACCACGCGCAATGTTTGGTTTTGTAAACTGTAAATAAGCCGTTAATTTTAGAAATTACGCAACTTGCTAATTTTTATGCTGCTCGTTCAACATACCGGCTACTTTCAGAAACCGAACCCTGAACCGCTGTCAGCAAAATTGAACTCGTTACCCACTTAACTATTCGGGTACTCAAGTACTTTGAGTACAATTAAACGATATGTAAGTAAATATAAATCACAATTTTCGTCTTCTATAGCAGTTATATTTTATATAGATCATCATGCTAAAGATTTTAAATGAACATTTCTCATTAACATAAAAAGACGTTTGTCTGTAAAGTGTTCATTTCGAAGTCCGGTCGGGACTTAATCCCCTCTATCATCAACTACGAAGGGTTAGGAGAGAGAAATGAGGAATACTAAGCGAGATAAGGAGTGAGGTTTACCTTTGCTTTCCTCGCTGTAACATTGTATAAGGAGAAACCTCAATTAATTCTAGTAAGCATAACTCATACAAAAAAAGACGGTTACGACTCAATAATAAAATAAGAGATGAGTAAACAAATTAGGTAATAATCGAGCATCAGTACGTGGCAGGAAAGGAGACGGAGTGTTAAAACGCATACTAATGAAGAGAGGTCACCCTTTTTTATTCATTGTTTTAATCATAGTTTCGTTCATTATTTTTTCAAGTGAACTTTATACACGTTAAAAGGGGCCTTTTATCAAAAGCCGCGCGTAAGTTAAAATTATAGTCAACAAGTCGAGAGGAATTTTATTCATTTTTCTGAAAAAAGTTTTAGAAATACCAAAGACGCCACTCGACGTCATCATCGCAATCCACTGACATGATGTAACTTCCAAAATTGTCTTTTCGAATTCGAATATGTAGTATGTGGCTCACCATATATTTGAGAATGTTTGTCTAGTAAAAGATCAGGTTGTTTATGGAAAGTTTTTGGGGAAGACAAAGGGATATTTCAACAGATTTTAGAGCTTTGGTGGAGAATACGTCCGCACGATAATATAACCCTTATATTCCGTGAATCATTTATTTCTGAGAAAAATATCATAATTTGGAAAACATTTTCAATCATATCTACCTAAATACCCTGAACGCCCCATTTCATTTAGGCATGTGGCAGTGAGTGTAAACACCGATCTTTTGAGTTACCTCTTTATCTTATCGTTGTCGCGTATCGCTCGCGGGAAAAATGAGCAGATATTAAGCTCATACTTGTCGTCATATCTTTAACCCTGATTATCTTAATCCTCACATATGCGAGGAATTCTCAATGAAATAAGGTTCTTTTAAGAACGATTGTAACAGTATATCGTAACAACTTTACCCTTTGGTAACGTATTCTCGCAGCAGTTTGCTTTCCATCCAATTTCAATTTCTTATATCCTTTCCATTTTATTTTTCCTTTTTAGCTATTTAGTAAAACAAATATCAGCAGCTCGATGGAAAATATCACTATCGATTCAATTATACATAAGAAGCATTTTACGTATGCAGTTTGTTTGTTTATCACCTTGGTCTGCTCCCATCTAGAATCTGTGGCGAACATATTGGATCAGGCGGATGAAACTGTCCCCTCGAACTCAAGAAAGTACAGCGCAAGGCGATACGATATCTTAAAAAATTATACAATAAGGAAGCAGAATTACAAAAATACTCTCAGATGCAGGTCGGGAATCCTTGATAGAAAGAAGATTAGAAGTTAGGCTGCGAGTTGTTTGATACATTTATAGAAGAGGTAATCAATATAATTCACCCCCCTCCCCCGCAAATGAGTGTTTCCGTGACGATACATGACAACAACGAGCTAAGGAAGTAGCTCAAACGCTCAGTGTTTACACCCCTAACCACACGCCGAAAGGCGAACGTCGATATGGATGTAAAGGAACGCTGTCCTTGAAGAAGAACCATTTTTCGAAACGCAACTGAATCATCTCAATTAATTCAATCTTACTCTTGTGTACTGAACTCCATATAACGCTATAATATTTAAGTGTTGTTCTAATAAAGGCACAATAAGATCGGTCGGCGATATGCGTGGATATTTCTTCCTTTTAAATACGCCTAGTAATTCGAAAGCTTTCCACTTATTATTAATACAATGAGCAGAAAGTTTGAGCTAATGAGATGCAAAGGTAAGCCAGTAAGATCCTGAGGGGTTGTCCATCGAGAGTAAAAGAAATAGCGTACTTCTCCATAATTCGATCTCTCCTCGAGCAGTATTGTGCAGTTTGGGATCCTCACGAAGTAGGATTAATCTCAGATCTTGAGATGATTCAATGTAGAGCGGCTAGGTTTTTCAAGGGAGATTTTAGATTCGACAGTAGTGTTTCGATTATGATAGAATCCCTCAGGTGGACTTCGCTTAGGGATAAAAGACTTAATTACCGACGTAAGCTTTTCGAAAAGTATATCACTACAGATCTCGTCGACGAGATAGCTGATATTGTTATTCCAGTTAGGAACGTGCGCGAGCTCCAAGAGAAAAATAAGAAGCGATTCAGTGGAGAGACTGCCAGGATGGATCTTTCTGTTCATTTTCCCCGCGAAGTATTAGAGAAGCTAATAGCAGTTAGGGTGTGATAGGATTATCGGTTTTTTTTATACCCCCTGCCACGCGCCACTGGCGGCTTGCAGGGTTTAGATGTATGTACAATCTAGAGTGACTCCTAAATCTTTAACTATATCGGTCCAAGAAGAAGGGTGTCATCGAGGGTGTGTGGGAAAGTCAAGTGTTTTCTTTTGAGCATAGAAATGATTAATTTACATATGAAAATGTTAGGACTTAAATGCCTTTTTCTCTAGTAAGAGAAATTGTCAATATTGTTCCAGAAGGAAGTGCAACTATGAGCTGAAATTATTATTTGCGCGATTTTGAAATCGCCTACAGCGAAGATATACCAGAAATTGCCTTTAGCAGGTCGTTAATAAAATATTAAGAAGCAAAGAATCCAATACATATCTCTGTGGGACACCAGAGGTAACACCACATTTGAAGATCGAAATCCGTCTGTAGCAACCCTCGGAGTTTGACCTTTTGAATAGGATGTAAGACGTAAGAATAATTGTCCATGCGAAGAGATTTAAATTTGGTTAGAAGTAAGCCATAATCAACACTGTCGAACAAATATTATTCAAAGCAAAAAACATTTAGTCGGTTTGAGCACCTTCATTTCAGACTGAAGCAAAATAATTCATAAAAAGAATAAGATTGAGAGACCTTTGCGGAAGTTTTTCATCAGAGAAAAACCCAGAGAAATGAGATATTTATATCCTTGAAATTGCTTCTTCGAAGTCTTAGGACAATATCTGAACTAGAGAAATAGAAATATAGTTTTCAAAAGAGGATTTTCTACTTTTGTAAAGAAACTCGGGCAGTGTATCCGCTTCCGATGACGAGTCGTATTTAAGAGTTCTAATGACAGCCAACATTTCCTCTTTAAAGAGAACGATACAAACTATCGTTAATTAGATATAAGGCATCGTAAGTGTATGTTTATGAACCAGGTTTGAACAAGATTTTTGAATGGGTTATTATCTGCAACTCTGCAATTATGTCGCAGACTTCCTGAGAACTTGTAACGGCTCGCGAATTATAATTAACTGAAAAAGGAAGTCACAAGCACCAGATTTAGGTCCAATATAATGACAGAAAAGCTTGGTATTTTGATTTAAAACGACATCAAATTTTTTTTCCAGTGGTTTAGGTGTTTCTTCCGCTGTAGTGACTTAAACGCAGAGCATTTGGTAGAAAATTCTATGTAATTCTGTGTGTAATGTTTGTGCTTTTCCACTTTCGGAAAGTTTTGGTTTTCATCCGTAGTGATAAAATAAGGTCTACATCATACCAAACTGGATATCATATGGGCTCACACGCAGTGTTGGAACACCGTCCCTTTCGCAGCCGTCTAGCAATAAGTAAAAGAAAACTTCACGCAAAATTCATCGGCACTAGTTGCATATTCCATGGTGCTCCAGGGACAGCTGTTGAAGAGCTCTCCCAGATGAAGGAAATAAACGTGCTTCCAGTTTAATCTAGATTGCACTGATTACGTGAGTCGGTGGGCACAGTCGAAATTCATATGGCACGAATTCTGGCAATATCCTTAAATTGACTGTGTCTTAAGCGTCAACGCTGATATGTTTATAAGAAAACAGGAACATGTAAATTAAGAACCTTTTAAACTTCGTGAATCGCATCAGATACTACTTGGTTACGGGAATATCGATTCTGAAATTTCGTATCAGCTCCAACAATGTATTAGTTCTCCATAGTTAATTTAATAAGATGTGATGAGTTTATGATATGATATTCAATTTATGGCAATTAGCTTTTTTCCATCTCTTTAGCGTCCAAATTTACATAATTTGGAAATGAATTTTTTTCGCTAGTCCTGAACATAAGTCAGTTAATTATGCTTATAACGGTATAGTTAATAAATGTTTCCATAAAAAGTTTTAATGATCCTAAAATGGTTGAATGGAATTATGATTTGGGATTCATTCGACTTTTCAACCCATTGTTCATTCTATTTGAGAGAAAATTTGAGAAAGAAAAAAATCTGCAAAATTGAAACTAAGAGCAAAAATTAAATAAAAATTAAACACCGTCTCTCATTCAGTAAATATGCTCTGCTGTTATGATGAAACTAAGGAGTTAAAGGAAGTTCAAAACTCACGCGTAATTGGAACTAAGCCCTGATGTGACACTGCCCCGATGGAGCCTCGAGTCAACAGCTATGATGCACACCGATCTGGTTTTAATGAAACTTTTTAGGAAAATATTTACGAAAAAACTGTGAAATTGCTGCCCAGAGCCGGGATCTAGGATAGGAAACTAAACACGGTATCTCACAAAAAGCAACTTACAGCAACTTTTTGCATGTTTCATCCTACGTATAACCATTTGATATAATTTTTTTATCTGCTTGGTATTTATCACCGATAGACGGAAAAAAGTGTCCGTTTTTTCGTGCTGCGTAACGTAACACTAACGATGAAATTTTCTTTCAATTTACATAATTTATATTCGATTTATAATCCACCGTAGGTCTGAATTCCATTTTCGCCTACATTTTTAACTTCCGCGTCAACCGACCACTTTTTCACGTCCGCATATCCCTTGAGTATATCTAACACAAGCCGCATCGTGCAAAGTTCATCATTTTAAGACGAAGTGTGGCGCAAGAAAATAAAGATTCTGCTCGTACATACAATGAAAATGCTAAAAACTGCTTTAAGTCATAGCTCAACTTTTGGTTCCCGACACTTCGTAATAAACATCCCATTTGCATCGAAATACCTTGCACTTCTTAGCTAAGAAAGTATCTTGCTCCCAAGGGGGTTGGGCACATTTGGTTAAAAGGAACAGGAGTTAAGAAGACACTGTTTGGGTGCGATATGATGACGTTCATTTTGGCATGTGCCGTTGGTGCATTAGGGGAGGGATTGATGATCTAAACGGAAGTCCAGTGGAGACGTACGGAATGACTCGGTGGACTTTCGGCCTACACTCAGATCGTTTTACGCTCCACTGGACCGTTTGGGTGAGATTGCTCTACAGCTGTGACAGTAAGCATGCTCAGTTGAAGGATTTTAGAAGTGTGCGTTCCTTTAGGTGAGGGATAGGCGAATCAGGAAAAATATAAGAGTTAACGTCTGAGCGAGCTGAGAACGGAAAATGCTCACGAGAAACATTAGTCTTACGTCAGGTAACGTTCCAATCCAACAGATTCTCCTGAGGTAGTAATACTTTCATTTGCTTATAAATGCTAAACGCTTGGTTCTACTCGATTCAAGATAACGGCAATAAAATTTCGACCTCAAATCTTTAGTGTGCCAACTTACGAAATGTATTCTATATAGTTCATTTTCGCATAGAAAGGATATATACGCATGATTATTTAATTAATTTTGACTTCCATAATCACTCTTTTAATTCAGTTTGACAACGTTTCTCAGTAACTAAATTGAGTATTCTACCTATATTACAAACATTTTCATAAATGATTAGGATAACACAATGATAAGGTACAATTTCTTCCAAAAATATTGGATGTAACTAGTAAATAAAGGAAGAAAAAGTCGCAGGCATTGCATCTATTTTCGCTTTAAAATCTAGATTTTAATTTTACGAGAGATACTTTCTCAATTAAATGCAAAACTGCGATGAACTTTCTGTTTGTGCGGTAAAAGAAAACTTTCCTTCAACAAGAAATTCACCATCAGCAGCTTTTTACGGGGAAATGCTTTTTAAATTATATAAATACCGGTGGAATAGAATTCCGGCCGAAAACGTTCATTAAGAAAGATACGATCGGATGCACTAATCCATACTTCAGTAAATGACATCTCGTTATAGGATTAGTTTCGTGTAACGATTTTTAGTTAAACTTCGTTACACCGCGCTCTATCATTCCATTGATTCTACTAACTTCTATGGATAACACAAATGTCATTAAACTCTATTAAATTAAGCGGAAGAGGCATAAATATAAGAATTTCTACCACAGAACATCTCATCCTTTGAAATTTAATACTCTTACCAATTACATATATGCTATGACGGTATTCTTCTTGGACACCTTCCTTTTGATATGGATTTTTTAAGTACGCGTAATATTTTCGTAAAAATTGCCCACAAATCTTCACAGTCAATTTACACATGCATGTAAAGAGCAGTAATATAGAAGAAAAGTTTTTACGAGAAAGTGAAACTGTAAAAATGATGAGAGGAAATACATCAAGAATGGAAAAATAGTAGTACTCGTAATAGTTGTGCATTTGTGAAAGTGCGTGGCAGCTGAGATCACTTAATAGAAAAATAAATATTCCTAGGAGAATGAAACAGATTAAGTATGTGAAACCAAAAATACGACGATCTCAGACTCGAGCAGTTCATCACTGTCTCATGTAATGCTGTGAAAACTCCACTTGGCACGGTTCTTCTTCGTGCTGAAAAATTCAACGCACGATCTTTCCCATACATGGTGATAACAGGTGATGGGAACTGGTGCTAGTTCAGTGATTGGGGACACACAGCAGAATGCATTAATAAAGCGTTGAACAAATTACAACTCCGTGCAATAAAGTAATCAAGCAAAGTGATCAATCTTCTTCATATTAAAAGAAAAATCAGAGATACCAAAATAGTAAAAATCTACGAATGTTTCGGTCAACATTAATTTCTATACGAATGAATCTACGATTTACGTTAAATGATAATTTTTTCCTATTTTAATCTATTCTTTCTTGAATGAAATCAGCATTGACCGTTTGATCAAGATTCATCCGACTCTAACGCGCAGACAAATAAAATCTAAAATACATAATTTCGGACTTGAAGTCGTGGAACAACTTAACACCTAAAATCACGATTAACTTGTACTAAACCGCGCAACTAACACAACAACGACCTGTTTCGAAGCATAGTTGCAATACCATTACGTGATCATCATGACTTGATGAATCAGACTTATTGCGAATTCGTGTTTTTACTGTTTGCGAGGTGCAGTACCAGTTTATTATTTCTCCGAATTAAAATTTAATACGTGCGTCTCCCAGTATTTTGATTAAAACGAATTCCATGGTAACACGGAAGTTTAATGTATAACGAAAAATGTCTACGGATGTAAAAATTACTCAAATTCTATTCAAGGTTTTTTATATATCGTACTTTTCTTCAGAGTTCGTGTAGTTACCATTCTCCCTGCTGAGACAACACAGATGCGCTGATGTTCCACCATATGAAATGTACAGGAAACTCCAATCATATTTTTAGGTCATTCCCGATATGATTTCGTCTTGAAACCTTAATGTAAGAGCTTCTGAACCGTAATTTAGGTGCTCATCTATCTCTAAGACCCTGGGTTCGATGCTAGAATGGTTTAAGTTTCGTCCGTTTAAAATACACGGGGTGGTTTTTTAATATTTTTTGTTGGATTTCCCATAGAGCTGAATAGATATAACTCGGCAGTGAAAAGGGTTCGTGACTACGTAGCTAATTTAGATAGGTTGCTTCCCAATTGTTACTTGGTTCGATGCTAGGGCGCGCAAACATTTTTCCATTAAGATAGCACTGGAAAGTCGGATTTCGTTTTTAGGCACTTCCGGAAATGATTGCGACTCGAAACTTGAAGGGTAGTCGATACAAAGCCTGAATATCCGTTTGCAGGCTGTTGTCAATAATATCGCCTTGACTGCATGCATATCGATAAAAATTTTTCTGTTTTCACCATTAGATCCTAGAAAGATTCTCATTCTCCGTTAGGATCATGCAAACCATAATGGAGAAAATTTAGAAAAGACAAAAATCTATTCCTTTTGTTGTAGTAGTACTCGGGCACTAGAAGAGATACGAAAATCTTCTTTCACAGAATTTCAGCCTAATCCTTTATCTAATAATCCAGGCACTTTCCAAGTACGTCAGTTTCACAAATTACCATAATTGCGTGATTCGAGCAACATGTCCAGCGCATTCCGCAGCAAACAGATCGAAAGAGCTTCGGCGCTACAGTAATTCGTTCGAACCATCGCCTTTCCTGTTTGGAAAACTCGGCAACGGCATTTCTTCGAACTAAATACGGAAAGCGCGAAAGACGGCTAATTTAAATTGTATCAGACGACCTGAAGTTATTGTAGAATACTATACTTTACAATGGTGGTTCAGGGACAGTTGGTCGAAGGACAGCCAGTAGATGGGACTACTAGTAAAAGTTGCTGGCAGTATACAAGCAACTTTTACTCGTTTATACATGTGTATAATTGTCTTATTGATTGAGTAGTTTTGGGCGATACTCTCTGTTCGAGAAAAACTGATTGTGGACGTTCAATATTCTTTACAGACGCGCTTGTGCAGTCCCAGTTCCCAGTGTTCACCCTTTTCGCCCAGAAGCTGTGTCTCAAAGGAAGCGGCAAGACGTGTGGAGTTGGAAGGCGGAGAAAGCCATGGGTAGTGGAAGTGGTGCCGGGATTTCGACTCCCAATCGCCGCTTTGAGAACGCGCCCTTCGTCGTCGAGACGCCAATGCTCCGAGTATTGCCTCACGGAAACAGATTTCACCTGCAGGTATTTGCTTTGCTGAAAAATACACGCGTACGTTTCAAATCCACCCTCAAAGATAGTTCTCATTCTTACTCATGAGTTGTAATAAAAGAAATGGGACGAAATATAAAAGCAATAGAAAAAGATTCAGTAATAAGATTAACAACAGAAACCATTTTAAATCAAATTAGTCATAGAATTATCATTCTCGATTTTCCATGTAGGACGCATAATTTCTGTTGAATTAAATTCATTCTTTTGTAATTCGAACAGCTGAAAAGTGTTACTGTTAAAGCTGAACTCAGCTTCAATTACATTTATTTTAGAAGTAAAGCAATTTACAAATGAACGACGGTTGGATTCGTGATTAACTCAAGAAATTCATTAGGATGAAGTACTTCTTCGTTCAGTTGGTTTTTCGCGCCAATAATAGCGTCCGTTGTTAATGGGATTGAAATACGAAGCTGGGAAGGAGGTGGGGATAACCTAATATAGAAAACTCTTAACGCAATGATGATTACGTTAATGAGTTGAATAGATGTAAACCTAACATAGACTAGTAATACTCCGTTGAGAGCCTTGTTTTGAAAAGAGACATTTAGGCATATAAGCATTCAGGAAATGATGAGGAAAAAGGATTCAAGAAGTCTTCGATACATCGGGACAATAATGTTGAAATAAAAGTAGGAAGGAAATATCAGGTACAAGAAACTATCAGTTATATTGAAAGGTGGGATGAAAGACGTGTTACATATTAATAAAGTTATATGCATCAGATATCAATAAATGAGTAAATGTGTGATCAAAGCTACCGAAGAAAAAGTTACACCTGAATTGAAGTAGAAAGTGAAAATAGTTTTCGGTGAAATGATGATGAACGAAACACGTTTGAAAGGTTTCAAATCACATAATTTTCGCAAATCTGATTTAACGGGATCATATATCCACAATATTTACAGGTATACGATTTAATTCGTTGATTGGATGCAGTTATGTACCTTTCCTGTCGAATTAAATAAATCACATGGAATCCATGCCTGAAATTTGTATTGGATATTTCCTTGAGACACCTTTGGTATAAACTGATGTTTCAAGGAAGTGTTGGTGTTTCAAATAAGATAAGAATATTAAATAATTTTGATAACGAATAAGGAAGTCAATTCATTATTACCATTAAGATATTTTATGAAGATTGCATATAAGTATAAGATAATGAATAATAAATAAAATAATTTATTATTCAGTATTCTGCTATCGTTACAATCTTTCTGAATAAATTAAAAAGAATCTCATTAAGGAGGGAATATTTAGTAAACGAACTTCTCGGCTCCCGGATAGCCAAGTAGGTAACGCGTTCGCTTTTTGTGAAAGCGGTCTTGGATTCAATTCCTGGTGGGAACCCACATGTTCGAAATAACCTCAGTTGTCAAAGTACTTTTAAAAATACTTCTACTATACTATGAACTTCTCTACATCATTAAGAGATTCAATTTATTCTGTGAAATTTTGATGAATCCGCAAGTTACTTCATAAGTTAACCTCCCGTCATCGGTTATCGTTGCGATATAGCAGTTAGAATCATTATCAATACCCAAAAATGTTACGTTTAAATCACTCCACATGGATAATTGTTATAGATTATAAACATCAACGACTGGAGAAGCATGCAAGTACTCTTGCTTACGTAGATAAAAACGATACCTCATTTCTAGTCCGAGAACTGGTGAGATTGCAATCACATTCACCATTATGAAACAGCGAGGTACATACAACTAGCGACATCATTCTTAAAAACTATTCTCACTAAAAAATCGCATGTGGAATGTTCTCAGAGTTGACATTGCCTGTTGTATTATAGTGCATGATTCATACAGATACTACAGCGGTTACATCCAACTTATCAGATAAAGAATAGTATAACATGAGTCAGTTAATTTCACCACTAGATTTAGAATCAGCTAAATTTCATTCGTAGCTAACTTAGGTCAACAGCGTGCAAATGTAGCAGCTAATGTAAAGGAATATTCTGTAGAAAATTGGTGCAAGTTTATCGAAAGAAATACGCCATTGGAATAGATTTGAGGACAAATATCTATGGAAATTCATTAAATAAAGGGCATTTCGTCTATTTTATTCCGTAAAAAGGCTATTATTACCATACTAATAGCAAAAATGCGATGCAATGCGAGATATGGGGGAGCAAAGACCAAAAGTAACTGTAATTTTTCCTACCATCTTAAAATGAGTGGTAAATAAGAAAGCAACAAATTGAAACTGTCGCAAAAATAATTAATGCAGTGAGGCAACGAATCAGCTATGTTATAAAGAATTTCATTCATTTATATTAATTGCTGGCAGAAATAAGAGGGATATAGCCGCCATATGCCGAGCTTCTTTTGATGGATGACAGAAAATCAGTAGTTTGCAATAATTAATTACGAATTGTATCTAATATTTGGTATAAATGTTGTGTGAGAGAAGATATTTATGACCCATTTCCATTGATTTTTGTTCATTAAGTTGAAGTACAACTTCAACTGTACTTCAAGGTTATTTTACTAATTTGAGCTTGGCAACCCCAAGTTGTGCCTTTGCGTTAAATAGCAGTATTTTTAAAATTGCTTCGAAAGCTGAGGTAATTTCGCCCCCACTGGGAATCGAATCCGGGACCGCTTTCACCGAAGGAGAAAAGCCAACCCACTTGGCTATCCGGGAGGCTTTTTCTGGTGTTAAGACTGAGTAGTTGCTCGTGGTGATTTCCTTGACGTCATCTATAATTACCACTGAATTAAGAATGGCGTATGATTAAATTTAAACTTTAAGGATTTTATATCTGTGAAGTATTCATTCCGATGGCCGGAGGAAACCAACCCGGTCCGTCCACCATCAGCTAACTAAAGCCCAGTAGAGCGAATGAGGTGCAGGAGGAAGGATGAGGAGTGAGGTAGTTTGCTCTTGTTTGGTTTGACCAAAATGAATGCCATTATTCAGCATCACTGGCAGTACATTTTATATCACCATAGCAAGGCTGAGACGAAAGTAAACGAAAGATGCATTTTCCTCTAACTTGCAGGGACACAAATGAACAATATTCCGGGACATATATTAGTGTTTCATATGAGTCAGTAAGTATGAAAGGTTCATTTAGTTTCCGTTTCATGATCCGCAGGGTAGGATTTATATTTAGAAAAGAGTTTTCACGATACATTTTGACTGAACCCTTTTTTGTTTCAGATCTGCAAATTACAACTATAGAACTGCAACATGTGAGCTGAGTGACATGGATAGGTTCACCTCTTGGGGACAACACACTCTTGTTTCCAGTAACAAAGAAGGTACCTTGAGAAGGCGCAGCCCAAAAATAAAACAAAAATTACGCGGTGGGCAAGCGACTGGATCGAAGGCTGAAGAATCATCACCGGGCAATGAATTCGATTACATCGAATCTAACTGTGTTAGCGAACCAGTGAAAATGTGTGACTTCCAAGAGATAGAAGGCAAAATACTGAAGACTGTCGACTCAGTCCGACAAGATGTTGGCACGTTGGAAGATTGTCGTAACCTGTGTCTGGAAGCAAACTTCAGGTGCCACACGTTCGACTTCGGTGACACGGGAGATAGAGTTTGTCGACTCTCACATCACTCGATTGCTAGCCTCTTGCACATCGAGGAACCCTACTTGGAGGTCGCAGAAGCTACGTCTTATCAAGTAACTTCTTGTTACAATGTTACTATAGACTGCCAAGCCACTGGTATGGTGGCCCGAATAAAAACTAATAAAATCTTCAACGGGAAGGTCTATGTTAAAAGTAGGCCCAATTCATGCGTTCTCAATGTTACCAACAACCTTGAATTCGAGTTGCCTTTGGAATACCATGATCTGAATTGCGATGTTCGTCAAGAGACTCCTGGAAAATTTACTGCGGATATTATAATCCAGGTAAGCCTAATTGTTAAATCACATCATGGTTGTTGACCATACAATTAATTTAATTCTGTCATATTCCAGCGTTTCTTTGAAATAAATGATTAATAACATTTCCTCTCATATTAACATTCTCAAATCAATTTCGTTTAACAGTAGTTTAAATTTCGATGCTTTAGAAAGGAGAAAAATTTAATCTTTACTATTGATTCTTAACCATAAAATAATTATTCCACTACTTTCTATTATACGAACGTATCTTATACGCGAAGATAAGTACATACGTCTAAATTTGCTCTGGAAGTAATTCAAGTATATTTCTTTGCACGAAGCAAAGTTTGACAGAAAATAAAGACCAATGGCAATTAATTATCTCCATCAGTGTAAAATTAGTTGATAAATGCAACTGCTAGGGAGATGTAGATAAATAAACCTGCACAATTCACCATATTTAGTAACATTCTGACAAGTTTTATGGAAACGCTACCATAAGGTCTTCTTTTATTCGACAGAAATATTGTCAGGAAAGACTTAAATATCAGAGAAATCACGCCAAATGCATTAACTAGCTGAAACATCTAAATATTTATTCCTGCTTTTATAATTATTTATCATCTTTACAATAGTTATTCTTAAAGAAATGAGTGAGCAAGTGAACATAAGTGTGAGGAAACGTATAATATTTCTCCTCATTGCATCTTGCCACATAATTCTTAAAATACACTTCTTAACGCTTTAAAGTTTCCTAAGATTAACAACAGAATTAAAATGAATAATAACATTGTCTTAGTTCACTAAATATTTATCGATAAAATCAAGAGCTCCTAGCAATGGATCAAAAGCCCAGAAATGGTGTTTTAAGAATACTCGCGGTTTGTCGCTTTACCCTCGTTTGTGCCCAAAAACGTCAAATATATACTTGTAATAAAACTTGTAGTTGAACGTCAAATTTATGCATCATTCCGGATTATTTGAAGATATTTCTTCGTTGATTTCAAAATTACGTAATTCAAAACTCATTTTTTTCCGAAGTAGGTAAGCAAATGGCCACTTCCTAATCTTCCCTTGTAATTATTCCATTTTTGCATACTTTTCCAGATTCAGGCATAAAAGTCTAATAGTTACGTCCAACGTGTTATCCTTGATCTGATATAGCTTGATTTTTAAAAATATACAATCTTTAATATAAATTGCTCTCATAACCGTTTATAAATAATAACTTCATGGTAAAGCATCTCATTCCTCATCGAGGACTTTCAAAGAAATGAGCGCACGACTTTCTAAATAAATCCTGGACCCTATGCTTCTTCATGTAAGATCGATTCCATCTACTTTTAATCGATCTAATAATTATTATAGGTAGTCATAATCTGAGGTAGCTAGGTAGGTAGGTAGCTTAATTATATTATAGGTAGCTTAATCTGAGGTGTAATATAATCGTTTAATTAACATGCGAATTGGGAATAACTTGAAAACTAAGAGATAATATTCCAACTAACATAACTCATATGGAAAAATTGTTTTTTAAACAGAATTTAAGACCACCTCCATCAAAAAAGCTAATCTTAGATCCACCGACGATTTATGAATTTTGATAAATCTCCTGTAAATGGTAATTAATCACTATGGATCGGTGTAGCCAAATACAAGGAACTCTCAGCACTAAATGAAATCACAAATTTGAAAGTCGGGGAATGAATCAGTCTAAATGTGGCAATTATTTAGATTAATGTGATTTTTCTCATTGCAGCATCACGACCAAATTGTCACGAGTGAGGACGTGGGCCTTTCCGTCAAGTGTTCTTACAATCTGCAAAACCGCAGCGTCTCCAACGGCATGCAACTGGAAATTGGAAGCGAAGCAATGGAAGAAGCGTCGGAGTCATCGTACGTACTTTCTCCGACAGTGTCGATGCGCATTACAGATCGCTACGGAAAGGACATCCACACAGCACAAGTCGGTGATCCATTGAGCCTCCGATTTGAAATTCTGGATGCCGATACCCCTTACGATATATTTGTCAGGGAGCTGATAGCATTGGACGGAGTCGATGGAAGTGAAATACTACTGATCGATAGTCTCGGGTGTCCGACAGATCCCACCATTATGGGATCGTTGAGTAAAGTTGAAAGTACAGAGACGGGGAAAGACAGTAGGGTACTTCAGGCGCCATTTGATGCCTTCAAGTTTCCGACCTCGGACGTGGTACAGTTCAAAGCTCTTGTTACGCCATGCCTACCTACGTGCGAACCAGTGCTATGCCAAATGGAAGACTATTATGGACTGGTGAGGCAGACCAACTCTTATGGAAGAAAAAAGAGAAGTGTGGGGAAAATTAATGAGGAAGAGATGTTAGTGGTGCAGAGTATACGAATCGCCGACAAGTTTCAGTTTGAGAGAAACAGACAAGAAATGGACAATAGTACGAATCCTTTCCCTCATGACAAATCAGGAGAGCGACTCCAGAACTGTATGACATCCCCAGGTCTACTATTCACCGTCTTCTTGTTCCTCTTTGCACAGCTGCTGATAATTATCGTGTGGGGCGTGTTATTTTACCGGAGGCAAAGTTTGCAAAAGGGAATGAAGAAAGAACTGAGAATACCTTCCCTTGATCAACCTACCCACCTATTTTACAGACTTAATCACTGAATTGAGACTGATTAAACGCTTAAACCATTGAATTCTATGGTTTCTATAAAGACTCCATTGAGTTTTGTACTGATATACGAGTGATTGGTGATTGGGGAGGTGAAATGAGCCAAGAACATATGAGAAATACTTTATGACGCGATCGTCATTGTAAATTGGAAGATTTTCTCAATGTGTTGTTCTAGGTTAAACACATATCGTATTATTTATTTATTTAATGAAATTTTACGGAAATAACTCTTTCTTTTCATTATCCCACCGATATCTGAATTAAGAAAGGTCTGTTAATGTTAAAAACTTACCAATATCAGGTTACAATTAGTTTAAGGAGACTACTGAAAATTGACTCCAACTCCTGCTACATAATAGCTGATGGTGAAAATGATTTATCATCCCAAAGATTACTGCTATCCAATCCTATGTTCTATGAAAATGAATGCAAGCTTGGCTAGAGACATACTGACATTTTAAACATCCTTAGAGATGTAAGGAAAATGAAGGTTGGAACACGGATATTTATGAATTAAGAGGTTTAAAAAACACTCCGTAAGCCGTCTGTCGGCAAGCGGAACTCGCGCTCAAAGACAAACGGGAAGCTCCGGATTACAGATTGTCTTTGAGCGCGAGTTCCGCTTGCCGAAAGACGACTTACGGAGTGTTAATTAAACCTCTAATCCTTAGAGATAACAAGGATCGACGGAGATCAGGACAACTATGAAAACACAAGTTTGCCTACTGTCCAGGGGCGGGTAAAAAATACATCCAAAAACAGAAGCAGCAGAGTTTTAATATTCAAACCTTCTCTTTACCCGCCGTAACTATGGTTATATTTTATTCCTTTGAGGGGTTATGTTTTTAGTATGAAGATAAAGGTACCAACCAATGAAATGCGAGGTTTTAAAAAATATTATTTGAGAGAAATTATTTTTATGAATTTATAGTTGTATAAAAGGTCACGAAAATTGAGCTCTTAACTAGGCATACAGAGTAACATTACAGAGGCTACACTACAGATATAATTCATAAGATCAATTTTTATGTACCAATTTCATGAGTAAAATCACGTTTTTTGTGTTAAAGTCTCTTATTTTATAAAATATTACTTTTC
>KZ308333.1:323565-341964 GCA_000376725.2 Ladona fulva | reverse complement strand
ATATTATAAATATCAGCAAAAGGTGCTGAAAAACAACCAGCCTGACTTCAGAGGCCTGGCATAACGTCTACCTACAAACCCACTCAACGGAAGATCAGATAACTTAAAAGATCGCAGATGTATACTTATTAATTAAGAAACAATAAATTATATATTAAGAATATTTTCACTAAAATAACACACATCAACAGGAAATTCATGTATGTTATATTTATAAAATATTTCTGAGGTACTAAAATAAATTTTACAAATTTATTATTCCCAACTATTAAAATTCCTAATGGCTCTCAGCAATGCAGAGCTGACTGTAATGATGCTCAGCCATCCTACAGAATGGCTGCACCTCAGAGGATAGTTTTACCCATACCTTCCTCTATGATAGACAGTTTCATGCATTCTCAGAGCAAAACAGCTTTCATACCCTTCCTTCTCACAAAACATAACACATCCAAACTCTTATCTATAATTGTAGACATTCTAAGTACCAATGTTCCATTCTATACATTTAATGATGGGACAGCTTTTCTAAAAGAATCACCAGATCAGAAATTACCATGCTGGCAACAATCAGTGACCACCATTCTCTCCTACCACTAGTAAGTACAGTAAAATGCGGTTACGAAATTTTTCAGGGGACCAAGCGAAAATCGTGTCTCAAGCAGGATAACATTATAACCGGGTTATGTATTGCTGGTTGCCTTGCATCATATTTTTGAAGAATGGTCTGCTCGTCGCACAAAGAGAATGTCTTAGTTACTTACATATTCCATTTCAGCATGGAAAAAGGAAAAGAATGGTACTTTTGGTAAAAAATTTTGGTCTATCAAATGAGGCGGACATTCGGTTAAAGTGGGTTGTAGTACATCTGAGGAAGGGCAAAATTCGCGTCTTAAGCAGGAAGCAGAGCGTCTCAAGCAGTATTTTTACCATGTGTTCGTGTGGTAGGGACTGGGACTTGGAGAATATCGTGTCTTAAGCGGGAGCATCTTAAACAGGTTTTACTGTACATACAGTGCACTGGCATATTCATGGCTGTCAAAAATGACTATTAAAAAAAAACAAATGCTGAAGAAGACTTTGTCATTGATATTAATTACAATTCAACATTATAAGTGTTGTAGGATTGCCACTGGGAATGAATGACTTACAGTTATTAAATTGAGTGAGGGAAAAAAAAAATTGCGGGGCTACCTACCACACTGGTTTTAGAACTCAATTGACATAAGCAAATTAAAAGTAAGATGCTAAAAATGAAGCAATATTTGCAGACTGATCAAAAATCCATTGAACTGAGAGGAAATTATTCAATCCATGGTGATCTATTTCAATTTCTAAGAACTTCAGTCAGAGGAACAATTTTTACAACCATTTCTACAAGAAATGAAAGAAGAAAAGTTACAAGCCATGATTCAACTCATGCTTTCTTGGTAAGGGATCAATAAGATCCAAATCAAGGAATATTTTCCCCAAATTTCCTTCCCTAAATTCTTTGATGAAGTACTGTGCAGCTGCAGTAGTGTTTGGTCTCTGGATATAAGTTCCTTAAAATGTAAAGATTATTTAAGATTAAAATCTGTAGGAAGGTATAACTAAAACAAGTTAACCACAAACTGTACCTGAAAATCTTACCATCATAATTCTTCACTTTTAGGAATTTTCCAATTTTTATGGCACCTTTCACTAAAACTGTGCCAATCATATCACAAGGGCCATCCAAACCCATTACATCAACATACCTGAAAAAATTAATTCCAACATAAAACATAAGATAAAATAGGACATACAGATGATGATTATGGAACATAAATAAGACATAGGATTGTTATGATGGAGTTTAAGCTAAGATGACCTCAGCTGCCAAGACAGCTTAAAACCACTAATACTACTTTAATAAAATCATCTACTAAAACGAAAAGGTCACAAAAAAAACAGCCAGAATATATGAAAGAATATATCTGTGACTTAACATTCCAAAAAATGGAACTCTGAGGAGAAGACGACATTAGTATTGTGCCATGTTTGAAAGTTGAGTGACTTCTAGTTTTGAAAAACTTGCAAATGTTTCACTTCTGGGTTTACCTTTGTCTACATTATTAGATATATAAGTGTGTATGCCTGTGAGTGTACATAATATATAAATGTCAGTCTAACTGAAAATTTTGTCATTATCAACAAGTAATACTTCTATATTTCGACATACCTAAAATTTTCCTTTTTATTTAAACAGTAGAGGAGATAATCAGCTATCACTTCTTCTCCCACTAAATGGTCTTGTAAACTAGCTGAAAAGATAAATGAAAAGACACCATCATCTTTCAGACATCTAAAACATAAAAGAGAGCACAAAGAAATTACAACAATTCCTTACTCATGGGATTTGCTGATCAAGTTGGATAAAATTACAACTATGATAATCTATATATCAATTAGGCATTAAAATACTGAGCCAGCTTCACACTTCCAATGTCTATTATTACCCAGAGTCTTATTCCTGATACTCATTTTAAACAGATGTAGTTAACCTACAGCCTCAAATCCCTAAGAGGACCAGCAGACAGTCTGCATTTGCAATGATCTGTAAAATCAGTAAATAAATGCTCTGTAGGTAATTTATTCAAAAGGAAACAATTGCCCCAGAACCACCCATACAAAATTGGCGGAATGAATATAAATGTAGTTGAATCAGTTGAATATCTTGTAATCACTCTCACCAATAACTGAAACTGGGGCACATATTTGAAAAATCAGCTATAAAGCAACTAAAAATTTCGGTTTCATAATGCGTAGTGTAGGTAGGTGCAATGAAAAGGCTAGAGAGTGATGTTATTTCATCTTAGTCAGGCCCCATTTACAATATGCGGCGAGTAAATAGGATACAGTGGATGAAATGTATATTTGTGAACTTGAGAAAGTGCGGTACAAGGTGATACAATTCATTTTAAAGTGCTATGATAGAAAAGTAAGCATTACGAAAATGTTCTTAGACACAGGTTGGGAATCCTTGAAAGAAAGGAGATTAGAAGCTAAGATGTGATTGCTTGCAAAATTCAGAGAAAGTACATTTGCTGAAGACGTAATCAGTATTATGCGACCCCCTGCTACTTCTGCTGATCCAACAATGAGCATAAAATAAGAGAAATAGATGAAGGACAAGTCATTTAAGGGACACATTCTTACTGCGAACAATAAGCGACAACAATAAGATTAAGAGGTAACTTGAATGCTTGGTTTTTATACCCCCTACCACATGCTGAAAGGTGTCTTGCAGGGTATTTATGTTGATGTAATTTGAACCCCAGGTTCAGCACACAAGAGTTATGCCACCAAGTCTTCATACTAATACATAATTCAAGAGATTAAATTTAAGCTACTTTAAAATGCCAAAGTCATTTTCTAAACATAGTTGTAAGGAATAGCATTTCACTGCAATTGAAATTACACTTGAGTACTGCTATTCCTATCACCAATAATGCAAAAGTTTGGTTTATTTAGCATAATATCCTATCACCAATAATGCAAAAGTTTGGTTTATTAATAGCATAAGTCAATAGTTCTAATAATCCAGCATGTAAAAATAAGCAAAACATGTTAGAAATGCTAATAAAAGAGCATAATTACCGCAAAGAGCAAGCTTCAGTCCAGATTCTACATCTTTAACAGTGGGCTGAAGAACACCTGGAGTGTCAAGTAAATATAAATTTGGATTCTCACTAACTTTTATTTTATTCTGTACTCTTCTTGTCACACCAGCAACCCCACCAACTCTAGCAGCACTGCCTACAAACACAAAGCTAACTTCAGACACAATGATCTTGGAATAATTAAAATAAAATTAAAACCATCATGAACTAACCCTTATGGAGATGTGTGTTTCTAAGAACATTTATCAATGATGATTTACCCACATTAGGAACTCCAATGACCATAATATTAAAATCAGGCTCTTCATTTCTATTGTATCTGTTAGACGAATATACCATTTCTTTGACAGTGGGAATAACCTGATGGTAAGAAATTATTTTTTATTAAAGAAAACAATCCTTCCAGATAGAGCATACAACTTTACAGTCATGGTATTAAACTACGAAGTTAATAAATTAACAGATATAATATTAAAATTCTTAACATGGTGAGCTCTCCCTTATCTTGGACATTTGTATACAAGAGCTGATATTTACACACATATTCCACACAAAAAGAATGTAGAAAAATGGTTATTTACTAAGCATTTTGAACTTCTAAACAGTAAAGTTACTTATCATTAAATGTTTGGATTACTGACTACAATAGTGTTCCAAATGAATTTCTAAAAATATTCACAAGGAACATATTGACAAATAGATTAATGAAACAGACCATAATGAGTCCATGCAAACATTAAATAATCATTTATATTAAAAGTAATTTTTGGCAATTAATGTAGTGAGCTTAAGAGAAGGCCCAGGTAAAATTAACCTATAAAATACATTAATTATGAATCATGTGAAGTAGACTATACGAAGAATATAAAGTGATATGAATTGTTCCCAGAGATTGGACAAGACAGACTTCAAAAGGGGCTTTTCCACTGACAGAGAGATCATTTATCTGAATTGTTGTCAAAGATGTACAAAATTAATAGAGAAGTATCCTAACAAACATATTACAGCTGAAGTCATCTAAAATGCATGATCAGGTTTTAATTTTGCATCAAGAGGTAAAAGAAAAGTCTACTTTCAAATTTTCTTAATTATAAGAGCTGTTACTATCTGTAAGGGTACTTTCCCCTATAAGCTCCCGAAACTGCGGCACTACCTAGCGGCTGCTTGAACTATAATTGTCATAGAGATAGAAGCAACTCAACCCAGCTCCTCATAAAATAACTTCAAAGGTTATTTGTTTATTTTTTATGTTTAAGGATTACCCCATCCAACCTAACTCAGCTACATACAACCTTGAATGACATTACCTCATTAGTACACCTGTATTTCTAATATCTAATAAATTCACTACCACCAACCAACCTACCCCACTCAACCAATTATAAGATTATAAATTAAATTCAACAAAACTTATGACTTCATTTAATAGTTTAAGTGACCACTGGTAAGTAGTACAGCAGTTACAGGAATTCGAAGGAAAAATCACCTCTCAAAGCAAAGGTATTCACAACTAAAAAAAAAAACCATAGTAAATTAGAGCTTAGCTATCTTCTTAATCTCTAAAACAAAATGACTTAGCATAAGAAAATGACTAACATTCATATTTTACAACTTTTAAGTTGAATATAATGTATAACTAAAAAACTACCTCCAAATCTCTCTACGATATAATGGCTGTTTTTAATTATATCAACATATGACTGGCAGTATTTACGCTGAGACTATTAAAGACCATACCATTCACATAAATAACTTCTAGGCGATTACCCTCCTATTTCTCCAAACTATGAAACACGACACAAAAAAAGGGACTGAACATAATTCTATAACAAATACACTAAGATTTTTCTTATTATTGCTTCGAGGCTTGGGCTAATTTTCTTGATTACTCTGAGAATTAGTATGCATTAAATGGAATACCACGCAATGCAAAATTATATAACCTGCTTTACTCCGCTGCATTTCTGATCTTTGCAATTTGTAAAGATGACTTTTGACGTTCCATCCTTCTTCAATCTTTCTTCGATGGCTGGTCTTAGATTCCTCTCAACGAGATCCTTCTTATTTAGAACTAATAGATTAGGTTTGATTCCACAAATCTGGTACTGAAAGGCAGGGTTCCTTCCAGATATTGGAATCTGTATATTAAGGAAATTTACCCGTAAAAAAGAGTTAAATCGTTTTTCTCAAGGCAATAGTGTGTTTATTAAAAAGGATACTCTAGCATCGTGGACTTCTATTACACAATCTACACTTTTAAGGAGTTGCTGCATTTTTCTTAAACCTGCAAAAGTAAGCAAATTAGGGACCACTCCTTAAAAACTAAGACGATGTCATTCCAAAGTAACTGTACGTTATTTTATATAAGAGAATTCTAAAGGAGCCACGGGTAAATATGTTACTCTAACGAGCGTGATTATTATTGTTTACATTTTTTCTGTTAAAACAAACCGTCGTACGCACCTCTTCCCATATGACCTGGGAACCATCTTAAAGCTTCTTTATTGACAACAGTAAAAGATTTTCTAAATTTTCGAGCAACATTATTGACAGTACTGGCCATGAGTTTGTTCTGCGAAAGAACATTCGTTCGATTCGAAGTAAAAATAATCTGTGTAACAACGCGTTAGTTCCCTTTACATCAAACAGCTACGCTACTACATTACAATCAATGCAATTCCAAAACATTGAAAACATCTCTCGCTGCGCTTAGCGCATGTCATATTTTCCACCGTGGAAAGACCAGAGAGGCCCAGAGACCCCAGAGAGGTGAGCTCATCTGGCGTAATAATTTGGAACGCGTTCGCGCCTACTGTCAGAGGCGTCAGAGTTAGGATATAAATGGTGGCATTTAAATACCGCGTATAAATTACCGCGCGGTTTTAGATTGTTCTGTTAGTTTAACGTCTTTAATGTATTCTCAATCTTACGGTCTACGCTCCTGATATACAAGTTTATGCATGTAGCACTGAGTCAGAACGTCTGAAACTATACATATAATTCACAACACAAAGTGTCCCAGTCGTGTTGCTATTTTTCACATTTGTTATTCCTTTAGAAATGAAGTAGCTTGATGAATGGAGCTTCAGGATGATTAATCCACAGTAATCTTTCCGGTTGCTCCATGGTAAGTCACAAGTTAAACTCATCACTGGTTAATCGTATTGCTCAAAAGAGGTCACGATTGATCTTGAAAATTTTGTAGATATTTTTTCCATCAAAATTATAAAAAATTGCCTTCTTTTGCCAATCAACCCTTTTGCCATTAATATAGTCTTTCCTCCAAGATTTTTCCACTTTCAAGACTAATGCGCGAAGTAACTACTGGAACGGCGAGAACAATATAGAACGATTCACGATGGTTTTGCAGTTTCTCTGTAAGATGACCAATTTTCATCTGTGGTTTTTCCTGCTATACGAATAATTTCGTGCTTTGAATTTTAAACCACCTGATCAATAAAAACAATTCATAAGTTGAAAGTATTGACAGTATCGACTACTTAATATTTAAATTTAGCATATGGTAACATATTTCTGTAAGTTGTTTAACAAGTTTCATGAGAATAATTTTATTCTTTGTGCATGCTGGTACTAGTCTTTTTTGCATCCTGAGAGTGGTTCCCACTTAAATGGCCACTGCTGTAACTATAAGTTACCCGTAGTTTTTGGATTGGTGAATCCAAAACATTATGTCATAATTCCAGAGGCTGCCATCAAAGCAGCACTTCACTCACATAAAAGACTAATATATTAGTCTATTATGTGATATAATATATTAGTCTTTTATTTGGGTATACCCATATGTTGATAAAATCCAAATAGGTCAGTAATATTGTATACTTAACATTAAATTTTGATATACATCAGAACCCAGAAGCAAACAGAAGTAGTTTATTATGCATCCTGCAAGATCTAAGCACTCTGATAGTCACCGCTGGAACTATGGGATATTTGCAATCTTTGGGTTTATTTGCATGAAATGGACCCCATTTTCACCAAGATACATCAATGTTACTCACAAAAGACCACACATTACCTAATAATTCCTGCTCTTGCCAGCAGAGCTGTGCAACACTTGCAGGATGCATAAGTTACTATTACCAAAAAAATCATGCAAATTACTCTTCCCACTATGATTTGTTGTTTGTATGCTTTAGTCCATTGATGGTTGATCTTGAAACGATATTTTTAAAATTGCCTGCTATCTTGGCTCCTAAGAAGCAGAGAGATTAATTTTATTTTTAAAATTCATTGTTTATATAAGTTTTGAATATTATGCAGAAACGAAAATAAAAGCTGTAAGGTTATGAAAATTTTCTTCTTTTCTATATAATTGATGGAAGAATATATGAGAAATTGTTTAGAGATCATGAAATTTAGCTAGGCTAAGAATGGTTAAAATATTTTGTGAAATACATCTTTATTTGAGTTTTAAAACAATGTTTCATAAAAATATTATACCATATAAGCATAAATGGAGGACCAACAAATTGTACTGAAATAAATATTGAGGGAAATATTATCCATAAACATCTCTTTTTATGAACTGAAAATTGTTGAGTATTGTAGTCGCAACACATCTTTCCATTCATGATAATTAACTTCATATAGATATTGATCTCCAGTTGGACTGAAACAAAGATAAATCATCATTACTGTTTATTTCTTATAGGCTATTTATGTCAACCTCAATGAAGAATTTAGCAAAGTTTGCTAATATTCTTAGGTAAAGAATCAAGTCAAAGTACCTTTGTTATGACTCCTCCATCTGAAACCATTCAAAATATAAATCCATATTTTCTGTTTGAATCCGATTTGAAACGTGGTTCTTTACTTCTTTAGTTATCCTATAGCAGCTCCAAATTCTCAGCACAGTTAGTTCATTCTCAGAATCCAATAGCCATTGTACTGCAGCATTGGTTATGCTATGGCAATGGTCAATGGTCAGATGAGAAAGCTGCTTCATTGGATTCTCCTAAAACAGTTGAATTAAAGGCTATTACACCTTTCATTAACTGAGGTGACATTGCTTCCAATTATTAAATTTAACTCGCAGAATTGTAAAACCTTACTTCTACGTCATTTTATCTTCACTACACTATAAAAAAGTAGTGCTTTGCTTTAACCTTTCAAGGCTTGGTAGCCAAATATTTAGCTACCAACTTTTTCCCCAAGTGCTCAAATTCTTATAACAGGACTACTTTTTTCCTCAAATATAAGAAATCAACTTCAACTAGTAACCATTTTACATAGAGTATTTATGATAGTTTGTCCCAAATTGTCATTAACTATTATGCATAATCCACAGTATTTGCAGGCACAATAATAAGTTAACAAAATCGACTTTTGAGGAGATGGTTGTTGGCTAAATATTTAGCCACCATGTCTACAGCAAAGGACGAAGAAAACATATGAGAGTTAAAGGGTTAAATTGTATTAAGTAACATAAAACAAAGATAAATTAGTCTACTTTTTTCTTAAATATATCAGTGATTGCTTAATTTTCAAACTTTTATCCTGTTTGACATTAGAAGGCTAACATTGAAATAAAGAGGTTAGCTAGACATTTATTTATTTATTTAGGTTTTTAGTTTGTCCAACAAACAATTACAGGTAAAGCTAATACTGATATAAAATACAGTTATACAATTATATACAATAATAATTATAATTATAAGACCTGTTGTACAAAGACTCAAAATAATACAAAAAGGAAAGAAAAAAAGAGGATAATATATAGGTACAAATATTTCATGTGTATAATTAAAAATAAATTCTTTAATATCACTAACCTTCCATATGTTTAAAAGAAGTTTGTCTGTCAGAGTTCTTACAGCCTTAAATAGTATATTCTTCAGATTTGGAGAAAACAAAAGCAACTGCTGGAGGATACCTGGACTTATCTCTATTTCATTACTGGACCATATCTCAAGAGCCAGCAAATTTTGAAAATTCTCTTCAGATATTGTTTGCAGACTTGATTCAAATCTTCCAATTTCTGATAGTGCAAAGTTAACCAGATTAGGGCATGCTTTGCCTATAGCTGCAAGAGAAAATTTATAACAAAATAAAAAATTATAAAATCAACTATAAATAATAATTAAAAAGTATAATTATTTTACTTCTGTAGCATGAGTAGCAGAGGAACTAGCAAAGAGAAGTATATGATATGTTTTTCACAAATAATTTAGATTATAAAGCAGGGTGCATCTTATAGGAGGATTTAATTTTTCCATGATATTTATGATAATAAATCAAAAACAATTTCAAAACCCTTGATATGTCTTATGTGCAGTTGTATGAGAGTGTATGTATATGCACATACTTAGGGGTCATGCCTTCTGACTTTACTGCGAAGGGAAATGTCATAGCAGTAATAGTAAAACTGGGATGGGAATCTTTGGGAAAGGAGTGAAGAGGCTTCAAATTGTATCTATTTTACAGAATGTTCACTAGTAATATACAATGGAAAATCTTGTTTCATTAAATATCTTGAATATTGACCTTAGAAACAAATGACCAAATGACTAAACAACACACATCATATATCATGGAAGTCACGGAGTATATACTCACGTACTAGGGCAATTTTATTTCAGCCAACATATTGTAAATGTTAACGTAATCAAATAATTCCATTCAAAATACAAGAGTAATAATCATAAATATTACAGTAGTGAAAAAACATTCTCGTCAACATAATAACAATTTTGAAATGTGCGTTATCATTGCATTTATCACAGAAGAAATTTTTGAAATGCGTGTTATCTATACATTATCACAGTGAAGAGATTTTAAAAATTCGTGTTATCTAGTAGGTGCGTGTTATTTACCAGAAAATACGGTATTTCATCATGTCATCTATTTACGCCATATATTTATTGTGTTATTGTAATCACTGTCATGAGGTCTTGCACCTATCTGTAGTGCATTCTCAATAATAATAATACCTAGGATTGATACCCCTTTTTGGTTTGACTCCCAGTCCCTAGAAATACCCATCTATAAGAAATCAAATGGGAATCAATCAATCAACTAGACTGTTAAATCAACTGTGGTGTTCAAAATGAGAAGCATTAAGTTTGTTATCTGTAAGTGTTTGCTTAGGACTAATAATGGTCTTAATAACTTCATTATTAGGCCCTCTGGGGGTCTATGGATGGATAATACAAAGACCTTTTCAATGATTCTATGACAGAAAGATTGCCTATTAGGTGATTATCATAGTTCTTGAATAATTTTTGATGTAATCTTAAGTCCTTCATAAATGGGTGAGCTAGTGGAGAGGCAGAATTTTGCAAAACATTAAAGAAAAGGTTGAAGGGAGAGTTAATATACTCTAGACACAACATAAAATCATCAGCTTCTGGGGGAAACAAAATATGGGCAAAATCTTTCAACTATAGAGAGATCATTTAGTAATCAGCATGGAATTATTTGGCACCCAGAATGATGGAGTTGAAATGCCAGAGGACTCACAGTGGGATCAAAATGAGTGACTTTGTTGTATTTATTCAAATAAATTTAAAACAAATATGAAAAACTAAATAACGTGGCAATGAGAGTGTAACCAGGCCAGTAAAAAAATCTGCTGTATTCACCAGATATGAGTCCATGAAGTTAGGATATTTTCATCAAAATGAAAAACCATTCTGCTGTAAGCTCTAAGAAACAAGAGAAGCCATCATCCATGCCGTACAGCAGTCCTTGAAAGATATCAGCAGTGATGGGTGCAATGATGGTGTATGATGCTTTTCACATGAGTGGTGTAAGGTGATAGAGATGTGCAGTGTTAAATTGAAGGTAACATGTATGGTGATCATCTGTCAATAAAGTGTGGTATGAATAATAACACTTGCCACTACTTTTTATCCAACCCTTGTATATTTATTCATGCAAAGTCATTCAAAGTTTAACATCTTTCGCTAAAACATTTGTATGGAAAGATGGACAAAGGGATGCCTTCAAATAACTTAGAATTTAAGCACCCAAATACCTATAGTATGTACATCATTTCATATCATAATTATAATAAATATATTTTTTCTTCCGAAGGTATAGCTGCAACAGTCTGACATTTAAAAAAATTCATCACCGTGATATCAGGTTAAATTTGATAGCTAACACTGGTAAGGAAAATTACATTTAAACAACTGATGGTTATTCCATAGGTATCCACAAAGGATAAAACTGGTGAAGTCAGTTTCTTCATTAAACTAAAAGGTTTGTGCAATAGGAAAGCTTTATTAACAGATCTTTGAGAGTAGAACAAATTATATGTAACCCTAACCAAAATATGTTGTTCTGAATGGACTGCATTATAAACCATAATAAAGTAAAATTATTTTTTGGTATACTTATTTGAAGACCCATAAAGAATTTTATCTCACCACTTATATCTACAGAAGTAAACTTGGAAAGAATAAGATTTTTCAGCTGAGGTCCTACAGCTGTGAGAAGTGGCAACACTCCATCTTCAAAATCCAAGGAGCCCTTGTAACAGCGGCTGCTCTTGTAGTTGGTAAGAGAAAGGGAAGTGAGATGCTGAAACTCCATGAATGGGTAGAGGTCTTCTGATGAAAGAGATGTTCCATCAATTGATAGACTCTCAATTTGAGGGCAAACATTTGCAATGACCTCTGTTAATTGTTCACTTGCAGATTCAGCAGTTGATGTGAAAGTTGTCAGCAGAAGTGATTCCTTAGGTGGTAATCTCTGGCGGCTCGCACTCACTCCTAGGGCAGCAAGAACATGTTCTTCCAACTCACTCCAAGCATTTACTATTCCAATTGCCTAGATGTTAGGAAGTTGAAGCTAATGAGCAGGAGTGGAGTATTCTGTCATTGGTGAATTTAAGAGACTAAAGCATTGATAATTACATTACCAAAAATGACTTTTATTGTATTCTGTTGTAAAACAAAAGCTTTATTTATATATATTTTCTGAGATTAGACTTTATTAACAGTTTTGTCCCCTCTTTTTAATCCTTTGGAAATATTGTAGTAGAGCCTTCAGAGTCATTGGTATTACATAGTGAATCACATGAGTGTTTAAATAAGTAGTCCATACATATGTACATGTCTCATTATTATATGCTATCTTTTCTTGCATTTATGACAGTTAATGATGCATATAAGATACATGCAACTTTTTAAGTCTGGCAAAATAAAAACTTGATGCAATAATGGAAAAGGTTCTTCAACAAAATCTGTGAGTGTATTTTTGGATTTAGGTTTTTCAACTTTTACAAAAATATATAAAAGCTAACCCTGGTTAAGGAGAGAGATATATTAAGAGTATTATTTTGTTAGAATGCTTACCTCAAACATGCGATCGAAATCAAATTCTCTCAATAATGGTAGAGAAAGAAGAACAATAGCTGCACCAAATCTTGTGATTGAAGTTTCATAAACAATAAGTCGCCGAAGCTTCTGGCATCTTGGTGATCCATCAGATGTCAGGCAAAGCATAACTAATCCACGGTCTGTTATTGGCGTGGACATTAAATTTAGATCCACAATGTTTGGGCAACACTCTCCTATTTCAGAGAGTGTCTGTAAATGAATGACATATATAATTATGAATTTGATTCAATGTCTGTCTCTTTATCCCATAATGGAAAAATGACTCTCATAGAGCTTTAGGATAACTTACTGATACCTTGAAAATTTTTCTATGTAATTAAATTTAATTTATTGATAATATGTTATCAAAATGGTAGCCTCCATTTGTGGTGCTTCTAAAAGAATATGCACTTGCATATGATAAAACTCTTTCATGCAGATTTTGATAATAATGCCATGGAATAATTTCATGACAATCAAATTGAAAATGTTCCAAAAAATCTAGAGATGCTTGAAAGTATTACTACTTTGCTTATTTTCTAGTCACTATCAAGTTTTCAACTAAGTAAGGTAATGTTCAAACAATCAGCTAATGACAATGAAACATTGAATTACAACCACACAACTTTCATTGCAACCCTGTGATTTGTGTGAGATCTACAACTAGGGGAGGGGAGGGTAAGACGACAAAGCTAAGATGTAATGATTTTTTTCTGGCCTAATTATTGAAGCTAGACGATTGATATTTTTACATATGCTCTTTCAATCCTTATGCTTTACAAGATTTGTTTGTGTCACTCCAAATCGATTCTGAGGATCCAAAATTTTGATTCAAAACTATATGAACATTTGCGTCATCTTACCCAACAGAGTGGGTAAGAAACAGAAAAATATTTTTTAAGGAAAAAATCCCTTTAGAAAACTAAAATGTTCATCTAAAGAAAAGCATTACAGTTATAATACTAAACTGGTGCATTCTTACATAATCTTAGTTGACGAACATGCAAATACATGAACAAAATGTAAAATCCTTATAAATATGAAAATTGAAAACTAATTTACCCAGAAAATGTAACACTTGTTAATGAACTCGTTGTATAATTCCAGCCTAAATAGTTTCAACACAAATATGATAGCAAAACTTAGGATCTCAAAAATGTAAACAAACTTGAATTTTCAGCTAAATACAAAAGTCGCATTTCCATTGGTGATGTGTTGCTTCAGTTTTGTCCCAGCCACTGCACTCTGAATGAGCCCACCTTTTACAGTGGTACCAAACTGGACCAACACTGGAACCAAAATTCAGTCTTTCCCCTTTCACCACCAATTATGCAATCTATATTATTAAAATCTTCAATATCTAAATCATCATCAGTGTCCGTACATGAGATTTCAACTGAGTCAGAGTCATTGGAAGATGAGAAGTTGAGCTTACGATTGCTAGTTTGGTTTTCCATTTAGAAAATTTGGTCGTTTCCTTCTTTTTCATATGCCATTTCATTAGTTTTTCTTCTATATTTTCTTGTATCTTTTTACTCTCCTGAAGAACACGCTTCACTGGAGTGCTCATTATGTGGAAAGATGGCAGCTTCCTCCTAGGTTTTCTCAATTCCTTTTTTCTGATGATGGGAAGTGGAGGAAGAGATGGCCGAGCTGCAGGTAGGCCTGCATCATCAGGATGGATACCTGGGGATGATATTATTCAGGCTGAAGTATTTCTGGAGGGGTCTGGGATACCTGCAGGAGAATCCTTTGGTTGTGAATCCTGAACAAGAATATCAGTTGTATGTGAAGACTCAAAATCTTCATCAAAAATTCTGGAGTTAATGGTTCTTTTCTTGTGTCCATGTAAAAGCCAATTTCCAATTGTATGAGTGGTGTTGTTGTCCATTAGTAGAAAGACCGGAGCTTCTGTGCTGGGATGAACAAAATTTACAAAATGCTGCAAATACTTCAAGAATATTTGTGCTGTCATCCATTCAGTTTCATGAGCAACTCCTATAGAGCCATGTGGTGCTCCATATATGACATAATGATACATTCTTACCCTTGGAAAAATGAGAAAAGGAGGAACAATGTTCCCAATCACATTCATTGCACAGACACATGTTACTGTGGTGCCATGCTCTGCTGAGGTAACTTTTATGACCCTTCAGTTTCCTTGAGCAGAGATCACCTTAGGACTGTTGGGTTTTGTTGGGACTGTCAAAAAACCAGTTTTATTGATATTGTGTATGTCTTTTGCGTGGAACTGATGCTTTGATCTTAGTTCCCGTAACACTTCCAAAAAATTTCCAACAGTAAATTTGTTAAATGCCATCAACCTAGCAACTGAAATTGATTCTGGTTTCCTCATTATCAGTTGGCATTCTTTCATGAAGCTTTCAACAAAGTCTCTTCCAGCAGATTGCTTCTCTTTGTTGAATCTATGGCTTAATCCCTGTCCTGGATAATCATAACATATATTTCCAAGTTGCACTTTTGTCAGCCCGAAAGCTCGTCAGTTGATGTCGATACATCCTGTAATAGAAAAGCTACATCCAGCCGCTGCAGCTTTCCTCACATTTATAATACTCTTCTATTTCTTGTAAATGAATTTCTTGCTCAGGGTCTTTTTACTGACACTCTCAACTGCTATGGTAGCTCCAATAAGAAGAAAAAAAAAGGTGATGCAAATCAAATTGATAACTACAGGTCAATTTCACAGCTCTTTTATTTCTCAAAAAATTTTAAGGAAGTATTTTAATCGACTTTCACCTTTTATAGAGTTGAATAATCAGTTTATAAATCTCAATTTGGCTTCAGGTGCTAAAGGTCCTCCAAATTAGCTACATTATCAACAGTTGATTTTCTGTGTAATGAACTTAAAAGAAAAACCAACTCTTAAGCCCTATTTTATCAAACTCTCTTTAAGACTGCTGAACATACCTTACATCATTGGAAATGTTACACTTTTAGTGTGTATAGTATGGTGTACTATTACTATACCTCACTTGCAATAACTGCCTCAATAATTTACTCTAGGAGGATGAGAGTTTTGCCCTACCTAGAATAGCATTAATTCAATTAATTTGGATTCAGGGAGGAAAATAAGCATAAATTAATGTACAAAAGAGCATCTTCTCAATGTAATCTCACCTCAAAATCCATTATAAATTACTTAGTAGGCCATGAAAACCTGATATTTCCCTTCAATCAACAGTCTGAGTAGTTAGCCACAATGCTTCCTAATAGTTTATAAACTTATATTAATCCAAAAGAGTTTTGACACATAGTGAATCACATGAGTGTTTAAATAAGTAGTCCATACATATGTACATGTCTCATTATTATATGCTATCTTTTCTTGCATTTATGACAGTTAATGATGCATATAAGATACATGCAACTTTTTAAGTCTGGCAAAATAAAAACTTGATGCAATAATGGAAAAGGTTCTTCAACAAAATCTGTGAGTGTATTTTTGGATTTAGGTTTTTCAACTTTTACAAAAATATATAAAAGCTAACCCTGGTTAAGGAGAGAGATATATTAAGAGTATTATTTTGTTAGAATGCTTACCTCAAACATGCGATCGAAATCAAATTCTCTCAATAATGGTAGAGAAAGAAGAACAATAGCTGCACCAAATCTTGTGATTGAAGTTTCATAAACAATAAGTCGCCGAAGCTTCTGGCATCTTGGTGATCCATCAGATGTCAGGCAAAGCATAACTAATCCACGGTCTGTTATTGGCGTGGACATTAAATTTAGATCCACAATGTTTGGGCAACACTCTCCTATTTCAGAGAGTGTCTGTAAATGAATGACATATATAATTATGAATTTGATTCAATGTCTGTCTCTTTATCCCATAATGGAAAAATGACTCTCATAGAGCTTTAGGATAACTTACTGATACCTTGAAAATTTTTCTATGTAATTAAATTTAATTTATTGATAATATGTTATCAAAATGGTAGCCTCCATTTGTGGTGCTTCTAAAAGAATATGCACTTGCATATGATAAAACTCTTTCATGCAGATTTTGATAATAATGCCATGGAATAATTTCATGACAATCAAATTGAAAATGTTCCAAAAAATCTAGAGATGCTTGAAAGTATTACTACTTTGCTTATTTTCTAGTCACTATCAAGTTTTCAACTAAGTAAGGTAATGTTCAAACAATCAGCTAATGACAATGAAACATTGAATTACAACCACACAACTTTCATTGCAACCCTGTGATTTGTGTGAGATCTACAACTAGGGGAGGGGAGGGTAAGACGACAAAGCTAAGATGTAATGATTTTTTTCTGGCCTAATTATTGAAGCTAGACGATTGATATTTTTACATATGCTCTTTCAATCCTTATGCTTTACAAGATTTGTTTGTGTCACTCCAAATCGATTCTGAGGATCCAAAATTTTGATTCAAAACTATATGAACATTTGCGTCATCTTACCCAACAGAGTGGGTAAGAAACAGAAAAATATTTTTTAAGGAAAAAATCCCTTTAGAAAACTAAAATGTTCATCTAAAGAAAAGCATTACAGTTATAATACTAAACTGGTGCATTCTTACATAATCTTAGTTGACGAACATGCAAATACATGAACAAAATGTAAAATCCTTATAAATATGAAAATTGAAAACTAATTTACCCAGAAAATGTAACACTTGTTAATGAACTCGTTGTATAATTCCAGCCTAAATAGTTTCAACACAAATATGATAGCAAAACTTAGGATCTCAAAAATGTAAACAAACTTGAATTTTCAGCTAAATACAAAAGTCGCATTTCCATTGGTGATGTGTTGCTTCAGTTTTGTCCCAGCCACTGCACTCTGAATGAGCCCACCTTTTACAGTGGTACCAAACTGGACCAACACTGGAACCAAAATTCAGTCTTTCCCCTTTCACCACCAATTATGCAATCTATATTATTAAAATCTTCAATATCTAAATCNATTATTAGTATATTAAGTGTACAGTTGGCAGTTAGCTAATATAAAAGTCTTTTTATGGCCATGAGGATAATATATACCTTGCAGCGCTCTGATAGCATTTTGATGGCTGCTTGAATGTCACCAACTCCGTATGAAGACCAGCAGGTGGTATTTGGAATAAGTAGAGCATGCAGATGATGACGACGAAGATGAACAATGTGCTTCACTTCTTCTGCTAGTTCCTCAACCAGGTGTGGAGCTGATGGGAGGAAGAGGAGAATGGCCAATACCTTTATAGTCATAGAAATGAAACCCAGAAAAAAAATTTAGATACTTAAATGTAAAATTACTTTTTTAATTATATTATATGGATTTGAGGATTATAAACATTTTGAGTGCTTATTGTGTAAAATTTTAAATCATTTTTGTCACTATCAAACATTCAACATAATTTTGTAAAGAAATACCATGCAAAATAAATT
>KZ308333.1:308504-323406 GCA_000376725.2 Ladona fulva | reverse complement strand
TCCTCCGTGAGCTTCTTCCATAAATTCTCACAGCTATTAAAATCCACAGGGATGAGTAATTGTATGCTGAAATTGTCTAATTATTTTTATTCATAGAGGTGGAGTTTATATTCTGAATACTCATTATATTTTAATAAGAAAAATTATATTTCCTCTCAATTTTCAAGGATAGTTATTTCTGAGTAAAATTAATTCTAGAATTTGGCACAAACCAAGATTTAGGTAGTGCATTGAATTAATGTACTGCTACATCTAACAAAATAAAATGATATCCGTATTTATTTTTAATGCAATATTATAGTTTTATGTTGTGGTTGGTATGGCAAAAATACCATAATATGGATTATTAGACAAATTCTCACTGATTGAATAGCAGGTAAGTAGTTTTTATCAATAAGAAATTGATATAATAGTAATTATTATTATATAACACATTATGAATAAGCCAAAGATTTTTTAAGAAAATTAATGAGATGATATTTCCCCATGTATAAGAGACACTTTTCTTTAGAAATTTTGGGTTCAAAAACTGGGTGCATAATATACAGTGGTCACAGCTAGCAAAAGCAAGGGTGAAGGCTGGCAACCAATTCCAATTTTTGGGTCCCAAAACCAAGGTGCATCTTATATGTGGGAGCATCTTATTCATGGGGAAATACGGTAATTGTTCCTATGAAAAGAAAGTGGGTTAAATTTGGATTTGGAGCAGGATAATTCAAAAAGGCTTATTAGTTTTGAGAAACACAATCTGGTTAGTGGATTTTATAGTGACTTTCGTTGAATAATGAAACACAATAAATAAACATTGCAGCAATAGCGGCAAGTTATAATTTCAAAAAGAAAATAAATTTCATAATTTTCAAGAAGGTTTACGACCTGAGAACTTGTTACATATGGGTCCTAAAATGTTAGCGATAATCCAGAAAAACAGAAAAAATTGGTATTACTTACGCATGTCCATGAATGGAGACTCGTATTTGAGATACTCTTCGGTATTGACAATCTCAGCCATTCTATCGGACGATTTGCATGAGTAACAAATAAGGCAAAAGTTCCTAGCGATAGCAACCATTGTTGATCTTTTGAGACTTAAAGGCTCGTTGCGGAGGGGCATTTTTGAAAATTTCCTTCTCCGAATATTGTTTGATTATTATTGTACTAGTTACATCTACGCACTATCTAGCTGCTACCCATTTCTGTCTTTTGGACCCTAACTCTATCACGTCTTGCTTCCCTCCTCGTGGAGGAAGGGAAAACGTTTGTCAGGGATACAAGGTCATACGGAGCAAAGAAAAAGAATTTAGTGAGACTAGAATAAAACAGAGTGGGAATAAGTAATCGAAACACAAGAAAACCGGGAGAAATGACCGGCAGGGTGAAGTACAGAAATGCAGTAAGTTTTTCAAAGACTGATGGAGTTGAGGAAGTAGACGAAAAAATATCTCAATAAAAATTTACGAAAGTTTATAAAGATGTCCGGGAAACTAAGATTTGCATTGAAGAGAGGAACTGCGAAAGGAACTACTAGAGAAGTAAAATAAAAGCACCGGTAGAAGAGAGCACGAGAGGGGTTGTGGGAGGGAGAGGAGAAACGAGGAAAACTATAAATAGCGTCTTGGCTGTGAGTGTTCACCGTAAACTCAATACAAAATAGCGATTCTAAGTTCGATACAAGTGTTCAGCTTGTAAGGAAGCACGACTATCAGGCTTTCCATAATTTCATCCTCATCAAATAGAAAAAGAATTTCGTGTTAGGTATTCTCTGAACTTGAATTGGCGGAAAGATATCCTAGAGCTAAATCGAGAATGCTACGTAAGCAATTTATTTTTATATCTCGTATCCAAGGAAGAGGACCTCTTGACCAGAGTGCCACGGTAATTCATTGTGCCTTGAGGAAGGCGTTACAGTACTTCCTTAAACAACTTTTAGGCGCACATGTATTCTCCTGATTGGAGAAAATGATCACTGCTGAGAGATTATCGAGTTATTAAGTCTTTGGTACAGATACTTTCCGAAAAATGGTAATCGGATCCTAATTATTTAAAAGTGAGTTTTAAATAACAATGAATATTTTCACAGCTGTCACAACAAAAATTCTATGAGAAGCAATGTAGAAAAAACGAAATATTCTTAAAAACCTGCAGAAAATTAAATTTGTATGAATGTATTAGCAATTTGTAATTTGTATTTATATGCGTCTTTACGTATAAATAGATATGCACATACAAACGCGCGGTGGACACTTGTTTGTGTACGTAGCTCTGAATAAGAGGTGCTTAATTTAATCTGTGTACTCGATCAAATTAATTAACTCTGATTAGTCCGTGCTCAATAAATTTAGCATACGATTAGCATTAAAAAAATTAAAGAGTATTGAATGCCTCTGGAAATTTTAGATGAATCACGAGTTGAGATGGCGTTTATGAAATAAAGGAAACTAAAGAATTCAACATCGAATTTTTAATTTCAACGATCTTATATACAATAAAACTCACCTAAAATGAAATTTAGGTATTATATGTTTCATTTCGTTATAAACGGGATTTCGTTACATCCAAAGTACATTTTGCTGTGCACATCGTAGGATCGCAGGATTTTTGTTGTTAATTGTCTGCAATAATGCGACAGAATCTTAACAATTTACCATCGTCACAAAGCGTAACCTTTTTTATTTATCCTTATAATGCTTACAATAGCATTTATTGATATTAGTTTATCATTCATAGAACATCGCACTAATCTGTTCCAGAGTTATGAATCTTGATGAATGAAAATTGAAAATATCCCCAACGTCCTCCGGTACAAGAGCCTTACTATGATCCTTTTATAATGGTAATCGAAATTCATAAACACTGTTGACTCACGTTATAGTGTAACGCCGCACAGTGGGTTAGAATCGAAAAAAGCTGGCCAAAAATACGAAAACGCTTTTTTTGAGTACGGACTATGAAACTTCGCATGACCAATCTTGAATAAATTCTACATACGACTAAGGAGGTCATTTACGTTGGATCCTACGCATTNAGATATATCCGGAGAAGCGTCTATATAAAGAGATATCCGGAGAAGCGTCTATATAAAGAGATATCCGGAGAAGCGTCTATATAAAGAGATATCCGGAGAAGCGTCTATATAAAGAGATATCCGGAGAAGCGTCTATATAAAGAGATATCCGGAGAAGCGTCTATATAAAGAGATATCCGGAGAAGCGTCTATATAAAGAGATATCCGGAGAAGCGTCTATATAAAGAGATATCCGGAGAAGCGTCTATATAAAGAGATATCCGGAGAAGCGTCTATATAAAGAGATATCCGGAGAAGCGTCTATATAAAGAGATATCCGGAGAAGCGTCTATATAAAGAGATATCCGGAGAAGCGTCTATATAAAGAGATATCCGGAGAAGCGTCTATATAAAGAGATATCCGGAGAAGCGTCTATATAAAGAGATATCCGGAGAAGCGTCTATATAAAGAGATATCCGGAGAAGCGTCTATATAAAGAGATATCCGGAGAAGCGTCTATATAAAGAGATATCCGGAGAAGCGTCTATATAAAGAGATATCCGGAGAAGCGTCTATATAAAGAGATATCCGGAGAAGCGTCTATATAAAGAGATATCCGGAGAAGCGTCTATATAAAGAGATATCCGGAGAAGCGTCTATATAAAGAGATATCCGGAGAAGCGTCTATATAAAGAGATATCCGGAGAAGCGTCTATATAAAGAGATATCCGGAGAAGCGTCTATATAAAGAGATATCCGGAGAAGCGTCTATATAAAGAGATATCCGGAGAAGCGTCTATATAAAGAGATATCCGGAGAAGCGTCTATATAAAGAGATATCCGGAGAAGCGTCTATATAAAGAGATATCCGGAGAAGCGTCTATATAAAGAGATATCCGGAGAAGCGTCTATATAAAGAGATATCCGGAGAAGCGTCTATATAAAGAGATATCCGGAGAAGCGTCTATATAAAGAGATATCCGGAGAAGCGTCTATATAAAGAGATATCCGGAGAAGCGTCTATATAAAGAGATATCCGGAGAAGCGTCTATATAAAGAGATATCCGGAGAAGCGTCTATATAAAGAGATATCCGGAGAAGCGTCTATATAAAGAGATATCCGGAGAAGCGTCTATATAAAGAGATATCCGGAGAAGCGTCTATATAAAGAGATATCCGGAGAAGCGTCTATATAAAGAGATATCCGGAGAAGCGTCTATATAAAGAGATATCCGGAGAAGCGTCTATATAAAGAGATATCCGGAGAAGCGTCTATATAAAGAGATATCCGGAGAAGCGTCTATATAAAGAGATATCCGGAGAAGCGTCTATATAAAGAGATATCCGGAGAAGCGTCTATATAAAGAGATATCCGGAGAAGCGTCTATATAAAGAGATATCCGGAGAAGCGTCTATATAAAGAGATATCCGGAGAAGCGTCTATATAAAGAGATATCCGGAGAAGCGTCTATATAAAGAGATATCCGGAGAAGCGTCTATATAAAGAGATATCCGGAGAAGCGTCTATATAAAGAGATATCCGGAGAAGCGTCTATATAAAGAGATATCCGGAGAAGCGTCTATATAAAGAGATATCCGGAGAAGCGTCTATATAAAGAGATATCCGGAGAAGCGTCTATATAAAGAGATATCCGGAGAAGCGTCTATATAAAGAGATATCCGGAGAAGCGTCTATATAAAGAGATATCCGGAGAAGCGTCTATATAAAGAGATATCCGGAGAAGCGTCTATATAAAGAGATATCCGGAGAAGCGTCTATATAAAGAGATATCCGGAGAAGCGTCTATATAAAGAGATATCCGGAGAAGCGTCTATATAAAGAGATATCCGGAGAAGCGTCTATATAAAGAGATATCCGGAGAAGCGTCTATATAAAGAGATATCCGGAGAAGCGTCTATATAAAGAGATATCCGGAGAAGCGTCTATATAAAGAGATATCCGGAGAAGCGTCTATATAAAGAGATATCCGGAGAAGCGTCTATATAAAGAGATATCCGGAGAAGCGTCTATATAAAGAGATATCCGGAGAAGCGTCTATATAAAGAGATATCCGGAGAAGCGTCTATATAAAGAGATATCCGGAGAAGCGTCTATATAAAGAGATATCCGGAGAAGCGTCTATATAAAGAGATATCCGGAGAAGCGTCTATATAAAGAGATATCCGGAGAAGCGTCTATATAAAGAGATATCCGGAGAAGCGTCTATATAAAGAGATATCCGGAGAAGCGTCTATATAAAGAGATATCCGGAGAAGCGTCTATATAAAGAGATATCCGGAGAAGCGTCTATATAAAGAGATATCCGGAGAAGCGTCTATATAAAGAGATATCCGGAGAAGCGTCTATATAAAGAGATATCCGGAGAAGCGTCTATATAAAGAGATATCCGGAGAAGCGTCTATATAAAGAGATATCCGGAGAAGCGTCTATATAAAGAGATATCCGGAGAAGCGTCTATATAAAGAGATATCCGGAGAAGCGTCTATATAAAGAGATATCCGGAGAAGCGTCTATATAAAGAGATATCCGGAGAAGCGTCTATATAAAGAGATATCCGGAGAAGCGTCTATATAAAGAGATATCCGGAGAAGCGTCTATATAAAGAGATATCCGGAGAAGCGTCTATATAAAGAGATATCCGGAGAAGCGTCTATATAAAGAGATATCCGGAGAAGCGTCTATATAAAGAGATATCCGGAGAAGCGTCTATATAAAGAGATATCCGGAGAAGCGTCTATATAAAGAGATATCCGGAGAAGCGTCTATATAAAGAGATATCCGGAGAAGCGTCTATATAAAGAGATATCCGGAGAAGCGTCTATATAAAGAGATATCCGGAGAAGCGTCTATATAAAGAGATATCCGGAGAAGCGTCTATATAAAGAGATATCCGGAGAAGCGTCTATATAAAGAGATATCCGGAGAAGCGTCTATATAAAGAGATATCCGGAGAAGCGTCTATATAAAGAGATATCCGGAGAAGCGTCTATATAAAGAGATATCCGGAGAAGCGTCTATATAAAGAGATATCCGGAGAAGCGTCTATATAAAGAGATATCCGGAGAAGCGTCTATATAAAGAGATATCCGGAGAAGCGTCTATATAAAGAGATATCCGGAGAAGCGTCTATATAAAGAGATATCCGGAGAAGCGTCTATATAAAGAGATATCCGGAGAAGCGTCTATATAAAGAGATATCCGGAGAAGCGTCTATATAAAGAGATATCCGGAGAAGCGTCTATATAAAGAGATATCCGGAGAAGCGTCTATATAAAGAGATATCCGGAGAAGCGTCTATATAAAGAGATATCCGGAGAAGCGTCTATATAAAGAGATATCCGGAGAAGCGTCTATATAAAGAGATATCCGGAGAAGCGTCTATATAAAGAGATATCCGGAGAAGCGTCTATATAAAGAGATATCCGGAGAAGCGTCTATATAAAGAGATATCCGGAGAAGCGTCTATATAAAGAGATATCCGGAGAAGCGTCTATATAAAGAGATATCCGGAGAAGCGTCTATATAAAGAGATATCCGGAGAAGCGTCTATATAAAGAGATATCCGGAGAAGCGTCTATATAAAGAGATATCCGGAGAAGCGTCTATATAAAGAGATATCCGGAGAAGCGTCTATATAAAGAGATATCCGGAGAAGCGTCTATATAAAGAGATATCCGGAGAAGCGTCTATATAAAGAGATATCCGGAGAAGCGTCTATATAAAGAGATATCCGGAGAAGCGTCTATATAAAGAGATATCCGGAGAAGCGTCTATATAAAGAGATATCCGGAGAAGCGTCTATATAAAGAGATATCCGGAGAAGCGTCTATATAAAGAGATATCCGGAGAAGCGTCTATATAAAGAGATATCCGGAGAAGCGTCTATATAAAGAGATATCCGGAGAAGCGTCTATATAAAGAGATATCCGGAGAAGCGTCTATATAAAGAGATATCCGGAGAAGCGTCTATATAAAGAGATATCCGGAGAAGCGTCTATATAAAGAGATATCCGGAGAAGCGTCTATATAAAGAGATATCCGGAGAAGCGTCTATATAAAGAGATATCCGGAGAAGCGTCTATATAAAGAGATATCCGGAGAAGCGTCTATATAAAGAGATATCCGGAGAAGCGTCTATATAAAGAGATATCCGGAGAAGCGTCTATATAAAGAGATATCCGGAGAAGCGTCTATATAAAGAGATATCCGGAGAAGCGTCTATATAAAGAGATATCCGGAGAAGCGTCTATATAAAGAGATATCCGGAGAAGCGTCTATATAAAGAGATATCCGGAGAAGCGTCTATATAAAGAGATATCCGGAGAAGCGTCTATATAAAGAGATATCCGGAGAAGCGTCTATATAAAGAGATATCCGGAGAAGCGTCTATATAAAGAGATATCCGGAGAAGCGTCTATATAAAGAGATATCCGGAGAAGCGTCTATATAAAGAGATATCCGGAGAAGCGTCTATATAAAGAGATATCCGGAGAAGCGTCTATATAAAGAGATATCCGGAGAAGCGTCTATATAAAGAGATATCCGGAGAAGCGTCTATATAAAGAGATATCCGGAGAAGCGTCTATATAAAGAGATATCCGGAGAAGCGTCTATATAAAGAGATATCCGGAGAAGCGTCTATATAAAGAGATATCCGGAGAAGCGTCTATATAAAGAGATATCCGGAGAAGCGTCTATATAAAGAGATATCCGGAGAAGCGTCTATATAAAGAGATATCCGGAGAAGCGTCTATATAAAGAGATATCCGGAGAAGCGTCTATATAAAGAGATATCCGGAGAAGCGTCTATATAAAGAGATATCCGGAGAAGCGTCTATATAAAGAGATATCCGGAGAAGCGTCTATATAAAGAGATATCCGGAGAAGCGTCTATATAAAGAGATATCCGGAGAAGCGTCTATATAAAGAGATATCCGGAGAAGCGTCTATATAAAGAGATATCCGGAGAAGCGTCTATATAAAGAGATATCCGGAGAAGCGTCTATATAAAGAGATATCCGGAGAAGCGTCTATATAAAGAGATATCCGGAGAAGCGTCTATATAAAGAGATATCCGGAGAAGCGTCTATATAAAGAGATATCCGGAGAAGCGTCTATATAAAGAGATATCCGGAGAAGCGTCTATATAAAGAGATATCCGGAGAAGCGTCTATATAAAGAGATATCCGGAGAAGCGTCTATATAAAGAGATATCCGGAGAAGCGTCTATATAAAGAGATATCCGGAGAAGCGTCTATATAAAGAGATATCCGGAGAAGCGTCTATATAAAGAGATATCCGGAGAAGCGTCTATATAAAGAGATATCCGGAGAAGCGTCTATATAAAGAGATATCCGGAGAAGCGTCTATATAAAGAGATATCCGGAGAAGCGTCTATATAAAGAGATATCCGGAGAAGCGTCTATATAAAGAGATATCCGGAGAAGCGTCTATATAAAGAGATATCCGGAGAAGCGTCTATATAAAGAGATATCCGGAGAAGCGTCTATATAAAGAGATATCCGGAGAAGCGTCTATATAAAGAGATATCCGGAGAAGCGTCTATATAAAGAGATATCCGGAGAAGCGTCTATATAAAGAGATATCCGGAGAAGCGTCTATATAAAGAGATATCCGGAGAAGCGTCTATATAAAGAGATATCCGGAGAAGCGTCTATATAAAGAGATATCCGGAGAAGCGTCTATATAAAGAGATATCCGGAGAAGCGTCTATATAAAGAGATATCCGGAGAAGCGTCTATATAAAGAGATATCCGGAGAAGCGTCTATATAAAGAGATATCCGGAGAAGCGTCTATATAAAGAGATATCCGGAGAAGCGTCTATATAAAGAGATATCCGGAGAAGCGTCTATATAAAGAGATATCCGGAGAAGCGTCTATATAAAGAGATATCCGGAGAAGCGTCTATATAAAGAGATGTCAACCATGAATATGAACTATTGTCACGAATCCTATTCACATGCTGAATTCCAGCTATCTGGTTTTTCCGAAAGTGACTCGAAAAAATATGAAAAAGTCGCCCCGTGTATTTTGAACGTATGAAATTTGAACCGTCCATCGAACCAAAGACCACACTCGGATGAGTCTTCGCATCATGCTACAGAAAACTACGTCTTCTAACGAGCTACGTGAACTTCAACACTATCACATCGCAAAGTGACAAAGTGAATTAATTTTCGACACCCCTCGAAGTGTATTTAAACGGGAAAAGTACATTGTTTGAAGCGCTCTAGGATCGAACCCATGATACCTAGGATCGATAGGATCGTCAGAAATTAAGGAGATGATGATAAAACGCGATTCAGTATTCCGTCAATTCAAACTTTGCAGAAAACGATAATCTTCAACGACTATAAACGCTTGATAAACCGAACGAAACAATTAATAAGGAACGCAAAAATTCGATTCGCGCACTCTATTTCGAAAAACAAATCATCCGCAGTTTTGTGGAAAAGCTGCGTAGTTTAGATATAGGTAAACCTAAAGAATTCCCGCTGCTTTTTTCAGAGAGGCTGAATTCTCTGAGAGAAAAATTCTCTCTTCCCCTAACATAAATTAATCCCGAACGCAAGCGACATATTCGTATTAGACATCCTGGCTTTGAAAACTATTGTTCCACCTCATCAGACCAGCTTTGCTTTTAAGCCTCTTTCTCTAAATGCGGTGCTAAAGGCGCTAAAAAGCATAAAATTCACAGTATTAGGAGCTGATGGAATTCCTTTTTTCATTATTAACAAGTTGATGCATATAATATTACCGCTAATAACGAACGTATACAATAGTTCTCTGCAGCAAGGAAAATTTCCCTCTCAATGGAAACAGGTATTAATCCGCCCACAAAAATAATTTCTCCCAATTTTTTTACAAATAACTTGCTTTTTCGCAATTAAATGTTATATCCCTACCCTTCAAACATTCTTTACCTTTTCCGTCAACATTTATTCATATATATCTTAGGATTTAGAATTTGAAGGAGAGGGAATTGAATAAGCGGGAAGACGTAATTCGCATTCATGCTTTGATGCATAACCAGTTCTCGGCTACCGTTATTATTATTATGTTAAAATAACGGATATTTTGAAACGACGAATATCTTATAACAAAGAATATAATAGATAATAATAATGACTCCTTTAATGGAAACAGGTTAAACCCAATTACATCCATTTTAATAGTTATTACTATTTACAAACACACCCAACCATTCCCCAATCGGAAAAATCCGATTAGCCGGGATTCGAACCCGGGACCTCAGTGTTGAAACTCCCTGCGATTTTTTTATTTACTCCTGTAATCCGGTCCTTTCATAAGACTCCATGGGTTCTATATTCCCCGATTAGATCCTAATTAATGGATAATATAAATGAATGATTCCTAATTCATAAAAAAAAACACTTTTACATTCTCTTAAGTTGTTCCCTGTGATTCGTCCATTGCAGTTTATAATTCGGAAATCATAGAGAATTGCCTCATCTTCAAACGCTTATCTCCATCTTACCTTTGAGTTTACATGTACTTAAATTCCCAATATGTTTTTACGGAAAAATGCATGAACTTGGATTCGACAATCACATTCGACGTACGTATGTACCCCTTGTATATCCATTTTTTAAAATTCCGTTTATTTAACCATGTTTCTCGCAATTTCAAATCAAAACTATACTCCACGGAAAAATAAGAAAGGGTTTTACTTTCTTCGCTATTTGGTTCGATTTTGTAGGACCATTATTTCTTAGATGTTTAAAAACACTCCGTAAGCCGTCTTTCGGCAAGCGGAACTCGCGCTCAGAGACAAACGGGACGAAAGCCTCCATCCTCAGGGGGTCTCCACAAAGGAAGTGAATAGGAGAGGTGAGTGCTCGGGCTTTTATTTTTTCTGAAGGTGTGGGAGGGAATAAGTGTGGGTGGAGGAGTTGTGGGTGGGGTTTATCTGTTGTGACGCCTGTAAGGAAAAAGACGGCTGACGGAGTGTTTTTTAACCTCTAATTCATAAACAGCCATGTTCCAGCCTTCTTTTTCTTACAACATTATTTCTTGTTAAATACCATAAAGAAGTACGTAAAACCTGCAAAAGATTTGTCTTGTTTTGTATGTTTGTAATTCTTAAAAATTTTCGTACCATAACGTAATAAAACAATAACTTCTTTCACAATAAGTAATAACTGATTTAACTATCAATTACAACTAACTTAATTCATAAGGAAAAGGATGAAGCTTAACTTTTCACGTTAAGGCATGCACCAAGGAAAAATCTCAAGGAAAAACGGACATGAAAAAATCTGACAGGATCAGAACTCAAACCTGGAAGCGGAAGATTCATGTCGTTTTTCCTCGGGACTAACTTACTTACTAATTAACTCCGTATTCATTTAACCAATTCTCCTTTCTGCATTATCTTACAAAAGACGGAGTAATCATATAATAGTATAATGCTTAAAAATAATAATCTCNAGACGTAGCATTTATGATCACGCTTGAATATTTACATACTTTACGTAACAAAATGGCGGACCCTTATTTTAGAGCAAATTTTTACATAAAGCGAGGAAAATAGTAGAAAGTGACATCGAGTGTCACGGGATAACTTATATCACGATGTTCTTTGAAGCTTCCTGAAGAGGAATCTGAAATAAAACCTTGCGCATATTTGCGGCATCGATAAATAAACCAACTTTTCGAAAACGCTGCAAGGGCTTAATCCGCGCGGCGGAGCACCGTCCTCCGTGAGGTTCACTTGCTTTAAATTAATGGCCACGCTTGAGAACACCTTACAATGTGGGAAGGAGCGGTTAGGAAACGGAGACGGTGAGAATTTTGCTACAAAAGAGATAATAACTGGTCCAAGTGTTAAAGAATAATTCGCTTTAGCGAGGATTTCGTATCGTCCGTACTTGTTATATTCGGGATAATTAACTTCTGCGGCCACAAAAAAGTCCATCGAGGGATTGAGAACTAGCCTCGTTACAGGCGGGATTTCGCTACATGTGTGATCGTTATAAACGAGTTTTATACAGAAAAAAAGTAGGCTCAGTCCGATTTTTCTAAATGTTTTAGGAGGACAGTTACGAGGTGTCACCTATTCACCTTCGTTGTAAAACGTACTAATCTCACACTATCACCTTAAATCTTCTCAAATATACTCCAAATACGGAACGAATGTGGTATTGTCATATATCACTATCGCTCATCAAATTATCATGACTATTCTTATAACAGTGGCTTCTATTGAACATATTTCTTCGAAGTAAATATTAATAAAGTTTATTCTACAATGATTAAATAGAGGACCTTTCTATCATTTGAATTGGAAATGAAAATGGTCAATCTTTAGACTACAGTGAAATAATATTAAATATTGCAAACAAAAAGCAAGAAAGTTTTACATATAAAATAATAAATAGTTATTAGTTTGTATTTGTTAAAAATTCTTTCGTATTATTGTTACCATAACTGCATATGCATTCGCTGAAATATCAGAAATGTGCCTTCTCTTCATGAGACTGTCATGGAAAGCTACTATTAACGCGCTGTGCAAAACTATGCTGAAGGTGGGAGGTAGAAATGTTATGGGGGTGTAAACTCATACTCTGCATACACACTAACGAGTAAAAGTTACATGCATACTGAGAGCTTAGGAGTGATAGATTTCCACTAAATGTCAAAAATTGCTACCCAACAGAGCTATACAAAGCCCTTTTATAAAAATCCCCTTTTTCATCAATATTGTGGGTTTCGCTCTCTATTATTTCGCGAAGTGCTTCAAAATTTCTTGAACTTTGCCACAATCCATTTCTTCTGTGGGAATACTGCCGACCTAGAGTCGAATCTAAGTTCGGTCAGTTTTGGAGATTTCATTCCAATTTATGTTAGGGAAGCATCTCAGCTAAAAATCTCTCGAATTTCAGTTCTCTAACTTTTCTAAGTGGGCTTCAAAAATATTAAATCCATCACAACGCTTTTCTTATGGATATATTATTTTGGACAGTCTGGGATCGAACGCATACCTATGCTCAATATTCCTTTTTCCGAGGTCTGATGATCAGGGTCTATATATAAAAAAAACTACGCGCCAGTGACTCTTCCTTTAGGCCCTACATTCGTATCCTTAGTATATCCTTAGTATATCCGAAGAAGCGTTCATATGAAATAGATGAGTAAAATTCAATTGCATACTGCAAGCTAAGGAGTGATAAATTGACGCTAATACCCTAAACCTGTAAAACAGCTCTATATTGCTTACAACAAATGGGATAGGAAGTCTTATGACTTTACCATAGATACACGGTAATACTTCGGGGCACCAACTTGTCCTTGGAAATACACCCTCGATAAAATAGAAAGAGGGTCATTACATAACCTAAGTAAGCATTATTTTCGAAGAGCATATCTTGCCTTATCTGTGCAATATATCCTCAATAGATTCGAAATCCCCCCCAAGGCAGGTTAAATAATCTCCGTATGTATATTATACTTGTAATATAATAGAGATATAAATATTTAAGAAGCCGTCAAGGGTCACCTATCATACTTTCGTTCGATATTCCTTTATTCCTGTGGTCTCATGGTCGGGGTCTATACTTAAGAATATTGACGCAGCAATAACTTTTCGTTTAGACCCAAAATTCGCATCCTGGGTATATCCGGAGAAGCATCTATATATAATACGAGTAAAAGTTGCTTTCATACTGCAAGCCAAAGATTCTCTCACTTCTCGTTTCGCAGTCCCGGAGAAATAACAGGTTTAATTTCTTCATAAGGACATTAATGATCAAATGAACCGTTCTGCCGTTGAAACAAGGACTATTTATATCGATCTTCTTGATATTTACGTTATAGATTACAGTATTCAATGTTTACCTAAGTTTTAAGTCGAAATTATTTCAGGAAAAGCCTCGAAACGAATTCCGACTTTCCAATGGCTATCTAATAAGCGAAACATTTACGCGTCCTAGCGTCGAATCAAGTAACAATTATGAGATAGCCTATTTAAAATATAAAACATAGTCATGAACCCTATTTACACGACGATTACATCTATCTATCTTTTCGGGAAGTGCTCTATGAAACACCTTAAAATCCGCAGCGTGTATTTCTAAAGGGGGAAATTTGAACACCTAGTATCTAACCCAGAGTCATTTCGGGAGATATCGGTTGAAATTACGTTCCAGAAGCACCTCAAATAACTTTCCTCAAGTTTTCAAGGCGACATCATATCGGAAAGTACCTCAATATAATATCCGAGTTTCCTATACACTTCATACAAAAAAATATTTAACTTGCCCTTGCATCGAACCATGGGCAGTTGCATGGACCAGTTTGGAGGTGGTGGACCTTGAATTTAGAACATAGCCTTAATTTCTATTTACATGCTGAGTTATTTTTATATACATTTTCGGAAATATCCCAAAAAATATTTACTATCAACCCTATGTATTTTAAATGGGAATTTTGAGCACCTAGCATCGAATCCAGTCATTTAGGAGATGCCCACACAGATTACGTTTCAGAAGCTTCTATAGTAACTATCTCTTAGGTTTCAGTGCAGAGTCATTTCGGTAATCATTTCAAATTATGATCCGAGTTTTATCATAGATTAATCTTAAGATTACTCTATGGTTTTATGTTATGTACGTACATTTATAAGCTTTACGGCATACGATAGACAATCATCAATTCTAACAACACCGTGAATTGCAAGTTTCTATCTTAACGGAAAATACCCTGAATTAATTCGTGAACTTCAGACACAATAACTGCCCTAGCATCGAACTAAGGACCCTCAGAGTAAAAACCTGTTGGTATAATATAGAGGATATTGCTCTCTATCGATGCCATGAATTTGAGCGTTCTATC
>KZ308333.1:238674-267960 GCA_000376725.2 Ladona fulva | reverse complement strand
GGATAGGATACATTAAAATTGGGTAAGTATTCATCAGCTCAGCCTTAAAATGTCAATGGGTAACCAGTAGCTCAATATACTTTCATGAGGCCTACAGCAAATTTGAATTTGGGGCACAATTATAATGCAGAAATTTTTCTCTGGAAAGAAGAGGAATTCTTTAATTGGATTCCCTTAGAAAAATTTTATACAAAACTTCACTTAAAAACAACAGAAATTGGGAACATATTTGGGAAGCAATTAAAACAGTTCAAAAGTAAAATAGCAACAATAATAGGTAAAATGGAATAAATATGCACTTCTAATGAATTTAATAACAAACTAGATCAATAAAACTTATACAATAATAATATGCATTTAACAACATTTAGACAGACATAAAGAAATAAATTTCCTTTTTCAAAAAGGAAACACAATGCTTAATGAAATAGACGAAAAAAATATATATCTGAGGTAAATTAATAGAAAATTTACAAAACAGATAATGAATAAATAAATTAATACTATTTATGATTAATAATATTGCAAAAATCAAAATTTTCTAGATCAATAGAATTTTTCCTTCTTTCATGAACAGGAAATAATTCCTCAGCTAATACAAGAATAAAGAAACATTTTTTAATGTGTTCACATTAGAAAAGGTAGAAACTAGTACTTCTAGAAGTCTAGTACTTTTACTAGTACTTGATAGAATTGATTCCATAAAAATTGAACAGGTGCATAAGATTCATATACATCTACATATGTATCCTGCAAGCCACTTTTTGGCATGTGGCAAGGGGTGCATGCACCATGACTTTCTTCCCTAATTGATTAATTTTGTACTGTTCATGAAAAAAATGAATTCTTGAAATAACTAGTTCCAGCATTTATTTCTCTGAATTCTCAGTATCAGAATGGCCTATGTAACAGGGAGGACGCATAATATCTGTTACATCTTCAAAAATGTACTTTCTCTGAACTCATTAAGGAAATTAAGTCTTGAGAATTAAGACTTTAAGTTTGTAGAGATTCCTATCCTGCATCCTGTAGCATCTGAGCAATACTCACTTGTCTTAACAATTTCTTATTAAACGTATTGCCTTGTGCTATAAATTTTCTAATTCTTGAATACAACACCAAAGGCAATGCCTAACTAATGCAAAGTATCATCACTCACAGACTATTTCTTCACTTTTATTTACTATTCCTGATAAATACGAGTTTCTACTTGTACGCATCTACATATTATGGAATTGGGTACCCCTTGTTTAGTTATTCATGAGGGTTACTCCAAGATATTTCACCGATTATACTTTTAATAAGTCTTCCCCTCAGAGGCTGTATGAATAATCATTGGTAGTAGATTTTCTTTAGAATAAGTTTATTACTGAACATTTGTCTACATTCTAATTTCATAATCCTATATAAATCATTTGACAGGATTAATCTATCCTCCATCCTTTCTATTTCCCTATAAATTACAGTATCCTCAGCAAATATCCTAACTTTAATACCAATGTTATTTCTAAAGTAGTTGATGTACACTAAAATTAGTATCAGTCCAGTTCAACGGCCTTGAGGTATGCTCAAGGTCATTTTAACCAGGTTGGAACTAATACCATCCAGTATTAGTCATTGTTTTCAGTCAGACAAAAAGTCATAAATCAGTTAATTACTTCTTGATTGATAGCCACAACTTATAATTTATATAAACATTTATTATGTGAGACCTTGTCAATTGCTTTCCTAAAATGTAAAAATATTGACTGTTTTCTTATGGACTTGCAGTTTCATTTTCTGCAGATTTCTAAGACATTGACTGACAATGCCAGCCAAAACTTGCAAGATTCTCTCTTACAAAATCCATATTGATTTCTCACTATGAATTTGGACATGATTAGAAAGCCCATTACAGAACAAGCAATTATTTTACTACTCAATTATGTTAGAGAGATAGGCCTATTGTTTGCTGGATCCTCCTTAAATCCATATTTAAATGGTAGAAGTATTGTTTTAAGTGCTTTGACAGCTGAGATCATTTTACAGATAGGGCCCCACCAGGTTTTGAACCTGGGACAGCTTTCACTGAATTTAAACACATTGCCCACTTGGCTAACCAAGAGTCCATCATTTTTAAATATTGGAGTTGTTTGCAATTTTCCAATCTTTCGGGATCTTACGTTTGCTCATAGTCTCTTCAAACATTATATTTAGGATTAACATTAGCCACTTCCCTGATGATTTTTTTTGAGAAAATCTTCAAAATCAAGGCCCATTTTCTATTCTTTATTTTTAATTAATGTACATACTTGGGCAAATAATTACAAAAGATAGATTTTTAGTCCAATTATTTACATTTTTTGCTTATTTTCCTTTTAAAAATCAATTGAATTTAGGCAATCAAAAAATGTTAAGACATTACATAGATATCAAATATACAAAAAAATCACCTTTGCATCACTTTATAGATTTTTTTCCCTGAGATAACATAAAAATTATGGTTTTATACACAATGCCACATTGCCATTGGAACAGATACCTTATTTCCTCTTATTTCTTTTGTGGGATCACTAGAGACCCTCCTGTTTACTCACACCTGACTTTTGGTTGCTGGGTGGGATCACTTCAAGGAAATGTGTCTTCGTTAGAAAGCAATGTGGTGTTGAATGTTGCCAAACAACTTTCTGAGCAGTCCTATGATAGTTGGCTTCAATAATTTCCCTCATCAAGTCTAATTTGTGTTCTAAATCTACTTTTTCCAACCAATTTTCTTATAGCAAACAAATAAGTCAAATAGTTCAATTAGATGGAAAAATATTTGAGCAATATTTCCCCTCTCTTTCTTGGGATTGGATAGTCCACCAAATGTTGATCTACTCCAAATTCCTTGATGGTACATTATTATCTACCACAACCCTATGCTTTAGTTTGTTTTGACCCTATTATCTAGAATTATAATTTCAACTCTTGATTATAGAAAGTATCACTGTCAACTCTTTCTTATCTTTTAGTAGTAATATTAAGTAGTAATATTTCCTTTTGAGGAGCAGTAATTCCACCTTTCTTCATTTTTCATCCTGAATGCAGGCATTATTTCTTTATCCCTTTTTGGCACAGCTCCATAAGTATCTCAAGATAGATAACTATATGCAGCAATTACAGGGATGTACAAAAATTATCTAATTTGAATCAATACCCCATCTGTATCACCTGAATCCAGAAGAGATAGGAATAAAATGAGGCAATTCTCTATAATTTCTGAATTTTCAATCACAACAAACAAATCTCAGGGACCAACTAATGAGAAAAAAGAAGTGTATCTAATAATTCATTAGAAATCATTAAATAGGATTAGCCATTAATGAAGTTAGGTGTGATAGAGGCCTATTGGCCTAACCTCACCAAGAGGGTTAAATAATAAATTAATCAGGACCTAAGGATGGAATCTGGAACACTAAGGGGGTCTGGACCCCACATAATCACCTCTTGGCTATGCCTCTGGTAGTTGATACACAAAAAGTTGTGCTAAAAATAAATTACTTTATTTCTATACTTTCCATTTTTAGGTATATGTGTAATTCATACTACCAATTACAGGAGTATCTTTGCCATAAACAAATCACAAGGACCAACTTATGAAAAAGTATAAGTGTTAATTTTTAGCAATTCAGTACCTTTCATTATAAAATTTTCTATTAACAAGTGAAATTTTCAAACTCTTTATATCTTTGTAAATAACTGAATACTAAGAGTTCCATATAGTAGCATCAAATATTAGTTTGAGGTTAATTGATCATAGCAGTTTTTGATATACTTCATAGAAATAATTAGTTGAAAATTAATATTTCATTCAACTGATGTATTTTTAATGTTCTATGTTGTAAGCTCAAGAGACACACAAATCAAAGAGAACATTACATTTTCACATATTTATTGCATAAAACTATTCATAATACATAATTAATAGCACAGAATTAAGAAATTATGCACTAATCTTAATTGTACTGCTGAAAGATCCTGAAGTAGGGATTAAAGCATAAACATGGCATATCAGGCCAGTATGTGCTAAATCAATTCTGATTATTCTCTTCGTGCACTCTTTCTTCCTTTCTGTTTTTCCTTTAGTTAAAGATTATGCTGCAATTTGGATATTCATGGATGGGGATTGTGTTGGCTTGTGTTAGTGATTTAATAGCCTTGTCCCAGAAATCTAACAATATAATTCTTTTCCACTACATCCATTGTACAAAATGCATTATTCATCATCATTTGGAAGAAATGTAGCCCCAGCTTAATAAGACAACAGAGATTTTCTCTTTTAAATTTATACTGTGCCAAAAACAGGTCAGATCTTGATAGCCCCATTTATTTATATCCTGCAAAAATTTTCGGTGTTATGGCTACCTTCTACTCTTCCCAGTAACTTTTACAATTTATGCAGCATGTTCTAAAGATATGAGGAGATCCCTCTTGACTTTCCATTTCAGCATACCTACTACACCATCATTAAAATGTGCTATATGTTCTCCTTTTTTTAGTTTCTTATTGATTACTTCAATGGGATTACCTCTTCTGTTCCTCCCCAGTGTTTCAGAGCAAAATGTTATTCAGAGATTAATTAGTTTACAACTCCCACTGCAATAATATTTGTCCATGTACACCCCATGATAAATATCTTTATAATTTGACAGCAACTTGTGAATAACCTTCTATAAATGCCCGTTCCCACCAAACTTCTGAATATACAGACAGAACACTAGGCATCCTCTCCATAGAACCAACAATTCATCTAATAAGCGTTCCTTTTCTGGATAATAAATCCTAGAAATAGTATCTTCAAACATTGTGATTAATGGGCAGATTTATATAGTGAATATGCATGTATTGGCTCATTCTCCACAGGGTTATTAAAAAATGTACAGCTCAAAATAGTTAGGAATCTTTCACAGAACATAACTGATGAAAACACTGAGAAATTGTTAAATACTGCTTTCTCCCAGTAGTAATGTAAACAAAGAAGAGGTATACTGCCCATCAAAAATAGCAATCCCAGTAAAAATTCCAGTTCCTTTTGTATCACTTCTTTCCACAAATTCATTCTTGCATGTAATTTTTTGAGAGGGGATTTATCATTCTTGTTATTCTCCACAAATAATAGTTGATAAAAATTTTCATTTGCAAGAGGCTTGAAAATTTCAACTGGGGATGCATTGTGTATCTACCTGATGCCCTGGCTTACCCTTTAAAAGGACTAGAGGGATTGATTTCTTCCTATGCCAAGCCATCAATGCATCATACACTGGAGGATTTCAACTACCTTGAGGAATTACTTCTCAAGGTACCTCCATGTCACTGCCTCAAACAATCAGCATTCCACATCTTCCCCTGCAGAGTACTTTCCTTCACTGGATCATTCCATTCTTCTCCGAATCCATTATTATACCTGCCAACTCTTTTTCCAAAAGCCTCCTCTCTTTGTCAACTGATCTTTCAGCATTTCCTTTCTTCCTTGTTGATAATCCAGACATAAACGAAGCTAGTTCATCAGACATCTAAAATTAGGGTAGTTTTTAATTGTAAATATCATTTATTTAATAATCAATATGTATCTTGAACTGCAGAATACAAAATATTTCACTTACACAGAACGATGAGTTTAGGCTCCTTTCAGAATACTTTTTTCACAAGAATTCCGAGCAAGTTAACAATATAATCCTAAAAAGAAGTAAATAATAATAAGTTAAACGTATAAAGTAATTATGTACAACAACTAATAATAGAGTACCATTTAAGTTGCAACTTAAAATTTATTAAAATACCAACATTGAATTTAATACGGTATTTCATAAATTGATAAAACACTCACCTGTTTATATGCAGAAATCTTGAATCTTAAAGCCAATGACTGCAGCAACCAATGCTGAAGATGACGAGGCACAGGAATTCACATCCAACATGCTAAGAAACTGTCAGGAACTGGCATGACTACCGAATGAAGAACCGATTATATATTTTGATTCTAATTTATTTTACTTTCACTGTCAGTTTCAATGAAGATTAGCGTCTTATTTTTTTGCCTTCTGTTAGGCATGTTTCCTTTTGATAGTTAGGTTAGGAGAAGTACAAGTGATGGCGATGCATAATACACAGCCAACTCCTGTCCAAAATTAACTGCAGCCTTTTTGTGGCATACTCTTATTTGACAACTGAGGCTATGACAACTCATTTATGTCTATACAAACAAGTCATCCAGTAGTGAAATAATCTTTATGAAATAATTTCTTATGAAAGAGATGAGAATACAATCAAGAAAATGGATAAGACTCTACTGAAGAAGGTATGCCACTGATTCACAAAAGATGAAAGATTTTAGGAAAAAAATATGATAAACAGAGAAAGATTATTAACAGCTCTCGATTACTGCCTATTTTGGCTGATATTTTTATAGAAAACTTAGAGAGCAAATTGTTTAACTAATCATTTGATTTATTGAAATATGAAAAATGATGGTACTGGTAGGTGGATGATGTTTTCTATGTTTGGTGCAAATCCCTAAGACAGCTGGATAAATTCTTAACATTTGTCAATTCTCTCATCCTTCCATTATTTTCACTCCAACTTGACTAATCACCTTCCATATAAAATAGCTGTCTTATACTCTCCCATCAATAGACTTGTCACCATTTTCCTTTCAGTCAAGAATTACCAAAGAGAATTCGATATAATTAAGTACATAGCCTCCAAGAATGGCTATCCAAGTAACATTATTGATAAGCTGCTGGCTCATAAACAAAGAAGTATAGCTCTCAATTTACCTTTCCATTTCTGCAAAGATCTTTTACTATGTTAAATAGTTAAAACTTACATTTATTGAGAATCTTTCAGAGAATATATGTCATCTCATGTCCAAAGAAAAATGTAAAGCTGCCTTCGAATTCCCACAAAATCTTGGTATAATCCTTTGCAATGAGTAAGACAGACAACTCAATAAAAAAATCAGGTATATACCAATTAAAATGTAATAATTATAATTCTGCGTACATAGGCAAAACTGGCTGTAATTTCAACACAAAAGCAAAAGAACCCAAGAGAAGTTACTCCAGCAGTTCACATTCTAAACACTGATATGATTGAACCACTCTTCGGAATTTTTCCCTAATGAATAATTCTGAGGAATACACTCTAGCATCTTTTCCCTCCCCACTGCTACAGCTTATCCTTCTCTTTAACACCAGTCCTCCGTCATCTCCAGTTTCATGCATTACTTGAAACCCTTTTCCACTTTAGTCCCTTTTTTGCTCCTTCATCCTCCCCTTCCCCCACCCTACTCACATTGCTACTTAAGGCTTCTAAATTGACACAAACAGTTTCAACATGTTCATGCCACCTTCAATTCCACCTTCTTGAAGTCAGCATCAAAGTAACACATATGATAGAGGGATCAGATGGAGATTTTACAGGATATGCAGGGAAAGATGTAAGAAAAACCACAAGCCCACTGAAATTGCTGGATCAGCAGAGAAAGGAAGTTTGCCTAACCAGTGAAAATTGCAATACCCAGCTGGAGGGTTAAGTTCTGAAATAATTAATAGTAAGAATATGGCATAAATGCCAAGAACAAGCCAAATGGCCATTGCTGTTTGACAATGCCACTATCCACTCATACAATGATTTCAAACAATTTCTGAATGAAAATTATACTCAGGAGCTAGACCAGTAGTTTCATTTGCCTGATTCAGAACACTGTCTTGTTTTTCCAATGAAAGGAAAATGCAATGATACTTAAGCCATTCATAAAGTGATGACCACAACTCTTAACACTATTTCCCACCAGATATCTAAAGATTTTCTAAGCTACTCTAGTGTATGATATACTGCATATATGATGTATCTATATACTATGAGATGGCAACGTAAGGGACCACCACCAAGTGACTTTTTAATTTAAGGTTTTGTGGTGTGAAGAGACCAATGGAGTCTAAGAGACTATGTCACAGCTAGAATCACAGTTGGAAGGAGTTAGTTCTGTATCGCAATATCTTCATTCTCTTTTCTAAAGTCTTAAACTTAAGTCATCATAAAAATTTCTTGTTCCACCAAATGAGGCTGAAGTGGGTTGCATTTTTCTGGGGATGGGAAATATCTGCCATAAGGGCCGTTAGTAGAGCATCTTAAGCAGTATTTTCACATGTGGACCATGGCCAAGAGAAAACTGTGTGTTAAGTGGGATAGCATCTTAAAAAGTAGTTTTTTAAATAGGTTTCACAGAATATTATAATAAGAGAGATAACTCAATATTTCATTCCTCACAAGAGTTCAGTAAAATTGTCATGTATCATATAAACGATGGATTGTCATATAGTGACAGTTATGTCTTAACACTGAAAGTCTCTTACATAAAAATAAAAAGTATAAGACAGCTTAAACTTTAACAATAAGCTTATATGTATCTATTTAAATCTACTGAATTAGTGTTTCTTCCCTTCTCTGGACTAAAACCTTGTCGTGGTGGAAAGGCTTGCGTGTTCTTATGACCTAGAGAGCGTAACTGTCGGGAACTATGTTCCTGTTAGGGCCACCCATACCAGAATGGTCAATAGATAAGGGCCAGATGAAAGGTAGTCCAAGCAGCGTCTGTACCTCAGTGAGGTGACTGCATCTGTACCAAAGTGGGGCGGCTATTATGGGTGATGGTGGTGTCACGTTAAGATAAAGGTTGAGGAAGGCAAGGGGAAACCACCTCGACTACCACATTTTATCCCTAGCAATTATGATGTGCCAATGTCAGAATATTGTAAGTGGCATAAATGGTACACAGCCCTCTACGGGGAGTGTTATGCCCGGCAGTGATAGGAGTAAGGCTATCTCAGTTGTCATTCCACGAAACCCTTACCCAGAAAATGACAAGAAAAGAAGAGAGAAGATGGCCAAGGAAACAAGGGTGTATTTGCCCACTAGTAAACATAGTAAGGATGAAGTAGAACTTGTTTATATACAAATAGAAGAAGCTATGGGAAGGGTTAGAGGCAATAAAAACCTAATTGTAATGGGGAACTGGAATGCAGTAGTTGGGCAAGGCAAAGATGGAGAAGAAGTGGGAGGGTTCAGACTAGGAAATAGAAACAAAAGGGGAAAGAAATTAGTAGACTTTTGTAAGAGGAATAACCTCTGTATTACAAACACACTTTTTCAGCACCATAATAGGAGGAGGTACACATGGAAAAAGTCAGGAGATATGGATAGGTACCAAATTGATTATATTTTGATAAGAAAAAGGTTTAGAAATAGTGTTAAAAATTCAAAAAGTTACCCTGGTGCTGATGTTGACTCAGATCATAACCTGGTCATGATGAAAACTGAACTCAAGTTTAAAAAGATCTTTTGGGCAAAAATTACACCAAAATGGAACCTTGAAGCCCTTAAGAAAGGGAAAGCAAGGGAGTTCCAAGAGTCAGTCAGTAAGGCCTTAGAGGATAAGGGAAGGGAACTTACTATAGACGGAGAATGGGAAAAGATTAAAAACAGTATCAGGGATAGTGCCCAAGTAACTATTGGGAGGGTCGAGCAAAACAAAATTAGGAAACCATGGGTGACGGTAAAAATGATAAAGAAAATGGAGGAAAGAAGGAAATGGAAAATGGTTAACACAGAGCGTGGACATAGAATGTATAGGGCTCTCAATAATGAACTGAGATGGGAAGCAAATAGGGCAAGGGAACAGTGGTGGAAGGCTCAATGTAAGGAAATAGAAAAGCTGGACGAAAGTGGGAGGGTCGACCTAATGTATAGAAAGGTGAAACAGTTAACAGGAAATAAAACACGAAACAGAATAACCACAATAAAAGATAATAATGGGAACTTTATACGAGATCCATCCAGCATAAGGGAAAGGTGGAAAAAATATGTTGAGGAACTATATGGAAAGGACATGAAGCCAACAAACATAATTTTAGAAAGTGAACAAGAAGTGGAGGATGATAATGTTGGACCTTGGATATTAGATAGTGAAATTGATAGGGCCTTGCATGATATGAAAGGAAATAAGGCAACAGGCATTGACGAGATACCAGTTGAGCTACTTAAAACCTGGGGGAAAAGGGTAAAAAAGAATTCTACAATTTACGTAGAAAAATTTATGATGATGGGGAATGGCTAGAGGATTTCACTAAGACAATCCTGATTCCTTTACAGAAAAAGAATAATGCTTCCTAGTGTCGGGATTATCGTACAATCAGTTTAATATCTCACACGGCAAAGGTTATTCTAAGGGGATTGAATAGAAGAATTATAATTATATGAGCATGTTTTGTCAATTTTGAAAAGGCTTTTGTGGCCAAAATTAATGAGAATTTTAAAGAAAATTGTGTTGGAATGGAAAGATAGGCGTTTGGTGCAAAATTTGTACTTAAATCAAACAGCGCGAGATAGAATAACTGAGAGGGAGTCGGAATGGGCAGAGTTAAGGAGAGGGGTAAGACAAGGATGCCCATTATCACCATTGCTTACCAAGTTGGTGTGGAAGTGGTAAAGTCAGTAGTAGAGTGTGTGATTCTGAAAGTGGTTTACAAATCCAAGTAGATGCAATTATGCAATGATGCAATTAAGTAAATGCACCAAACGATAAAGCAAGGGAATATGGAATGAAAATAAACGTAAGTAAAACTAAAGTAATGAGATTCACTATGGGAAAGAAAGCTAAGTTAATGTCAGGTGGATGGGGAAAAACTAGAACAGGTGGAAAAATTCACGTACTTGGGTAGTGTTCTACCTTGGGATGAGAGATGTGGAGATGAGGTTCAAAAAAGAGTAGCATTGGCCAAGGAAGCTTTTATGAAGCGGAGGGAATTGATGACAAAGGGTCTTGATAAAGGAATCAGGAAAAGATTGGTAAAATCCTTGATATGGAGTGTTTTGCTGTATGGGTGTGAAACGTGGACCTTACGAAAAGAGGACATCAAAAGATTGGAGGCATTTGAGATGTGGGTGTGGCGTAGAATGGAGAAGGTGAGCTGGGTGGATAGAAAAACAAACATAGAGGTGCTAGAAATGGTTGGGGAGGAAAGGGTTTTAATTGAAGTAATTAAGCGCCGACAAAAGAAATGGGTGGGTCAGATATTGAGAGGAGAGGGATTGCTGAAGAATGTAATAGAGGGTAGAATGCAAGGGAAAAGACAGATGGGAAGGCAGAGGCAAAAGATGTTAGATGACATAAAGGGTGGGGTGAGTTACCAGGTAATGAAAGAAAAGGCTATGAACAGGGAATATTAGGGCACATGGACCTACTGAACGGTAGAACACTTATGTATGTAGTGTTTTTCATATAACTAAGGATTTATGAAAAAAAATAATGGTCATCCCTCTAATTACAGCAATGAAAATACCAAATTGCTACTAGCATTTTGAAATGAAATAAGAAAATTTTTCAAAATTGCAAACTGTAACCAAATGACTCAACTCATACAAATGATTGAAAACATGAGAATACGATTACATTTTCTCTTCCATCAAAGCATGTGGCATAAACAGAAGAGAGCAAGCCAGTGAGAATTTGACAATGAATGATCATGTACTGGAAAAAATGTTGCATGACTGATCATGGTGTTTGATATTGGTTTGAAAAGGATGAATAGAAGCAGAATGACAAAGTAGAGAATAAGAACCAGAAAGTTAAATAGGAAAAGGATAAAAGAGAAAAGCAGGCTGAATGCATTGAAAAATATCCTAAATTAAATGATGTTTTTAATCTTGGGAATGCTTGAAATTATGTACAGATAAGTCTAAAGTTAATTTATTACAAAGGATATTAACATAGAAAGTATGATTGTAAGTAATAGAGGCTGCAATATTGCTCCCCCAAAAGGAAAGGAAATGGTAAAAATCCCATATTTATGGTGAAAAAGAGCTTTGGTGATGAACTGCCGACTGCAGAAAAAAGGAGACACTTATAAGGTGTCTATAAAGTAATAAGATGAAAAATGTTTCCAATGCTGACAAAACTGTCTTTTTTCAACATCCTGCCATCAAAAAATCTTTCCATTATAAGTGGCAAATTGTTCCCTTGTTGACAACAATAATGTGGCATCTCAAATAATAGTTAAATTTGCCAAAGTATGATGCAACAAAGATTAAATCCAACTGCCACATGTTATGTATGAACTGAAAATGCCTGGATGACAACCTCAATCAGAAATCAAATCAGAAAAATCCTTGATATCACTTAATTCACAGATTGCTGGATTAAATGAAGATTGATAAATGTTGTAGATGCCATTTCTGATCAATATTTATGCAGTATTTATCAATCAAAATTTAGGAGTTATGACTTGGGTGGAAAGAATTTCACATTGGAATGAAGAAGCATTGTAATACAGAATCTCTCCATACAATTCACTAAGAACCAAATCTTTTGAAAGAAGCTGTTACCAAGATACCCAAAATTACAAGTAAAAATTGGGAGATTAATAATAATAACTGTGCAAGTTACATAAATCAACATCTAATTCCTATTTTTATTTAAACTCTGGAAACTAATCTTACTTATGTTCCTATGTCATCTATTCTTGCCAAAACTATCAACAACCTAAACTTTAATCAAGAGAAAGAATTTGAGAATAGCTCATCAATAGCTGAAGGAATTTTGAAAGAACTGTATTTTATAAATAACCCTGATTTCTAATGGATTCTTTCTTCAATTAGTGGTTTCTAGCTTGTTGTAGAAGTTTGCAAAGGAAATGGATTCTGAAAAGGGCAAGCATATCCGCCAAGTTCTAAGTTATTCACCAATTATCATGGATTTTGTTCCCAAATAGAAATAAAATTCAATTCAAATGTGCATTAATATAATTTACTAATTAATCAAAACGTTAATAAACTCACAGATATTTTTAAACTATACAATGAGGAGAATTTCACATTATATATAAAAAATGCACATGAAAAAGGAGCACAGAGCACCTCAAGCCAACCCTTTACTCTAGCTAGGATTTGACTACAAGTAACACTACAGAAAAATGGTAATTGTTGAAAAATAATTTACTTATTTACCTGCAATGAGGCAATTCACACAGGGTAGTTTACTCATTTCATGGTTGTAAATTTTCTCCTTCATTTTAACATCAAGGGCAGTGGTCATCATGTTACTATCCCATACTTTTACCCGTTTGTCCATTCCACTGGTAACAAACATCCCTGAATCGTGAGGATACCATTGCACCCTCTCAACACTGTATTTGTGAGCAGATGGATTCTCCCTGAAAAATAAGTTTTTTTAGAAAATGATAACAGCAACAGACAATGCTGTTCAAGGGCTTTCTAAAGCACATGCTAATGAGAATATGTGGAGAAGCTTATCTTAATTAAAACTTGAGCATGCATGCAAAAGATATTACTTCTATGTTACATAAAATGGATAAGGAAAATGACTTAAGCATTGACAGGCATTATTTAATTTCTTTGAAACTCTTTTTGCAAGAATTGCTACAAATTGATTGAGAATACTTCTGATAGAAACTACTACATCGAGAGTAGAAAGATCGGGTTCTTACCCGGCATATACAGTGAAGGAAGTTTTCTTGGGATATGAGCTGGGTCATCTGGTCAATTTCCACCAATGTTTCAGCTGCATACTTCCTGAAGACACCCTGAAGATGGCTGCAAAGTATGCAGCTGAAACATCGGTGGAAATCAACCAGACGACCCGGCTTGTATCCCGAGAAGACTTCCATGACTAAGTCAAGATACGGGAATTTCACCAGAGCAACGTCATGATTGTAGGTCCCCCTTGTATCTCCCCTCCTAATGTATTTACGAAAATTGCTCTTGCTTATTCTTTCTAATTCAATTAAATAGTATGTAGTAAAGAATTCAAGTGTGTAGAATAAAATTTTTGTAAGGAGACTAATTTTTTTTTCAGATGCTTATCAAAGGTTAATAAATAAAATTTGGATCTCAGAAACTTGGATTATACTTCAGGACTATTTACTACATTTCTGCTAAAAGTTTTCCTGTGACACATGGTTGTTGTTCCACATAGGTGTAAAGATGACCGAGTCATGTATTTGTGCAAATTACTGCGATTCAATTAGGTTTATGTCGACTCAGATTAAGCAAGAGATAGATACTGACTCTTAATGTATATCATTTTAAAGGCAAAGAGTTGCTATTTTGAACTATGTACAACATGTCCTACTCTAACCTCAGATCATCAAAGGGGAATGTGTCACACTCCAGGTCTATACTATTTTCAATGTGACAGTACAGTATTACAGAACATTAAATGACAGAATATTAAATCAGATAAACTTAAATGTGAAGTATTCATGATGAAAGAGGAATAACAACAACTTATACATGTTACCACAGGACATGAATAGCTACAACAAAGTTAGGGCAGAAATAGTAGATTTTGTGAAGTATTCATTTTACTTAATTGAAAGTTGCTACAAAATGTACATTAAAACTTTGCAATAATGAAAATGAAACTAGTTTGGAATGTGTCCTCTTCCACCTTCTCCCTTCATGCCCACCCTTGACTGTGGTGCTCATATATCATCAGAGCGATGCGAAAACATAACAAGACACAGTGATAAATGATAACATTACACCCATCTGCAAGAGCAAGCAAAACCAATGAAACGTTTGAGAAAAGAAAAGGAAGATTTGGCTGTCCTACTTCAGGGAATCTCTTCTTGTGTAAACTGTTTCATCCCTTACTTCCTGGGATTAGACATAACTATTATTTCTTAAATTGTTATCTCATTTAGGAGTGATGTTGTTTTCTGAGTATGGAATAGGGAAAGATATTGATGTGCAGAGAAATCCATTTCCTACAATAACCAAACACCTAATATGAAGATAATAAGGATATTCATAACTTGAAATAATATGTTTAAATAAATTATGTAATTGCATTAGTTTTTTATCTTCTATGCATGGTCATCTGTACACATCTTCCAGCCTGTAAACTTCCCCAGAAGTTTAATAATGAATCTGGTTTTACAAAGGTCCACGAGGTGTTTACACTGTGAGGCAGAAACTTGAACACCATCCTCGTCACTGCATGTTATTTTCCTTGAGTAGTTTCAAAGTATCCTCAAAAGTCAGGAGGAAGTTGTGACTGCACTAAGTAAAATGGATGCAGATAAAAAACCATAAGAAACATCTCTAAGAAAGAAAAGAGAAATTCTTCATGTCATAGATGCAGGTAAAATATGTAAAGAATCTTTGTTGAGTTTCACAGAAAAGTTCAATATCTCAGCTTCAACTCTAAGAACCATCATTCGCAGCAGAAACAAAATGTTCAATTCCCTTACTGAATGTGGCTCTAAAGAATAAATTGAAAGGAGCACAAAGAGAAGAAGATTTATTTGATTACTTTTTGGAGTTCTGTAGAGATGGTCTGCCTATATCTTGGTCTTCTAATACAGGAAAGTGAAACATCTAGCACTGAAGTTGAATATTTTTGAACACTTCAAATTCCCCATAGGATGGTTTGATAATTCAAAACTCCCCACAGTATAGTTTGTTTGAGACTGTCAAGAAGAGGCCAAAGTTAGTGAAGATGTATTAAATGAATGGCATATATCAGTCAATAGTAATAATCCCAAAATTTCTAGCTATCCTAAAGATGGTAGATACAATCTTAATGAACCTGGACTCTTCTATCTTTGCTCAAAAGGGGAAAAATTATAAGGTGGTCAGCAAACTTAAGACCACATTAAAGTTAATACAAGTCGCAATAAAAGTGAAAGCCACAGGCTCAAACCAAAGATAATTGGTAAATTCAAACATCCTGTATATTTTAAAAACTTTAACAAGAAAAGAATTGGATACAAATATTCCCCCAACAAAAACAGCCTGTACTACAACAGATATTTTTAGTCAAGCTATTTTATTGAAAAGATTTTCAGCTGGAAAGTATATGGTTTGCCTTTTAATTGATCATATGCTCTTTCACATAATTGAAGGACTAAAGTTAGATGTCGTTGAAGATTATTTTTGCCACATCAAAGACACAGCATAACACATTAGATAAAAAACTCATCTAAGTTAATAGACATTTTATAGGAAGTTTGCCATGCTGTATATTATTTCAGCACAGTAAGCTAACAAATAAATAACATTATTTGCTGTCAAACTAAAGTAAAAATGTGATGAAGTTTGCTATAGGCCATAAAGCTGTAGTCAGAGTATTGAATTTAATTAGCTTCACAACAGTGCAGAATTGCTATAGAACAGCAGTGTTCCTGCTTTCAAATGATTATCAAGCAACAGTTCAGACTTCCATAGTAGAGCCAGAGACCAGTTTACTGCCAGAAATTTAACAACCAGGTAGCAGGATACGGTGCAATAAACATCAATGAAGAAGCTTTTGTCATAATTGACAGCTGAGATTGCAATAAGTGGTACTGAGGCAAACCTGCAAACATGCATTGCTGAATCATATCTGAAGCGTAACTATACAGAACCGGTAGCATCTGATAGTGATTCAGGTGATGATATACAAAAAAATAATTTGACACGCCAGGGCTGATGCCATTAAAGCGATTAGAGTACAGCAAAATTTTTAATTAAAATTAATTAAAGTGTAGGATACACATTATTGCATGAAGGAAGGTTTCTTCCGGTTGGCTCATGAGAAATAACTCATTACATTTGCAATGTATTTGAATGCATGTACTTTGTGGCACAGTATTGTGTGTACATGGAGTCCTGCAATAACAAAATAAGAATTTTTCAGTCCTCACAATTTTGTTATCTTTAAGTTTCACAGTATCTATAACAGCTTCATTAATTTACATGTAATTAAAATAGTTATGTTTGGAATGGAATGAACAATGGTTTCCACTTATGATTCAGGTTCAAGAATTTTGACTTTTTGGTTATAATTTCGTTTTCATTATTGATACAGTAATATTTTTTTGTTACACTGCCATACCTATATTGCCAATCTCTTCCTGATTTCCTTCTCAAGGCATGTCATCATGACCTCCCTTCACTTCATAAAGGTTCCTTCGCTACTTCTACTCTCCTTCTAACCTCATCTCTGTAATTTCTACACAAGATAACTAACAAATAGAGGAAATGATCCACCTGTTTTTTTTCTCCAGCAACCATGACTGTTGACTTGGCTTGTTTTCATAAATCTCAAAACTTTAGTTTATCTCCCATTTATTTTTATCACAACCATCCTTTTTCCATCATTTAGAGAATTAACTAGAATTTAAAAACTTCTTCGGGAATTAAATACAACAGCCTTGTGGTCTGTGTATTTAATATACTTCACTAATTTCACACCTATTACTACACCTTATTTGTTTCTTCCCAAGCATCTTTCCTCTGAATAGTTATAAAAAGTGCTATAAATATCTGACAGCCTTTTCCTATTACCCTACTTAACTCACTCTGATTTAACATGTTCACTGTGGATACCTCCATTTCCAATGTATTTATCACACCAACACTAGAGTGATCTGCAGTGAAGGTGTTATGTTATCCAATTAAACACTTTTATCAACTAACCAACACCATTACTCTTGATGATATATATTCTTTGTTTTTCATATGTACATGAATCTAGTATGTGTTATTAATTCATCAACTAGAATACCTGCTAGTTTGAATCTTCTTTTTGCACAACTTATCATGCAGCTATTTATGCCAGTTTGTTTGGATTTATTGGTTTATTTTTCTAGATTTAAATTAATTGCATTCCAATGTTTTTGGTGATTTATGTAGTATTATTATCATGTAATATCTCCAGAGGTTAGGTGGAGGAAAGGAAATTTTGACTTTACCTTTACAAAGAAAATAATAGTATAAAGTATAAATTTTACACCAATCACCTTCTTTCCAATGTAACACAATATTTTTAATATTCTCATCAATGTTGGGCATTGCATTCTATTAAAGGCCTTTTCAAGGAAACAGAATAACCTTCTCTCACCCAAGGCTTTGTCTCACAAGAACCCTCATTACCCAAATAGCCTTTCAATTCCTATCTCTCTTTGAAAACCAAACCAAAATTTTCAGATTTACTCAGTCACTTTCCTTATCCCTTTTCTTCTTAGCCACAGCATTACTAAGTATTTAACTTTGCTCATGCTAATTTTACTCTCATCACCAATAAATAATGTTATTCTTACAGCATGATTTTACAGTCAGAAATTAACAATACTAAATCTAGCAATAACAAGAAAACAAAGATCTACTTGTACACTACTGGAAGTAAAAATTATGGAGTAAAAAATGAAACAATTTTGAAATTAGAGAAATAAGTATAGCTAAACAAGACAGCAGATGGAACTCTAACACCAACTGTTGTTATAGATTTTTCCCATCTACTTGTGTATTTATGTATAATGATAGCCGGTTAGGTTCTGTGGCAGTTGGTTGAATGACAGTTGGTCAATGGGACTACCCATCACTTAACTTTTTTGAAACTGAGACAACTTGTCCAAAGGCAGCTTGTTGAAGAAACTTGTAGGAAGACTATTTGTTGCCAAGTAAACTCGTCGATGGAGTGTGTAATTATCATTTTGCTGTAATAAGTTAAATATTCATTATAACGAGTATAAGTTGCTTCCTTAAGGGGGGCTCCTGGTTTATCCCGTCAAAAAATCGAATTTAAAAAAATTGTTTTAAAATATAGTAGAACATTTAAAGAATATACTGCAAAATTTTCAGATCATTATATATAATATTAACTAAACTACAGCCAATTTCTTAAGCCTATGCAGCTGTGCGCGGAGAGTAGAGGTGGCAGTCAAGTCTCCTACGGCTCTCTCTCAGCGGGTACTTGAGGAACAGATGTTTTATGGCTTAGACCCTTCATATTTTAAGAATAATTTGGGCGCTCTAAACATACAACTTAACTCTTAGGTGCAAATTTTGGTAAAATACATGTTACATATTATATGTGGTGCCGTTGTTGAGATGCGGGACTCTGTACACCATACTAATCTCTGAAATTCGGTTTGAAAATTTATGAGGCCTCTTTCATTTTGTCATGTGAGTCACAAATGGACCCTTTGTCTATAGGAAGATTTTGTTTCTGTAAACAACTGCTCTGACTACATGGTTTTGCTGTTTGGGCTGTTAGGAGAATGAAAAGAAAATCCCGCCTCAGCTCAGTGTCTCAACTCAGAGTTTTAGCAGATTATATTATTGTTGGGTATTCTTTTCTAAACTTTTTTTGTTTTGAGGGCATTCGTTTCTTCTCTCTATCGTAATTAAAAAGGTCCAGAGATACCTTGATGTAATAAAAGTTAGGCGCACTATTATTCGTTGCAAGGGTTCTTCCGATTCTTCTTTCTAAATGAAGCCAGTCTTAGAGAAAATTTTGGATGTTTCAGTCGTAGTTTCTCGTGTTTTTAGTTAAACCGTAAGATTCCTTATCCGAGAGAAATAAAGAACCAAAGTTTTCGTGAAATAAGACCCCGGAACGTAAGTTTTACGACAATCAATACGGTATAGAAAATAATACGGCAGAGAAAAAAGAAGAAAAACTGGTAGAGTGCAACTGATAGGAAACTGTAACTCTTACAAATGAAAGTGTGGGTTGTTATCCTACGCATTTTAACAGGATTATAGAATTTTCAACAGTTTTTGGCGCACTTGCAGAAAGACTTATTGGAGAGCATACACAAAATACCAACAAGAGATCAACTGTTTGGCGCCTGGTTCCTGATTCCGGCAAAAAATTAGCGAAATCGCCGCCTACATAAATGCAGATGTTGTATATGAAGGTTACTCTGCTGTAACTAACATAATGGAAGAATTAGACGTAGAAATGGGGCAGCAATTCAAGATTAACGCCGACATCTATGACCACGAGAGGTTGGCGAGGCATGAGCGCCGAAGTCTGAGCAGTGCGATGGAGGCTCGAATAATTCGTAGAGAGAAAACAAATGGAGCTAAATGACTGTTATAAAGACGCAAAAAGTTTGGTATATTCACTAGGTATATTAGATAAGCAGTTAACAATCGTAAGTTTATTATTTATGGTAGATATTCATAACAAAAACCTTAAACTCGTTTTTCTCGAAGCATTGTTTTTGAAATTGGTGTGCACGATAACTCAAAAACTATTTCTACTATCAAGATTTCCTTTAACATGCCTTTTGAGCATTACTTTCTCTTTTAGGTGAACCTCAGATATTGAAGGAATTATTAATTTAAACAATTATTATTGTTAAAAGTGAAGGAATTTTTTTCATCAAAATCGAAATTTTCCCTTTAAAGAGTTTTCATAATTTAAAAAAATTGTTTAATTTTAGAGGTTCATCGAATACATAATTTTATATTCTATAAGAAAAAAATTTGTTTTCAAAATTTAAACGGATATTGTAGACGCTAGAATGCACACAAATTGGTAACGCCTGCGCGAACGCCCTGTAGATATCCTATGATATATACGATACATTTTGTTAATCTGCAATGAAAAAATGTTTAACGTACTCTCAAAGGTACAATATAGGTATGTACTAGCTTAGAAAGCTGTATATCTTACCGTTTTTCTAAAAGAAATTTCCAAAAAATTCTTAAATTTTGCCCTTCTAAACCAGGCGCCCCCCTTAATGCAAGCTTTATGGTATTAAATGTTTCCTATTCTCATTTCGCACTGGTTTCATTTCAGGAAGTGCCGAAACTCAAATTCCGATGTTTATGCACCCTAGCATTGAACCATGGAACAATTCTGAAGTAGACTATCTAAAATAATCACAAAGTCACAAACACTTTTTATGTGCAAAGTAATACCTAATTATCTCTATGTGAAGTGCCGCAAAAAGATACATTAAAAAGCCCCCCATGTATTTTGAACAGGCAAAATTTGAACCACCCTAGCATTGAATCCAGGATTTATGGTAGTTGTCAGTTTACTATTACGATTCAGAAGCTCCTCTATAAAATATCCTTAAGTCTTGAAGGCCATATCATATCGGTAAGTAGCTAAATATATGACTGAAGTTTCCTGTAGAATTTATATGGAGGAATACTTAACCTGTCCTGGCATCGAACTATGGACCAACATGGAAGTGGTAAACCTTGAGTATGAAATATAGTCATGAATGTTATTCACATTAAATTACAGCTATTTGGCTTTTTGGAAGGTGACCCAAATAAATTATGAAAAAGCCACCAAGTGTAAATTAAATAGACAACTTTTGAAGTCCTAGCATCAAACCCAAGGTAATTTAGGAGGTATGTACCCAAAATGCAGGAATTCTGAAAAGCAGAATCTCCTCCAGTAACCATAGCATCAGAGAAGCTTGTAGATTAGGTAAGGTATTAATTCACCCCCTGCCATATGCCACTAACTGCTTGCAGTGACTTGGAAATCTAATTATATACATTGATAAGCTGTATTTTGATGATTTGTCTCAGTGACAAAAAATCTTTCAACCAAATGTCTCAGTGACAAAAAGTCTAGTGATGGGTTGCACATCGACTGACTGTCCTTTGACCAACTGCCACTGAACCAGCTGGTTACTGTACTGTTTGTTTGGTTTGTACCCAGAGGTATTTGTCTCTTTTATCTGTGTTTCAGAGGAAGGAAATAATACATAGCAATGCTTCCAATACTTTCTAGGAAATAGAAACAGTATATTACAATGATGAAATTGAAAATATTTGAGGAACCAAACGCACAGATCAGGGTTGTCTAACATAGAGCTGGGAGAAGCTTTTAAAGCACTAGACCAATTTTCATTTCTTAGAGAAATTTTTATTGCAGAAACTTGTATACATAGACAAAATAGAAGTACTTAATAAAATGTTTCAAAAATCTCTTGTTATCATACAAATGTTTCCATTGATACCTCTTGATAGCAGAGCACTGATGAGTTTGCTAATCTGTTTGCAAAGATAATTTTAAAGAGATATTAGTATGTTTTCTACTGGATCATGTCCTTTTAGGTTTATTAAATCTAATTTAATACTGCTGTGGATTGATGTATTCAATATTAAAGTCCTCTAATTTATGCAGTCCTTGCTGGCTTGCGTGATTGATAAAATTTCTTACTTAGGACTTGGGTAACAAAAGGTTAGAAAACCATGATCTCGATAGCAGAAAAATGCAAATTTCTCCAGACTTTCTAGAGTAACATGTCTATCAATATTTTCATCAAAATTATTTAAATGGTCATGAATGAAAAATAAATTCAGAATGAAAGAGAGGAAAGATGCACTGATTAGCAATACAGATTAATGCTTAACTGCAAAAGAAAACAATACACTATATTTAGAAATTTTAAGGAAAGCAGCAGTGAAAAATTTCCTAAGATAAATCACAAAATGACCAAATCCACACTCCAGTCTAATGAGTGAAAAATAGTACTTGCCAAAGAATGCCAACTGCCATCTTTAGAATAGTTGAAACTGCTAGGTAAATCTGCTCATCAAATTTGATTCCTTCCATAAGTTTTGGAAAAATAACAGAGCTCAAAACAAAGGACTTCTTATAATTTCACTGACTATGAGAAGCAAGGCAAAAAAATCCATAAAAATCACAGCACATTGGCAGATATTCTCAAATGGAGTAGTCAAAAGACCTGAATATACGATAAAGATTATATATCTGGAAACTCCATGTGATGGTACATAAGATGATTAAATAGTAGGGGCTGCATCAAATTTAAGTCAAGTCTTCACTGAATAAACTAAGCAGATTAGTCAGATAAGATTAATCTATGACACTACCTAGGAGGGTACATGGGAGACATTTATGATATCAATCACTTGTCTTGAAGAATATAACCACATTCAATAGCATTCAAAAAGTGCAGAAGTCAGAGAAACATAAACAATGTTTCAGTGACAATAATGAACATAACAGGTTCCACTCCAAATATAAACTAAAGAGATCGGTGTAATATGAAAATTAAGTTAACTAGAGTAATGAGAATGCTCTGAACTAAACCTCCCAAGTTTCTGTTTCATTCACCTATTACAAATTCCTCAACTCTTGCTACTGCAATCTAAACTTTCTTCTATCACAGAAATTTCACATTTATACACCAAGAAAAAATGTCCAGTGCAATATACTGAGAAGAAATAAACAACCATCAGCACATGCATCAAAAGAAAATATGAAAAATACTAAAGACAACACACCTGTCGATTTTTTGTATTACTTTTGCCACGTAGGGTCTTTTCCCACAGCTAGTTTGAAGATCATGGATTATGATTCTGCCATTTTTAGCACCAGATAGTAAGCTAAAAGACAGAAAAAAAGGTCACTCATCCCATGCATTTAATTAACTTCATTTAAAGAGAATATCAACATTTGTACGCAATAAGATGCGAATGAACAACGTGATTATGACAAATTACACAGGATCCTGGGTAGAAAATCAACCGTACACAAAAAATGTGCACTCCCAAGATATATTCTTCGGCATTATGGTTCCATTTCATTACATTCATTTCGTAAATGTGCTATATTAAAACTGACATCTAATAAATATACGACCTAACTACTGATGTAAAATATTACAAATTAAAATCACTGTATCACCATAGTTATATCTTCATCGATCAAGTAATGCGATTCGTTATTCAATGCACACATTTCTAACTCGTAAACAACGATTAGAAGCTGTCAGAGAGGCTACACTCCTATTTCTATCTAGTAAATTAGTCATATGGCAGATTTTTTTTGCTGTTAAATGGGTATTAGTATGAGAGAAGACGATCTTTAACATTTGTTTAACTCTGTACAGGAATAATTCGACTATTTTGCAAAACTTCATGAATTAGGCTATTTTTCAGCTACAAATTTAACAACATATACGTAATGGAATCACTAAATGATAAGGATTTTTATGATTCAAGGATTATAGACTAGCCTATTACAGGCTATACTTAAGAACTAGATTGCAGACGTCAAGGTATTTTATGATCAACAGCATGCTAGTTTGAAATTGCCGCTGCTTGTGTCCAGTCATAACAAATGTAACCCGACACCTCCAAACCATTCTTATCGGATATAATTTACAATGTGTAATAGTGATATGATGGGTGGGGGGTTTTCATTTAGTATTCTAAGCCAGATTAATAAGCATCTCCACCTGAATTTTCCTACAACATTGACAACTGATTGCGCTAATGATAAACGCCGATGTATATATTAATCACATCATTGAAAAATAAGGCAGAATAAAATTACATAAAAATCGTATTAAAATAAACTACCGTAAATTGCCTTTATGCAAAACGTCTTTACAAGAGACGTCGATGAGGCTTCCGTAGGATCAAATTGTAAATAAACAACATTACTAAACAATATGAACAAGGTGCCCAGTTTTCTATTAGAAAGGTTCGCTTCGCTAAAAATATAGAAATTAAAACTATTCAACCATAATCTATTATACGAAATTATTAACTACTTACTATCTGTGTTCAGCAGGGTCTATATCAAGGGTGTTCACTGAAGAATGGTGGGAAAGTTCTATGGTGCGACTTGAACTTAGACGCAGTGAGTGTGATCGTCTTAATGCTTCAGAGTGAATAAATTCTGCGGGCTGAGTTAGCCCCATTCTGAGTTTTTGTAGTTCTGGAATCGTTTTCTGTCTCTTAGTACAGGGCTGATTACTTAACATTTGTTTGTGGCAGTAACCATCTTCACATTCCTCATGAATGCACTCCTCTATCTTCTCCATCTTCCACCCACAGGAAACAGAATATAGAACACCTATAGACCCTATAGAACACCACCCAAACACTGACCAATACTGCCAAATGCTAACAAATACCAAGAGTGAATATTGCACATTATTGTTGTACGCAAGGAACTACTACAACGCTCGAAGTGGTTTGGCTGATAAGCTCGGAGTATGAGAATGTTAACTTCCAAACTAGCTAAAACTTATGGGTTCATCGCTTTTTTGGCACGTTGTTTGAATTACGAATATAATGCAGAAAACACAGATTATTTTGAAACCAATTTCAAAGATACAATTCAGTCATTATGAATAACCAGAAGATATGTAGCAGCTAGTGATTTCAAAGAAAATTTAATTTCAAGACAATGATTTCAGAGTATTATATTATGAAATGCATAATTATATTAGAAAATCTGCATGATGAACATGAATCTGTTGTTCACATGTACTGATTCTGTAAGAAACAAATAAAATTGAAAGGAATGATAATAATAAATATTAAAAGTAAATAATATAATTGGAAAAGGGAATACAAATAAATAATGTAATTTCTTTTCTAACATCCAAATAAAATTGAAATTAGAATTGTTTAATTCAGTGGATGAATGGCACTGGCTTATTCAACAACCACCCTGGATGTCATGACCATGATAGCATTTCTCTTTTTTGTAGGTTTCACCAATATGGTAAAGAGATTCCCCAGCAGGCATGCGAGAAACCATTCAATTCTCAAATGATAGACATGGTAGGTTAAAGTGAAGTAAGGTAGGATGGAAATGGTGAATAAAGAATTGGAGAAGCTACAATATTTTATTCAGGAATTAAAAATAGGAGAAAATGGGGTTGGAATAGTTGTAATGACGCAGAAAAAAAGAGCACAAAAGCTTAAGTACAAGGTGATAGACTAAGAACCTTATGAATATCATGATGCCAATGGATGCAGTGATAGTTCAAGTTTATATACCCACATCTACGTATGATGAAAAAGATGTTGAATGTATGTATGATAACACTGAAAGTGCATTAGAAGGAAAAAAGGACTGCTGTAGAATAACAATTTTGTTGTCTGAAATGAAGTTGTGGGAAAGGAAGAAAATGGAAGAGTGGTTTGAAAATTCGGATTGCATAGTTTCTTATTCAGATTTCTTAATTTGATTTTTATGAAGTTCTATATCACTTCATTTAAGCTTTTTTTTCCATAAATTGAAATGTACGCTCATTGTGTAATTCCTGTGCAAATTTGAATGGCTTCTTTTCATTCATCAGCATCCTTCTCAATTTTGCATGTTTTGTAATTTTGTTCCTGTGAAGTTTAAACATTTGGTTCTTCTTTGGAGTGAAATTTGTTTTTGAACCCCAAAACTTATGTCACCAACATTACTTTGAGTAACTGCAATGGGTGTAGACAGTAATTTGTACTGATCACAATGCAAATCCCATGTTGAGTCAGATCCTGCACTCTATGAGTGAGTTTTCACCAAACATTGACATAAATAAATAACATCTTCAATTAAGGCAATATTGACAGTTGAAAGTCTCCTCTTCCATTTAACTTATTGTTAATATAAAAAAGGTCTAGGTATAAAATAATAAGAGGCAATTTAAATTAATAGAGAATATAAAAATATTAGTCATGGATTAAAAAAACAAAAGGAAATTTGGCAAAAGTATCCACACCAGCAAAACAACCGCAATGGAGTTGTGAATAATCTGCTCAAACCTACTGATGGTAATAAGCAACAGATATTAAACTGATACCATTATTGTGATGAAGAAATCAGATAATAGTAACAAAAAACAAACATTCAAGTAATATATACTCAAATTAGCATACAAAATCAATAAAATACACAACCCAACAACAGCATATTCGTATTACTACTACCACCAGTACCTGATATCTCATATTCACTTCCACTCTGAAGATGATGGTAAACAGCCAGCTGAAGGTTTTTAGGGATTCTAAGATTCTCGAAATCTTTCTTCAAGGAATGGTGAGTGGCGGCCATTCGCATGCTAACTTAGATTGCACTCCAACTTTCACCATATTCACACCACTACTGACCCACCGATGACATGCAGATCGCGACGCCTGACGCCCGATATGCTTCACGCTGCCAAAGAGGAATTTGAAGAAATGTGCTGAATAGGAACCGCGCGCCTACCCCAGAGTTGTTGGCGTTGTTGTTCAAGAGGCCCTTCACATGGTACCGATGGAGGACGAAGGATGGCGTCCCCGTGAAGACTGCTCTCAACGTACTCGATCCTAGACAGTGTCAAGTCCCCAATATCCCAGATTTTTCTCATCTCCTGTCTGGAATATCTGTTTTCTCCACCATTGGCTTAATGAAGGCGTACAGCCAAATTCGTAACACAGCCAAACCTCGTAGACTCTCAGGATATTAGGATATTCCAAAGACAGCCATTTCGAATCCGTTCGGTCTCTTTGCATTTCCTTACGTTTATCGGTCGTAAAAACGCCGCTTAGAGTTTCAGCGATTCATTGACGAGATTGTGCGTGATCTAGACTTATTTATGATATTCTCGTCTTCTCTGACTCCGATCAGAACCTAGAGCACTTCGCTAGCTATTCTCATTCTCCCGATTAAGTACACATGGCGAGTTAATCCCAGTGCGTTACCCCAGCGGCAGAAGTGACATTCCTCGGTTACCTGGTGTAGCAAGAAGGAACAGCACCGCCGCCGGATAGGAAGGAGATAATAAGAAACTTTTCAAAACCAACAAAAGTTAAACTTCTACTGCAGTTCCCAGGGATGCTGAATTGATATTGCTGAGAACGGCGCTTCTTGCCAAATGCCGCCGATCTGCAGGCATCCACGCCCTCCTGAGCGGGCTCACAGCGAAAGTAGGCGCAGCGCGGTCTGACGGAGGACCAGGGCCGGGGTGATAAATTTGGAAGCCCATATACAGATTGATTAAAATTTGGAGCACCGCTCGGTTTATCCCGATATATTTTTGCAACCCTGATTTACATGGTTTTTTAAATTTGGCTTTAGAGGAGCTGTTATAATTCTATTCATCTATATTACCTTAAATAAAGCTTTTTATAGATACACGCCTCTATCTCATTACCAGCAATCCTCGTATTTTAAAACTGTTTCCCAAACTATATGGTCTCAAGTAGCACTTTTCCTGTCCTCAAGACATCCAATTCCCAACAATGTGCAATGATTTCATTTAACCGATTGATGGTATTAAATTATTTACGAATACTTAGTTTGCTGATAGATAGCAGTGAAACTATTGGAAGATTTATTTGCAAATAGGTAAAATATTAAGAAAATTAAAAAGCAAAACGAATAAAATACGACGATTTCAACCTGTTCAAGACCTAACATACAGGCACTAATTGTAAGTCTCACCAGTGGGACATGTCCCACCGGTTGGGAAATTCTGTTTTAAAATACCTATGTACAGCGCGCGTCTTAGATTTTTGGATTTGCATGGCGAAATTTTACATTTCTGATATCACGTTGAGTAACTCTACAAAATATTGCGAATTAATAGAAAGCTGCATTGTCAAATGGTAGTCTTTATTTGACGATTTTTATATAAAAAAACTATTAAAAATTTTTATTTGAAAATAGTTGAGCACCTATTGCAGTAAATTCGATTCCTCACAGTTCTGTCATAAAATATGCTGTCTTATCCCATTGTTTTCTAATACTTTCCTTCCTTCTTTTAAGAAGATAAAAATTCTCCGCTATGTCGTCTAATTCTCTAGAACTATGATGGCGAGACACATACAATCTACTTTATTATTACTCCCTCGTGAATGATGGAATATAAATCAGTTCTTGTTATATAACAGGTTATTAAGGCTGCAGTTACGGCTAACGCATAATATATTTAATGGTGTTTTCGATAATATCCGGCCTATAAAATGGCGTAAGTTGTGACTATCTTATTCGTAGTGATTAAAATGATAATTTATCTCATTTTAATTACTATTTCTAAATATTAATTACAAATGAGATAAATCATCGATCTTTTCATTAGGTTCTTAGCATCAAAACTGTGTTAATTTCAATTAGTTATTTCATCTGGAGTCAGTATTTCAATACTGTACACACCAGCTTTCCGATAATATATTTTAGATGGTGAATCTAAGACTCACTCGAATCCTAGTAGCAACTGATTTATGAAGCTCTGAAAACGGAAAAAAGGTCTTAAATTCGAGAGCATACGAAATATGTAAATTTCAGCAGGGATATTAATGTCATTCTTATGGAGATAAGAAAATTATTTTAGTTACTAAAGGGAGAGATTTAGGTCAAATGTATTTCTTTAGGCAAGTGCCAAAGTTCTTAATTTTGCTTTTTTACGCCATATATGGTTCGGTTATGATATACGATAAGCACAGCGCCTAGCTAGTAACTGTTGCTGAATTTGATTTTCTGCTAATTATTATTCCACAACTATTTTCCCTCGGGTTAGTTAGTAAAAGTATGTAATACCTCGGTAGCGGACTTTCACTAATTTAATAGCAATTAAATTTTTGGTATCATTGTTAATCTTCAATACAACTAACTCAATATTGTTATTTCATAAAATGACTGCCTGCAAATTGAATTAAATTATAAAAACTTTTATTTTATAAAAAATTAAGATAGGAGTAAAT
>KZ308333.1:208912-238604 GCA_000376725.2 Ladona fulva | reverse complement strand
AATAAAAAAAATAAAAACAGTATTTCGTAATATATTCTGAAGAAGTAACCGATGATTAATTTTTTCCAGTCAACTGGAGTTCACAGATGAACACACCTTGTTATTATTCTTTCAAAAGCTGAAATTTTGCAATTGACACAAGGACATTTTTTCAGCACTTCATAGTTTAATCTAATAGACATAAATGAAAATCTAGGCTTGAGTATGTCTCTATGTAAGAGATTGATTTAATGCAGTAATCAACAAACGGATATTCCATGTCACACGCTGTGAAATTGTTATTATGATAAATACATTTAAGCGTTTAAAACTGAAAATAAAATGTCGAGAAACAATACAATAATAAAATTCAGCAGATCCCAATCAGGTTTTATGGAAGCAAATCTTATATTTTTACTTCTTTTTAATGGATTTTGTCGTCGATTTGAATGTAAGTAATTCCAAATGTTCATTGGTGAGCTGTTCCTGTATACATATTATGAATGCAAAATTTTTATAAACATAACTGCTGTCATATTAAGATAAAAAATAAAGTGATGCATATAGTTGAGTGGAAGAACAACAATTATATTTTGAAATTGATCACAGATAAAAGCCAATTACATCTCAAACGGCCAAGAAGCAGGGGCTCTGAACTTACCAGGAGGATGAGGGTGATGCTCGCCCCACCCCTCTTCGATAACATCACAACTTAGAAAGACCTCAAACTAAATTGATATCAGGGTGTCACTTCGATTGATATGCAGTTAAAACTTGGATTGCGACCATAATTCACTCCGGGAACGTGCTCGTAATCCGAAGCACTCGTATATCAAAGCGGTTTCCCTATAAGAAATAGTAGAAACTCAGGTGATCTGTTCCAGAACCAAAAGATATTCATATACATAACAATGATTGTTAGGGAAGTAGTGATCACGTGATGATAATTAAAATTAGGGAAGTAGTGATCACGAGTATCTCGGTAGACAAAATAGCTTATACGTTCTCCATGCATTGATTGTATTTTAAGACCTCGCTCGTATATCAAGTTAAATTATTAAAAATGGTTGCTCGTTCTGAAAATACACGCAAATCAAGTTACTTGTAGATTCTGTACGCAGGACCGCCTGTAATTGCCTTGCATTTACAATTACCGAAACAGAGTTTGTGGTGGAGAAATGATAATTTACATATTTATGGTGTAGACTTGCTGGTAAGCATTGGATTAATTAAATGAAGAAGGTGATTGCTACTTGAAAAGAAAACTGCTTGAGGGGCTATCCTGAAATCGTTCTTATCAAGTTTTTGGATTTACTCATATAAGATGCAGATATTAAAGGAGATAAATTACCCGATAAAATGTTACATCGGCCATTATGAATAAAGATGTTCTCACTTCCGAACGCAAAAGAACTGAATGAGCGATTCCCCTTTTCAGTAAAGACCATTATTACTATTATTATTTAAACTGCGAATCAAAATGCAGGAAGAGACTGAGGAACGCAAAGAATTCCAATCCGCTCAATGTATAAAATCTCGAACAGTAGTGGTATTGGGACCTTCTGGAATCGAACCCCAGGTACGCAAGTGCTACGTCTCATTAATTCCCTAGTGTGATCGCTGGGGTTTTTAAGCAGAACATTCCTCGGATCAGTGACGCTTTTCGTTTAGCGGAAAACGCGAGACAGAGGCTTATAACCTTACCACAGATACACGATGGTACTTCGGGGACCCAACTTCTTGCCTTTCGTAATGAAACCTCGATAAAATCGAGAGGGTCATTAGGACACTTGAGTAAGCATCCATGTTGTTTCGAAAGCCTATCTTTCAAACCTGTTCTATTTGAAATGATAGATTTACCTAAAGCGGAATTTTAATATCTCTGGTGACCTAAAACATATATAAATAGCTAAGAAGCTGTTAAAATCTAAATGGGCAGCTAGTAAACATTCAGGATGCCAATGAAAGATTGAGCATCTCGGATGACGTATTCCAAGTTGATTATATGATTTATAATTGAAGAGCATTTCGATCGACTTAGAGTTGAAAGCAAGGTTACTTTTAATTGTTTGCATATACTAAAGGTCTCTTGTCTCTTCATACCGTGTTGAGGTTACCTATCTCTAAGTGGACTGTTTAAATAAGTCCAGTGGTTCACCTCAAAGTAAATTCCACGGAGAAAAGAAAGCGGCCTGACTTATAACCAATGGCCATATTACTTGATATCGTTTTCAATGACGTTTTGGTTCCTCCGTTTTTTACTATTTCTATAGTTTAAAGCAGAATTCATTTTAGCAAGTACATTAAATTAAAAGTACGCAATGCTAAAGTGTCGTCCGCCGCTAGTGAAGAAAAAAATGACAATCTGCTTACGTCAAAAGATAATCACATTTCATCCATCGCCATTGCTGAGACGGAATGGACGGAATGTAATCCGTACGGGCGAGAGGAAGACGTCGTTATCTCTAGGAACACGTGGGTAACAAATGAGATAGATCCTTAGATATGGCCTTAAGACCTTCAACTTTTGTTTTTAAATCCCTGGAATCTTTTTCACCGACCTAGCGTCGAACCTAGGATCATTTTGATAACTGACTAACTGCAGACTCAATTTTAATTCCCTACCTTAACGGGAAGTGCCTCAAAAATGTTTCCGAAAAATGTCCGAAAAACCGTGCAATAGTTCCTTACGGGAAAAATACCGTTTTGGGGGCCCTCTAGGATCGAACAACATGGCATAGGCTTTTGTAAGGATTTCCCTCACGTCTTTGGACATATGCCAGGCAATGATCAAACTTTACATGTAAATTATATTCCCCTGAAGCGTTGTCACCTGGCCAGAATGCCCAATTTCGACGTATATTTAGATAAGTAAAATCAAATTAAAGCAATTGCATGGAACGGCATCGTCTATGCGATACACTTAACTTCATGCTTCAACTTCTTACATTCCCCCGGGAATTTGCAAAAATATTTATTTCGGCATTTTAGGTTATAACCAGGAGATTTGCACGAGAACTGGTCTCAAGGTCGTATTCTCCCGAAATAAAGAAATTAAAANTAGGTAGTTTCTATGTATTTACAATATAAAACTATGAGATGTTTTTAGAAAACTTTCTATACCGTTAGTAAGCCAATTCAAATCCTGTAAGTGCAAAATAGGTTGGCCATTTCTGCTCTAAATCAGTTTTATAACGAAGAGTAGCCTCACTCCGTGGGGATGCTTTGTTGATGAAGCCACTGGTGGCTACGAGCGCACCCAGAAACCTCAGCGGTCTTCACAGAAGCAGCAGTTATACTCATCACCTTTTAAAGAAATATTTGAGAGATATAGTTTTCGGTCGTCACCAGCCTTCCAATCAATGCTATAAAGCAAACAATTATGTGTCAAAGATATTATTTCTGCTATTATCCAGGTAGTATTGAGTCAAGGTTTTGGATTCTATCCACCCGAATTATTAGGATACATTTAAACACAATTGGTCAACTTTCAAATTTGCAGAAATATATAATTGACCAATCCGAAAAATATATTTTTAGCTGTTACAGAACAAGGATGCAAATAATTGTTCTCGAATATTATATACAGAATTATACGGAATATAGTTAAATCATATTATACGGAATATAGTTGAACTCTGTTCATAACACTCTTTTGGGGTATTAAAATATCGTTATCTGCCATTTGTAAGAGGGGAAATAAATAAAATTCCTTGTCATTGACGGAATAAACTATTTGAAACTGAGAAGCCGCATCAAAGTGTAACGTACATGCATAACTGCTCTACTTTCCAATAGGCTCAATATTTCCAGCTCAATAGTAACTTATTTCGCCCTTTCAAATCGTCTGTCCTTTGTCTTGGTTTTCCCCTCAGTCTATTCCCTCGCATCCTACCCTCAATTACTTTCTTTAGTAATCCCTCTCCTCTTAATATTTGATCCATTTCCTCTGCCGTCGCTTAATTACTTTCATCTAAACCCTCTCGCATTTCTAAGGGCTTCGTGATTATTTTCCTATCAATAACCTAAGTTACATTTTCCATTCTCTGTTAAAAACCAAAACTCGAAGAATCCCAAAACCGTAATTCGAGGCAAATGCTCTTCTATTACCCGTGATCTTCAATGAAAAATGCACTTAAAAGTTATTAATAGAAGTAAAACTCCGAGTCAGGAACCACGAACAAATGTTTCCGGCAGGAAGTGAATTTTATTTGTCGTCGCCGTCGAAGGCTCCCAAGCTTTTGATGCAAAGTATGTGGAGAAATATCACAAATTCATGCCTTAAAGAAGAGATAGCGTGCGAAGTATATCATCACTATATTTAAAAAACTCCTTCAGTCACCAATAACAACCTCAACTGTCAACTGAATGTGCGAATTTCCAAATGACGACTATGACGCATTACTTTGCTTCCGTTGAGTCGTGTCTTCAATTTTTATTTGGTAAATGTGGTATTTTTAATTTAAGAACATTTGACGAATGAAGAAAAAACAAGATGATGACGCCTTTTCAAACCCTTATTTAAAAATCAGCTTCTTCACTACTTTACATCCAGATGAGATATCTCAACTTTTGACTAAAATTTTGGAAACTCTTTAGCCGTTTAAAAATACTCGGAAAATAAATAAATTCATAAATTAAAAGAACATCCAAGTGATAATGGTAGAACTAAAGATCAATCGAGGCAAACGAAGAGAAAATCTAAGAACTTATCTCCATCTAAGATTCCCAGATTTCCTTTAACCAAAAAATTCGGCTTTATGTTTCAATAATTCAACAATAGTGATAAAAACACGCGTCTTGATTATTCGATATGTCTCATAAGTCCTCGAATGACGCGCTCCCTTCCCAAGGGCCTTTGGGTCTGTCGTAAGGGACGTGAAGTCTGCACTTTTGGAAGTATGAGGACGGGGGCTTCGCGATGCTTTCCATTGGCTACAAGAAGATCACTATGGAGGCGTGTGAGGGGTGTGTGTTTGGAAGGAGAGTAGTGGCTAAAAATGATCTCGAAGGTAGAGAGAAGGGGAGTAAAAGCAGTAGAGATGAGGAGAGACCGCTTAGCGATAGGCAACCGACGTTCATTATTCTCTTCGAATCTTTCTTTCGACTTCGAGTATAAATCAACCGATCGTTTTCGCCGATAAGTTGTTGTTGCTGGTGCCTTCGAAGAGGAAGTGTTGAGTTGTCATCGGCCATACAAGGGGGCCGAAATGGCCACTCTCTCTGCCTTGGAACCAGCATCTTCTTTCCCGCCGGCTCATCTTCTCAACTGGGTTTACCTAACGCTGGCGACGGAGCAGCAAGTGCACCAGGGAACGCACCACTTACAGCAGCAGGACTCGATGCCGTTGCAGGTGAATTTTTGTGCAACCGATATAGTAGAGAAGGATGTATATATTCATATTTCGTCACTGAGACGTACACTGGTAATCACGAATGTTATTTTGACCTCCGATGTTTCATTCTGTCAGCGTGTGAGATTGTTTCGTATCATAGTACAGTCTTCTCTGCCCTCTGTAGTATAAATTTAATCCTTTTTTAATGAAAAAGAAATCAGGCACGATGCTAGCTTACTAGTGAAACATATCGCTTCTATAAAATCTGTGAAACTGTACGGGAGATATCTTTTCTATTATTATGGCCTTCCACGAAGTAACGCCCTCGCATGTTGATTTTATTTTCCTTTTTCTAATGTATTGGTGGTTTACAACGAATGGACTCAACCTTAGATGTACGCACAATTTTACTGCTTTTACCCTATATCTAATTTCTCCAAACTGAGCATAACTTTGCAACGAAGACTCAAAATGAGGATTTATTCAAATGGTTTTTATGTTGTTGCATATTACGAAAATCCGATTAATGCGTTCGCTAAGGGCATTCGAGGGTATAAAAAAGAGGTGATTTTCGGTTATTGTGAATTCATTTTAGTGTATCAAACTCCTGGGCAGCGTAGTTCTCTAAACTTAACACAAACACACACACACACATGCTCTACAACGGCAGATTTTCTATTTTCTGTTTCTTTCCGTAAAAAAATCAAAATCAAAGACATAATTTCACTTTTTAGCCTTCTGCACTCCTCTGTCCGACTATGGTTAAATGTTCGTGGAACTCTATACTAAATTAAATCACAACGCATACAAATTCGTAACTACGGGTTTAATTTGTGTTAATATTAAAAAATATATCAATTTATATTAAATTATTTAACCTGTCAATAGCCAATATCAATTTTTAAAATTATTTCATACAAACATCTCTTATATAGCAAAATTTGCCATTACGAGTTTTTTATCGGCAACTTCCTTGCCGCACGATCCGCCGTGGATATAATGTAATTATAGATTATATACGTATTAAGATCAATGATAACTCAGTAGGTAGTTTCTATGTATTTACAATATAAAACTATGAGATGTTTTTAGAAAACTTTCTATACCGTTAGTAAGCCAATTCAAATCCTGTAAGTGCAAAATAGGTTGGCCATTTCTGCTCTAAATCAGTTTTATAACGAAGAGTAGCCTCACTCCGTGGGGATGCTTTGTTGATGAAGCCACTGGTGGCTACGAGCGCACCCAGAAACCTCAGCGGTCTTCACAGAAGCAGCAGTTATACTCATCACCTTTTAAAGAAATATTTGAGAGATATAGTTTTCGGTCGTCACCAGCCTTCCAATCAATGCTATAAAGCAAACAATTATGTGTCAAAGATATTATTTCTGCTATTATCCAGGTAGTATTGAGTCAAGGTTTTGGATTCTATCCACCCGAATTATTAGGATACATTTAAACACAATTGGTCAACTTTCAAATTTGCAGAAATATATAATTGACCAATCCGAAAAATATATTTTTAGCTGTTACAGAACAAGGATGCAAATAATTGTTCTCGAATATTATATACAGAATTATACGGAATATAGTTAAATCATATTATACGGAATATAGTTGAACTCTGTTCATAACACTCTTTTGGGGTATTAAAATATCGTTATCTGCCATTTGTAAGAGGGGAAATAAATAAAATTCCTTGTCATTGACGGAATAAACTATTTGAAACTGAGAAGCCGCATCAAAGTGTAACGTACATGCATAACTGCTCTACTTTCCAATAGGCTCAATATTTCCAGCTCAATAGTAACTTATTTCGCCCTTTCAAATCGTCTGTCCTTTGTCTTGGTTTTCCCCTCAGTCTATTCCCTCGCATCCTACCCTCAATTACTTTCTTTAGTAATCCCTCTCCTCTTAATATTTGATCCATTTCCTCTGCCGTCGCTTAATTACTTTCATCTAAACCCTCTCGCATTTCTAAGGGCTTCGTGATTATTTTCCTATCAATAACCTAAGTTACATTTTCCATTCTCTGTTAAAAACCAAAACTCGAAGAATCCCAAAACCGTAATTCGAGGCAAATGCTCTTCTATTACCCGTGATCTTCAATGAAAAATGCACTTAAAAGTTATTAATAGAAGTAAAACTCCGAGTCAGGAACCACGAACAAATGTTTCCGGCAGGAAGTGAATTTTATTTGTCGTCGCCGTCGAAGGCTCCCAAGCTTTTGATGCAAAGTATGTGGAGAAATATCACAAATTCATGCCTTAAAGAAGAGATAGCGTGCGAAGTATATCATCACTATATTTAAAAAACTCCTTCAGTCACCAATAACAACCTCAACTGTCAACTGAATGTGCGAATTTCCAAATGACGACTATGACGCATTACTTTGCTTCCGTTGAGTCGTGTCTTCAATTTTTATTTGGTAAATGTGGTATTTTTAATTTAAGAACATTTGACGAATGAAGAAAAAACAAGATGATGACGCCTTTTCAAACCCTTATTTAAAAATCAGCTTCTTCNTATTTTGTACGTAAAGTTACAGAAAATGATAGAAAAATACTATTTTCCTAGTCTTTTTTGATACATACCACATAATCAAAATACATTATAACGTCAAAATCACATACGCGGATACGCTAAGCAAATAGTTAACGGGAAGCTATCCAAACCCTCTTATTTGCGTTATCGACGAGCAGAATTTGTAGATAATAATATTGTTTTAGAATGTTATTAGAGCAGGCTTATGGAAGGGGTAAATAATCGCTCTTGCGGGAGCTGTATCAAACAAAACACGGTAGTGTCGGAAGATCACAAGGAAAGCGTTGACCTTATGGAACACAGAAAGTAAGCGCAGCTTCGTGAGGATACGTGAGGTCCACATGAGAGAAAATTACGATTGACACCATTGAAATAACTTTTAAAAGACTTTCTTTTTGAAATCGATTACTATTTCGCCTTCAACGCTGGGCCGTTAATATTGACGCAATGCCAACTACTTATAAAAATCGATGATTTAGTTATTCTTCGACTTTTAAATCCATTCATCACGTTTTCTCATGAATATCTTGATTTTCCTTACTGCAATGCAAATTTCTCGCGCAGTTGACTCAATTTTTGCAAGAGATGCGCTATGGTAGATTTCGGTTCAATCGTTATCTCAGCAAGTCTTCAAGAGCTAGTATTAAATATCTGGCTTTCAAGTTTTTCGATCAAAGAAATTTTATTAGTCAGTATCAAATAATTTATCAGCAGGTTGGCAAAGGTTTTTAATTTCTAATTAAGATCGGCAAAACAGAGTTCGGTAGGCTGTAAAGCAGAGAGTTATAGTGTATAATAGTGTGAATAGTTATAGTTATATAATTATTCACCTTCTGTCGTACGCCATAAGGCTCCCAGGGTACAATCGTAACCCCAGGAACGAATTTTTCCAATCAGGCGCTAGAACTACGCCTCAAAAAGAAATCGATCATCTTTAAAAACGGGAAAATGCTCTTTTTCCTCCTTTATTGGCAAATATCAGTAATTCTTTAATAAAGTACAAAAGAAAGGAACAATGATGGAAAATATAAAACTAAATTACATCATAAAAATGGTTATATCAATCAGTAAGAAAATCGGTAAATGTAAACGTAAATGAAAGAATCTTTATTTCAAAGCTGTGTTCCAACGAGGAACTTGATTCACGTGAGGACTGAAGAAATTCAGGAACTATTCCTAAATTATCCTTCCATTGACGCATTCTTCCATATTATAATTAATATTGATGTATCGATAAAAATATTTATTTTTAAATACTTCAATCGCGGTCGTATAATTTAATCAGACGAGAAATGAACGATCATCTCGAATTATAGAGTGCAAACCTTTAGCAGGAAGATATTTAACGCGCTTTAATTACATTGTATGTAATTATTTATAATTAATTTGATATCTAATTATTTATATATGTACATAATTTGCTCTTGTAAAAGTAAATAAATTGAATAACATAGGGGAAAGCTGTTTATATCGCACCACTTCCCCTAAAACTGAAATACTGCACTTGGGTCTCGTCTAACACAAACTTCTAACATCCCCAAGTACACCTCACTCGAGTTGTGGCAGCCGGTGAAGTAATAGGTGTTGTGTGTGTGCATTTTGAGAAAATAAGTGTCTCTCGAGCTATTTATTTCGGATTTTCATAAGAATATAGGAGACAGGAGATTCTTATTTCTTTAATTTTAGTTAAATGTCATATTTGTGTACTCTCTTACGTTACTGTTAGTGCCATCACTACACTAGTATTCACATGCGTTTAGGCAGGGATAATTATTACTTTCAAAATGGCGGGTGTTCCCAATCGGTGACGTATGCAAATAAACTTCAGTTCATAGAGAACAGTTGAAAAGAATTCAAGGTAGAGGAAAAACGTTCGAACTTTTTCAAATACTGGTATATTTTGTGTGAATTTATTTAAAAGTTTTAGATTTTTCAATCAGAAAAACATTTCAGATATTTCTTACTGTCGTCAAATATAAGAACTTTATTTTCTCATACTGAAGACATGATAATTCACATTTTTCCTTCATTATGATTCTTAAAATACATACTTTTAAAAGATACTTGCTTCTGCGTCTAATGTGGTTGAAGCTTGTTATTCATCGATATTTTAGAATGGAGTGCGATTGGGGATGCCTGTGGTGCAATTTAGGAAACCTGTTGCCTAAATCGCACTGCTTGCAAGGGTTTAAAATTATTTTTTTTAATAAATAGTTTAAACTGGAATACAACATATTAATCACTTTTAAAAAAGGGGAAGATGCTCCTTTATACTTCTGAACGCAAAAAACTTCAACTTTTTCGCTTACTTTTAAGTAACGTAATTTTTTTAACGATGGGGGCAGCCCTCCTGAACTATTACATCGGGGAAATTTTCAATAAACATTTCATAAACATTCAACGTATTTGGCATGGTGTAATCATCGATGAGAAACACGATTAATATAATAATTTACTGACATTGTGTTGGTGTTACTGTAAGGGTCAGTCGGAGAGCAGTGCGCTGTTCCGTGGTTCTTTGCAAGGATCCTCGTTTATTAGGCGCAGAGCCTATTGGTGCAAGGGGTGCATCGCACCCGGGCGGTGGCATCTAAAAAGCGGCAACAGAAGCGTAGCCAACCATTATTATTATTACAACGACATTATTTGTTGTTTTCTTTGTGATACACACGACTTATATTGGGAAGATTGTGATATGAAATTAAAAGTTGGCAAACATTTAGTGGAAAGAATTACGGATAACTCAAGACGAGAAAGGTATAGTTGTTCAGTGGATTTAATCGAAGGATTGGAATCAATAAGATTATCCAGCACAAAGAATAAATCCTCTTAAGATTTTGGAATATATATTTTTTAGAGATTTGATTGGAGTCTTCTCTAATTTGCAAATAATTTTACGCGTTTTATTGACACTTCTGGAAAATATTGCTCCTAAGATAATGATAATCAAAAGTAATATGAACTCATAATTAAGATTTAGAATGTCATCATACAGAATACGCATAATTAATTATTGTTGATGTTTTGTGACCAATGTAATCATGGGAACGAAGTCATAAAACAATGGTTTTTCAAATTTTTACCAAATAATTTTAACCAGTAAATCAGGAAATGTATAGTTTTGGTAATTTATTTTAAGGGGCGGCAAATTATGTTCACATCCGGGCGGCAGATAGGCAGGGCGCGACACTGATTAGGCGTCGTGATCCTGCACGACACAGAATGTAATTCGTAAGCACAGAATCAATCACCTTTAGTCATCATAAAAGCGAATTCCTTGCAAAAAATAAACCAATCTCCAAAGTTTTTAGGGTATCGTCATGTACAAAAAATTTTAATAACAACGATATGGTTACAAACATTGGCGACTGTGAGGCTATATAATTGTTTTATATAGAACACGAATTATTATACCTCGATTTCTTAACTTCAGCTCATCAAAACACCTATTTGACTTCCATTTGGTATGTTATCATGCTATGGCCTCTCTTGGAGCAAGCAAATTATGAAAGAAAATTTGAACATGGTTAAAATAAAATATAAAACCCAAACGCTATTCAATAACAATAAAAATAATACGAAAGAAAGTGAAAATGCGGATATTCAATTTGAGTTGTTGACGAAATTTCATAAATAACATTTAAAAAACTGAATAAAGAATGTTAACTATTATTTTGATTTCTATGTAATAGATACGTAATAATACGAGAATGAAACTATTCTTTACAATTTTGGTAACGAACTTTCCCAAGTAATTCGAGAATATTATTTGATAACAGACTGCTTACATAAATTGGAAAACAAAAAAGGAAGATTTAAAATTCTTCGTTTTCTTTTGTTCCGTTATCGAAAATGTAAAAGATATAGACGAACGAATGAGAAGGTAGTTGGATGATGCATTGTCTGATTAAAGACGATATGTCTATTGTGATAACAGTAATAGTAAACTCGATCTGTAAGAATAAGACGAATTGGGATTAGAGGGAAGTAAGATCTGTCTTGTTGATTCTGTCGATGATAGAGCTTATTCTAGTAAAATAAGGAACTTTCTTTGCTATGTTAAAAATGACTTTCCAATACTGCCTTTTCTAGGACTAAAATTTTCATCTTTGATTATGCGAAAATTCATACAAAATGAGCCTAGTTCGAATTTTTCGTTGGTTTGATGTCAGAAGTATTGGCTAGGATTTTTGTATGTCCTCATAATAAAAAAATAAGGATTTGTATATGGTTTATATCGAATTAAAACTTATTTTGCTCATTAGAACAGAGGAGATGAGGATGAAATGAGAGCTGAACCGTTTCAAACAACGTTTAGGACTCATTGACTGGTAAACTAAGGAAATAAGAGCGATTACATTCCATAAATAAATCTCTATCTTCTCCTCAAGAAATTAAACGAATGTATAATAACTTGAGTCGACCGAATCTGAAGACTTTACGCGAAATGATGAATAAATATCCAAATTAAATTATCGTAAATATTCCCAAAATATTGTAATACGAAGGTTTTCGCTACGTCTGTGATAAAGAAGATTATGACTTGATAATCAAGACTTCATAAAGATACTCCATGATTAAGGCGATATTTGGGAATCAGCAGCGGAAGTCGTTTCGAAAGACAACTCTTTTTCTCTGGAATGCAAAAACTCGTTTCTTATCGTCTCCCGATAACTGCCTTCATTATTTCTTTAAAATATTATACTAAACTTAATAATGTGGGTTATCTTCTGGGCCGCTATGCGAGCTATTTACTTATATATCCCATGTTCTAGATGGAAGAGGAGACTTTTAGTCTCAATCTCGCCCAAATAAAGGCATTTATTATTATTATTATGTTCTGCCGGGTTCGATTTCCGGTCCTGTCAGACTTTTTTCAAGTCCATTCTTTCTTGGGATTTTTCCTGGGTGCGCACCATCTTGCACTAGACCACCCTTATCCGTCTTCTATGTGTCAGAACTACAAGTCACTAATGTCCGGTGACATCTTGGTCCGATGGCCGTTTTGTAGATTTTTTCTTGGCTTTTCCACTAATAGTTTTTGCTTTAAACACTTCTTGTAAAGAAAAGTTTGCCTGGTTTCCTACTGCAATTCTGGCATTTTCAACTTCTAACTTTCCACGTTTATTTTATCCTTCAATTTCCTGAGAATGTCCATTAAAACACGTATAATCACCGAAATAAGCCATGCATCTCTTAAAAATAAAAAAGTAATTTTGGTACACATTTTATACGAGAGCATGACAATCGTCTCTACTAAATCTCATAGATATACTTTTTTCGTCTCATTGATCTTTATTGATCTACTAAATCTCAAATTTGTAGTAGGAGCAACTATTAACAAGAAATATTCCCAAAAAGATATAGTAAAATTACAACTTACGAAGTTTTCGACAAACGAACTCCATTTTGACCTATAGATACAAAATTAATTTCGAGATTTTGTACCGAATTCTATTATACGACCCATTCCCTTATCGTCAAAGGTTTTCCAAGCAAATTTACTTACCAAGCAGCCCCACATATCCTTCAATACAAATGTTTCAATCAAGTCAATCTACTGCGACTGTATGTAGATGAGACGGTTGACAAATTTATCAAAAGAAGAAATATGAGAGAGATGATTTGGTTAAAAAAATATAAATCTAAAACTAGTTTGGTGATGATTAGTTATAAATTCGATTAAGGAATATTCCTTTTTCCCCCCTGTAGAGTAGGGTAAGTAAAGGTTACCCTGGCTACGGTATTTTATCATTTTGATGATTAAATGGAATTCAATATACAATTGAACTTGCACGGCGCTCATTCATTATATAACACAGAGTGAACCAGTTATATAACTTCATGGAGAATATGCCAAAACATTTATGTAGCGTATTTCTCGAGATATAAGTGTTTCGTTGAATCGGTTTTCTTGTTCTTTCCAGAGCAAATTACTTTCGCCCGTATGGAGCCCAATAACTGCCCCACATCTCTATAGCTACGGCGGCTATAGTAATAGCGGATGTGGCAGTAGGAGCGGAGGGAAAAATGTATATGGTCACGTTTCCACAGCGGCTGCAAACATAGGGAGCAGTAATGGCTGCAGCGCTGTTGGTACATCATTTCTATCTGGTGACACCATTGGTGAGTGAGAATAGAAAGTCAATTTTTCTTTAAGAATTACAAAATAGTTGTAGTATATGTTCCAGATGAAAATTCTTCGCTTAAGTTCCCCATGACGCTTTAACCACTAATACTTTCCTATTCGCATTTATCAAAAATTCTAATCTTTCCTGCACTTATACTTTTTCACAAGTATATTGTTTACACATGTTTCAATATACTTCGAATTGTCTTAAACTTAAAGTGATAAAAGAAGATGTTCATGTTCCGAACGTTTTAGAAATGCATCTGTCATTAGAATTCCATTATCAATGTTACTTAGGAAAAATGGTTTTACACTGAAACTTCAAATTGGTGCTTTAATTTAATTCAATTGGTGGAACTTCTCATATTTAATAGAGTTGGATTGATAATAGTAAATTATGTGAATATCAGTCTGCTAAATTTGAAACATCTGAGTAGGAAGCCTTTAACATAACCAGTGAAATAGAAATAGATGAAATAACGAATAAAAAAAGAATTAAGAGGAATAAGCGAGTTATTGTGCGATATACTAGGCCCAGAGCATTTATATATATACATATACATTCTCTATTGAAAAGTTATACTCTGAGGCAAAAATGTGTTTTTTACTACGTTTACGGTATTTGACACTTGTTCAGATTATATAGTACACTCACTGACAAAAAATCACGTAACATGAAGGAGTTGTTATTTCTGTAAAACTCGGTATACAGTTGCATCTCAGTCAATTGATTAGGGTAGTGACGTGAATTGATGAACGGTCTTGCCACCAGAGGCCGCAAACGCCCTGTCGGTATATAAAAGGGCTCACAGAGGTGTCTGGAGCGTATTTAATTGTTTCTGGTTGCGGAAAACTCTTCGTGTTTTCGACATGCTTCTTCCATGCAAGCGAAGAGATATTACCCAGTTAACAGAATTTGAGATGGAATGCACGTGGCTGGATGGTAATATCGACGAATCAGCCACCACCTAGGCCGTTCTTACCAGACTGTAAGGACGTATTGGGACTAGTGGCTGCGTGAAGGCACGTACACACATAGCAACTGGGCTCATGGTACCTCGACTGACCACAAGAAGGGACGGTCGTCGGATTCTCCGATAAGCACGAGCAGACTGCACAGCGATATGTGCAGTACTTCCCGCGGCTAGGTTTGTTACCTCTCATGTCAGGGCTTCCATAAGATCTCGTATTTTCCCGGCGTATGGCCGATATCGAAGGAGCAACCCGGCAGAAACCCGAGAAAACTTCCTACATATCAGACCGACATCGAAGGAGCAACTCGGCAGGAAACCAGAGAAAACTTCCTACTTACAAAAGATATTTTCCAGGAGGGTATTATTCGACCGCACTCAACAAGGGTGTCACAGGAATGCCTCGATAACCATTCCACACATCTGTAACACTGCCCGATCGTCAGATTTATCATCAACCTATCAGAGCACCTAGAGAATCAACTTTTGCAGCATAAGATCTTGAGAACCAGTTGCGACAAAAACGAACAGATATGCCGCAGAATACCATAAAAATAATCCGTATTCCTCCATGGCCGCCCGCAGTATATCTTGTATCCAAGCTAGAGCCCAACACCTAAAGATTTTGCAATCGACTCAGGGATTAAGACGAGCTGGGAGCTTTTGTGATGGACCAAACTCCAGCTATGCCAAGAAACTCCCATTTCTTGATAGAAGGAATCTAAGAACTCTGGTAGGACTATTAACTAGGCACTACCTGGTAAACAAGCATCTCTACAACATGGGAATTACTGATTCACCAAGCTGCAGATGGTGCAACCAAGAAGAGGAATCTACACTCCATCTTCTGTGTGAATGCCCGGATATTGCCAGGACACGGCTTCGTCGCATGGGCACCCTCTTTCAGGAACCCAGGGACATTAGGGACTTGCCCATGGGGGATATCTTGGCCTTTTGTAAGGCCATAGAACTCCATGGGTAATTTCGTATCATGGCAGATGGCACAATGGACCAAATAGGTCTAAGTGCCTTTGGCCCTCTATTTAGGGACACCGCCATAACTTAATCTAATCTAATACCAGCTAGAGATGGACAATTTTCCGCAATAGAGTCTATTTTGCTCTGAAGCTATAATCATTTACGAACATCAACATTACAATCATCCATATCAAGTTTCGTGCAATTCCCACGACTAATTGGTGCGTGATGTTTTGTCAATGAGCCTATTTTAATGCCGCTAAGCTAGATTCTTTAATGCTTGATAGATTTGTTTTAACAATTTTAGACCTTTTATGCCTTAAAAAACCACTGCCTTTGTTATGCTCTAAGAGCATTTTCTTTCTCACAAAAGCATTTCGTGGAATCGACCTCCACGACGCTTAGAGATGTAAACTTAGGGAATGAGATTATGGACAATTTGTTTATCTTTACAGGAGAACTTGCTGAGCACTTCGGTGAGCTTGCACTTGAAAGGAAATCTTCCAAAAGGCCGCCGTCCACATATCTATGTCATTTGTGTTTTAAAAAAGGTCACTATATCAAGGACTGCCCTCAGGTAAGCCGAAAGGTTCTTACATGGCCAACTTACTTCGACTGAGACTGTAAATAAGTTACTCCTCTATTCCATCGTCATTAAAATTTTTAATTTCATAAGTAATTTTATATTTCATAAAGTCTTTCATGTCATTCATCTAAGACTTCTTCTAAACTATGGCTTAATATAAGATCTGATTTTTAATCTTTTTATTCACTTTATAACCAGAATCGCTACTTTTAACCTCTTCTTTAGATATAATGACTCGAAAACTTCTCCTCTTCGCCATTTTGGTCCTCATCAACTTTTTCGCAGATTATCATAAATTTACCCCAGTGAGGACAGTAATCAATTGTATTTATATCCTATCCTGAATTTAGTGCTTCATCCATGGACTTATCTATCATGAGCGACGTAAATTGTTTGCGATAAAACGGAACTTGACGATATTTGATATTGAGATATTGAATTTTACGAGCGAGAGTATTATATTAGTATTCGTCAAAACAGAGCGTCTACACATGTGCGATTATTATTTTTTGGTAATGATATCGAGAATGGCGACTCTAGCTGTATAAGTTGCTGTAATAAAAAACAATCATTCAATATACGAATATAAAAATAAATCTGTTGATAATTAGAGCAAATAGCAAAAAGTAGTTATTTCGCGATATTCTCTTATATATTTATGAGTAAAATAATAAATAATAATAGTTAATACAGTAAGGATAAACGAATTCACGAATAAATATAAATAATTATTGGTAATTATAAATATAGATAAATAGTAATAATATAGACAAATGGTAAATAATATAGTAAAATAGTATATAATATAGTCAAATAGTAAAATATAGTCCAATAGTCAATAATATAGTAAAATAGTAAATAAAAAACAATAGAACAATAACTGAGTTCTATTTAATCAGCTTAGGGCAAAGACAAAATGTAGTTTAAAATGATTCATGCAATAGATGTTAGTGCGAAAAATTATTTTCACGTCAAATACCCCTTAAAATATTGCAACCAGGGATAATTAATAGGGCATAGTCTACGAAGTTTGGATTCCTTCCTAAAGAAGTTCTAGAAAAATCCTTCGATCGAGTGTAAACAATTATTATGAAGCCAAACTAACAATAAGACACTCACGAAGTTGGACATTTTAGCCCCTGGAAGTTAGACAGGTGAACAGTGCATTGCGGGCTGCCTAAATATACGGCGCAATAGTTGCTGATACGACTACATATCATTCGAACGGCAACACGTGGAAACCTGTAGAGCCAACGATCCGACGTAAATTCCATCGAATTAAAATACTGGAAAAGTAATGCATGTGAAAGATTTTGAATCTCAATTCCAATATATTATCAGCGTAACATTATTCACGAGCAAACAATTTGCAGAATCTGAAATAACAAGAAAGAAAATTTTATTAATATTTTTCTCCTTCGATAATATAAAACTACTTTAGAACTTTACGCAACAGGTTTTAATTGCTAAATGTATCAACGCCGGGCGCGGTGGCGGAGTGGTTAGCACGCTAGCACTCCAACCCCTAGGCGCCGGGTTCGAATCCCGGCTACTTGGACTTTTCCGCTTAGGTAATGGTCTTGTATGTTCGTCATTTGTTGTTGTTAATTTATTATTAAAATTGATGTAATTGGCTTTAGTTTCCTGTTTCCATTATAGAAATTATTATTTTAAGTACCCTATATGGTTGAGTGTGCATTTACATCATTCGAAGAATAGGAAGTAAACGTCATTCCAGCCTAAAACTGTTGATTGGAAAAATAATTGTAACGAGTGACCATGAAAAACAACCAAAAATGTAGCAACGAAAAAAGATCTATCCCCTTTTACAGCCGATTTCACAAAATTATCATTTAGATGTTTTTAAATCTTGATGTGTTCAATTTGTCATGTTGGCAATTCCGTGTTTTCTGGGTTTAATCCGGTAAGATCACGAATTTATAGAAAGGTCTGATCGCTCGGATTGTGCCCCCAATTTCCCTATCCCAATAAAAAATGGTGCCTACGGTTTAGAGGAAAGATGAGGACTAAGCCGTAGTCGAGTGTAATATTTTAATTGCTTACTCATGTACTCTTAATTATTTCTTAATTATATGCATTTTTAAATGCGACAGCTTCCTCCAAAAGAATTTTCCGGCGATTCGTAGCAGTATTTTGTGAAACATATGCACCCTGTACATATTTAATCTTCTCCTGCAGGGTAAGGGGTGCACGTGCCATAATTCCAAATCCCTTCCCTTATCGTTCACCGATGCGCATCGTTCGCGAAAAAAAAAAACGAATTCATGAAGCGATTGGTCTTCATATCTTTTCCTTTGATATTTTTCCCAGTATCGGTCCGATGCATGTAACGAGGATGGCACATAATACCTGTACCGTTTTTCTAGAATGTATTATCCTCGAGTTTATCAAGCAAATTAAGTTTGAATCTCATTTCTTCTTAAGATTCGCCTCCTACGTTCTTGAGAATCTGGGATTACGCTTATTGATTGGTCGTAGTAAACTTTAACATATCGCGTTTAGCTTTATCTTTTCTAATTCTGAAATGTAACACTTTTCGGCAGGGTTCCACATAATGTATAGTCAAGATGGGGACTGGAGCAAAGTAACTTGACCCACAGATTTAATTTTTTCTCCCTCCGACTTCAATCTCTACAAAGCCGAGTTTGTTCAGAGCCAGTCTATATATGTTGCGGCCGTGGGTATTTGGTGAAGTTTATTCGTGTTACGAGATGTTTCAACAGTCTACTGTTGCTAAATGTTGCGCACGAAGGCTGTACAAACTTTCCTCTTCGAGTGATTTTTCATAAAAATTAATTACAGAACATCTTTCTTCATTAAACTCAAATTACCATGCATCGTATCACCTCAAAATTGAGTAGAAATCCCTGGAAAAGGTTGATCTACTCGCTCTGCTTTCAGAGGAAACAACAAATAAATGCTCGTTTTCTGAATTATTCGTTATTAGTGTCACTCTTTTGTCGAGATATAGATGTAATCTGACAGAGAAAGACATGATACCGAAACCGATATAACATTAATTTGCCGGATTAAAAATCGAACCCAAAGCGAAAGAAATTAAATTGTTGAACCTGAACCGAAATCTGCTATTCACTCGGTTCCGATCTGCAGTTTCCAACATTGCACATTTTATTTAAGTTTAATTGGAGGAAAAGTTTTGATTGTTTATTGAAAACTTTTAGCTATTAACAATTACGAAGATTTATTCTAAAATGTTGTGTTAATAATGTTTAATGTTAATAAAAAGATAAATTAAATAAAATCAACTTTAAGGACTTAATATTACAATGGTCGAAGTGGAGAAACCGATTCGAACCGGTTCTACGTTGGCAGGAAGGGCGAAACCGGACATGAACTGAAAAATCTTTTTCATTGAACCCGAGTGAAGACCGGAAGGAAATAAATTATGGTTCATTGCCTTGAACGGGAGTAATACGGTGATATATAACGGTGTTAATGAGTAGGCACGAGTCGATAACAACTTACTTAATTTTTATGAAGTTAGAACGAATTCTATAGCAAGGAAATAAACGATTTTTCTATTCCCAGTCAGAGATATTTAGCATTTCTATGAGCAAAAACTGAACATTCTACTCGACAAAAGTACTTACTAGGCAACGCTAAGAGCTAGCCAACGAATCCAAGTCCGAGTGTATAAAACTTGGCTACTACCAGAAAAATTATACCTCAAATAAATTTAGAGGTGTACTGTCGGTAAAGAGATATTTCATTGAATATTTCTGCAAGTATCTACATATATGTGTAAGTTGGTGAACTTTCATTACATTGTACCTTCCAATCGTACGACCGTTTATTTTGGCATGACTGCCGAACGAAGCTATCGATTCAAGTAACCGTTGCAGGAGGGGGCCGTGTTACAGGCGCGGCCCAAGGGGGAAGGCCTCACGCCCTACCAGGGGAAGAAGCGCTGTTTTGGAGAGTACAAGTGCCCTAAATGCAAACGAAAGTGGATGTCCGGTAACAGTTGGGCAAACATGGGACAAGAATGCATCAAGTGCCATATCAACGTCTATCCACAAAAACAGGTATCGTCTTGCACTTTTAGTGTCTCATAGTTACTCTAATATATAGAATATATTGATTTATAGCAATTGTATTGAATAGTAAATAATGTGCATGTTTATTTACTGTTACTGAGTTCTTTGGTGAAAGTCCCAGTGATTATACCTATATTCACGTATACCATGAAAAACCCTAAATCAGTTAGGTTAAAATGAACTGTTCCGTATGACCAACATCGAAAATATATATCATCCATGAGTCAAATCAGTTAATAACTCATTCAGGTATTTAGATTGCTCTGAGAATTGCCGAAAATGGAATCATAATTTTTTTAATCTTCAAGGAAAACGAATTAATTAACGAAACAATTAGTGAATCACATTTTGATAGGTATGCTGTTGAAATGACTGATAAATTAGTAATGCGATTCTAAAATTTTCCAAATATAATTTTGGTATTACTCGAGGTTAAAAGGTATGGTAAACACGAGTTAGATAAGCTTATTATAAATATTTCATAACAGAATTTGATTAGCTTGGTACATATTTATATTGAGTCATCCAGAAAGTTCTGCATTTTATTAGTCTCACGAGTAATACGTTTTAAATTAAACAGAGCCGTTGAATATAACCGTTGAAAGCTGTTGGAACCTTCTTGGATGATTTTCAAAAATCCAGTTATCCGAACATTAGCTAGCGGTAATTGATCAATTGAAATGGAAAATATATTACTGGATAAATCTTTACATATTCTCAAAATGTTTAATAATTTCTCTTATTTTAAAAACAGCAGGAATTTCTAAATGACCCTATAATAATGTGAATAATGAATTGAAAAGCAAGACAATCGAGTGCAATATATAGTTTGGTCGTGCATTATGCTGGTTTGACGATGCACCTGCACTCTCAAACTAAATCGTATTTTCATTGGGATTCGAACAAGTTATTTAATCTTTGTTAATCTGTAACCAAGATTGGACAAGATTGATGAATTGCAAGATACTTGGAATTATATTTATGAGATGAATTTCAATTCTGGAAGGAACCTCTCCTATTTTCATTTAGAAAATAATTATCGGATAACTGAATATAGAGCGAAAGTTTTTAAAAGAATTATTAATATTTCGATGATTTAAGCTTTTTTTACATTACATTAATAAACATCGCTTGAGAAATTTTCCGAGAGAGATAATTCCGCAAACAAAGAACGCAGATTTTTAAAATCATTTAGTTCCTAGTCATTCATTCAGCATGTTGATTTAACTGTCAACAACGTACACATCATTACACGAAACTATTTTTTGCCAAATTTCATTTCTATTTAACTGACTTTTAATTATAACCCATTTTTTATTTTCCCTAACGGGTAACTTTTCGTAACATCATTATCTTGCCAATTGTGATTCTGCCAAGGCGGTACTCTAACCTAAACTCCGAAATTAGCGATAGATTACCTTACAGCTTTTCTTCTTTGGACTCTAACTCAGACATTGTTGCTATCCTTTGCTTTCTAATATTCATTTGATTTAGATTTAGTATAGGTTTTCTTCCATTATTATGAACCAAATAGCGGTTGACGTACTCCTGCATTTCTCGTACTCCGGGATACTGGCATACATTCCATTGGTTTAAAAAATATTTGTGTACCATTTTAAGAATTAGAAACATACTACGCTTACTTATTTTTAACTGAGTATATGTTACTGTCGCGAATGAAACTTAAGTTACAAGCAACGATTTTTTATATACAGATTACTTTATTTTAAGATAATGAAACATTCTGACGTTTTGTAATATTTAAGGATATTTAAAGGGTAAAAGTAAAGGATCTAAAAAATTCCACACCTCACAACTTCTACTACGATGCAAATACACATGGGATTCCATCTAAGAATTTTACAAAAGATTCTCAGAGATAAAATTCGTACGATACAAGCTATTAGGGAACCATCTATCGAAAACATAAAGAGAGCCAGAAAACTATACGTAGGTCAGACTATTTATGGTAGAATTCAAGAATAGAAGAGGCCTCTAAAAACTGCCTAGAAAAAAATTATCTGGCAAATGACAACGATGTGGTAGAGAAAAGCCGTGGGACATAGAGCAGTATAAGAGACGTCTGAAGAAGCTATCCAATAAGGTATCTGAGGAACAATCTCAGAGATTTTTCCAGCGCTCATTTTCTCCAGTACTTAGTGTCGTTAGCATGATAAGATCATTTTCATCGTTCAATTGCATAACTAAAGATGAAATACCTGCTAATCTAGGAGCAGATTTAATGTTTACATAAGGTTTTCAACAGAGCCAAGGAATGAAAGGAATAAATAAATCGTTTTACCTGAAATTTAAATCGATCATTGTAGGTGGGTCAAGCTCGTCAAGCCGCACAAGAAAAATGACATAGCTTCCTTTGAGACAAACATGTTTGTTGCATCATTGAAGTATAAATTTTAACAATGTTGTATTCAATAGATATTCTGGTCATGCCAGAAAATCTCTTCTTTAAGATTATCGTAATGATTTTTCATTAATTTCTGTTTACTAAATAAATAAATTTTGAATAAATTCTTTCTTTTTTAGATTTGGAGATCATTAAATAACATCTTAAACTCTTTTATTATTCGTCTTTTATGTTTAAGCGATGTGAAATTAAATTCTGACAATCATTTCAGTATTGAGTCTTTACATAAATTGGAAAATACTCTCTTGAAAATTAAAATAAGAAATTTCGTCGGCAATGTTTCTGTTTTACTCTTAAATATAAATTACAAAAATTCTATTTACAGAATTAAAAGACCCNACGCAGCAGATAAACTATTACTATTTATTTATTTATTTAACCCTTTTGGAGAGGTTAGGCCAACAGACCTCTGTTACAATTAACCTCAAGTTAGTTAACTATAAGAGGCGGTAAAATTTTTAAATGTTCATTAACACAAACTTTTAATTACATATTGATAAATATTTTGTATATGTCAATGTCGATTTTGGTAAAAGAAAAGTTACGTTTTATAATTTAGAAATAGCTCGGATTGATCGATAAAAAAGGCAAATTTCTGTTTTTTTGAAGAACAATCATGTACCTAGGACCTTAGGAGGAAGCTCATAAGGGGGTCAAAATTAGGCCTAGATATATCGCAGATGCGAATTTTCTATCTCGCACAGTAATCTCTACCAGTTTTATGGTCGGTTCCTCCTACTTAGTTCCTCGTATTCGTCAATGGGTCTCCATTGATAGCTGCAAATATTTATCCAATATCCTCCAATTGCCATAGTGGACCCCCAGTTTTCCTGTAGGTATTATACTCGTATATTGGTAGGAATACATATGTGATTAAGTCATAATCCTCAATGTACTTTTTATTTTGTACATGACTCGTGTATATGGTACAAGGAAACTATAAATCAAAGGGGTTTTTCTTGTGATTTTTCTAATCATCTTTTTATCTTACATCAGTGACCGCCGATGTCGCTTCTCCTACAACGAAAATAGAAGTTTGATAATTTTGGTGAAAAGGAAGTGCCGGAAATGTTGTTGTTAAGACCGAATCAGCAGTTACAAAACGTTAGCTATGATACATGTTAGTTTATGACTTAAAATGGAGCCATTATATCATAAGGTGACAATTCCTCGTGATGTTGTAATAATTTACTTTTGCAATGGGTTTTAGACGGGAAAATTTTCTTTTGTTTTGTTACAATACAATGGACTATATCAAATTCTTTTAAATGCGTCAACTTAACGTTCAACATACAGAGATTTTTAGAAATAGAATAATATTTCAGAGAGAATGTATAAATACAGAGCTGGAAAATGTTCGAACTATTTCTAAAATGTGAGAAGAAAAATATCAGTTTCAATTCCTTCCATAATTTAGAAAAATGCAACATTTTTCTACATACTACACAATCTATAATAATAAGGTACAACATAACTTCTATAGAAAAAAAATATGAAGTACAAGTTTTACGAATTTTCAAAAACAATATAATTTAAAAAATACTAAACGATTATTCGGAAAATTAATTTAAAATCGTAATTCATCGATTTGTTTTAGTTTTTGCAATTCACTTCCTTTCATACCCTGTTAAAGAAAGAAACTCTAGATTTAAAATTGCTGAGTCATTTGAAATCACTCGACATCAAGTGGCAGCTAACTCGCGCTGCCACTAACATTTAATTTTAGACTTGACTCTTGGAAGAGATGTCTGTCGCGAGCAAAATCCGCGAAACAAAAATTTGACTCTATTTCGTCAGAAAATCCCATAATTATACTCGTTCGATTTTTACGCATTATTTTATCTCAGAAAGTAGATTAAATGGATTATTCACGTGGCTATGCTTCCCTTCTTCCTGGCAATCATATATTTTAGATGGTATGAACTCATAAAACTGCTGACTCTCTTTTCTTATCGTGGTGGTGAAAATAAAATTGTATAATTTCCTAAAAAAACTGAAAATAACCAGGAAACCAATAACCTGGAAACATATAAACTTAAGCATAACTTTGGAGGTAACAGAAAAAAATAAATAGGCAATATCAAGAAGAATAGCATTTAAGGAAAGCTATAACGAGCAATTTCTATCTTTCATAAAATGAAAATTTCATGAAAAACGAGGTATTCGACAATGTTGATTGCACATTCTTCCAGCGAGTGCAACAGATATTTTTTGAGTTTGAAGTTCTTACTTATAATATTTAGATAAGGAATTATTTATCATTTTGGGCATTTGGTTCATCTGAGAAACTATGGTTATTTCAGCCTAGAATGAATGAGGAGAATTTTATTTTCGTTTTCAATAATATGCTGAGAATATTCCATTTATTTAATTGCACTTAAATCTAAGTGTAGTGAGTGAAGGAATTAATTTTACTTAAGTCTTTAATAGAAAACATCATTCCGGATTTGCAGAGATCCAAGGATTTTAAGAACGAGCAGCTTAGTATGGGAACAAAACTAAAGGAAAATCACTAGGATACAAATTTGCTGTTCTAAATCAGAACAGTACAAATTTTACTTTTAAACCATCAAGAAAATGGGCAGAGAGTCTTAGGGATACCAAAAACAGCATTTAAAACGATCAAAGAATTATGTTGACCCTAAAATGACCAATGATTCTCCTCATATCTCCCTAGAGACCCTCAGAGGGCATCAAAGGGAAATCAGAGAGCCAAGGATTACCCTAATTTCTTATTGGAGAACTTTTATACCCACCTGGGGACGAACCCAAAGTCGTTTTAGGAGACACCTAAGGCATATGTGTAACTGAATCACGTCCACTATCGCGATACTGGGTGACAATCATACATAATATTGGGAAGTGCTTTAGGCCTAGCGTATACATACAATTTTTAATCGTTCGACTGTTTAGTTGGGCCTGAAAAGTCTATGGAAGCTCATGCATGCACGCATACAACCGATACGATAGTTGTGTGGCAAAAATCATAATACCATATCGATCGTCTTTTGACAAAAATATCGTACAACTGTCGGTCGACAACTCAATGTCTAAGACTCTATATTGGAGCTCGCATACAGTCGACTGAATAGTTGATTAGCGAACGTCTATCTTGCACTTCCTATTAGCGTAGAAGGTGCATAGATAACGTTATAGCGGAAGGTATTACTAGGCATTCAGTCATTTATTGACAGTATTGAAAAGAGGCGTGCGCTGTATTTAAAATCATTGAAAGAGTACATTAAAAAAAAGAAGAAATAAACCATTATTTAATTAAAACTGTGTTAACGCATTCTATAAATCTTAAAAAAAACTTGTCTGGATATGTCCCCAGGTTGCAATGCAGTGTGTGGAATTTCCCTTTCATTAATCTGTCGCTGATTATGGGACTGTATTTCATTTTCCTTTCCTTATCAGCCAAAGCAAAAGACAAGCAAGTCCCTTTCTGTTGTACGGCATCCTGAAGGATGACGCGTACCAACTGACAGATATCTCACGAAAACTATTGATTGTATGCGCACCTTTCACAACTAAACAGTTTAGTCGAGGTAAAACCGTGATACCTTTACAACTTAACTAGAATATTTAGTCGTAGAAGAATTGTATACATGCGTTAGGCCTCCAACTTTAGTTGACTTAATTTGTTTCTTATAGGAAAATTTTGAACCGATCTAGAGAAAAACCCAGTTCCGTTTCGGGAGATATGATTGCTCATTACGCACCTCATAAAGCACCTTTTCTAACTTTATCCTGAGTTTTAAGTTTAAATCATTTCAGAAAGTGCCTCAAATATAGTTTCGTTTTTCTCATTAATTTATTATGAAAGAATATTTATACGTCCTGTGGTCGAACCCTGATTAACTTCGAGTATAAACATAGTCATGGCGTCGAACACAGGATAATTTTCGGAGATGTCTTTACAGTTAACGTTTAGAATGCATGTACAACAATCTACGAGGAATCGAACCCGTGATAGCAAGAATCGATTTCCCACTTTTCCTGGTGATCTCCCGTATTGGCGTTTACGATATATAAGACCAAGCCAATGACGCTTGTAGTCTAGGCTGTGAGTTTGTATCCTATGTATGTATGTCTAATCGGAGAAGCGTCTATTCTAGCATTGCTTCCAAATTTTAATAAATAACTGAATCAGCGGATTGGAATAATTCCCTATTCATTACAATTTGTCTTTCTTTTCATATATCCTGGGAACGTGGTGATCTGCAGAGACCGCTAGACAAGCCGGATGGCCTTGATGTGTCTGATCAGTCCAAAGTACATCCTCAACATCTGTGCGAAAAGTGCAAGACACTCGGCTATTACTGCAGAAGAGTGCAATAAATGAACTAAATGGCGTGTTATGTCTGCAAGAATAAATGTATGCTCCCGTCACACACAACCATCGATTCTTTTGGAAATATAACGTGGATTCCGCGTTAAGTTTTAACAAGGGTGTAAAATCTCATCGGGTGAAAATGACTTCAGCGTGAAAGTGTGGTGCATGTTCTACAAGTCTATGTTTATTTCCTAACAAAGAGATTTCTGGGTGGATAGAAACCAGAATTCTGAGGAGAGATATTAGTGAATTCGTTATCATGTTAATGTGACCTCAGAAGAATTGGAAAGGAACATAGTCACCATTGCTGTGAGTACCCTTGTACAAGAGTCTTGAATACCTCTGTGATAAAAATGTATCCAAAGAAAATTTACTTTCTTTAAATTGAAGGGGAGATATTTTCCTCTAATCGGAAAAATGTTAGCTTAACCGATGCTTAGGAGTACTCTAAGATAGCTAAGTTAAAATTTATGCAATTTTACAAAGACCGAATCACATGTCTCCATCCTTGGAGTTTTCGTTTGATTTTCCATTTGCGCATACCAGGCTCTCTGAGGGTTAGAATTATTTATTTTTCTTATAGTATCAGAGTTTTATTTGGTAATTTTAAGATCATCTTCTTAGCTGATTTAAAAATTTTATCGCGCACGGAAACATATAAACCTAAGCATAACTTTGGAGGTAACAGAAAAAAATAAATAGGCAATATCAAGAAGAATAGCATTTAAGGAAAGCTATAACGAGCAATTTCTATCTTTCNACTTTGCATGAGAAGAATGCTGAAAACGAGAAAAATGCCTTTTGTACAAGCATCTTAACGTAAATATAACAAATTATATGAATCTCTTCTTCCGTGAGGTATAATCTACCATATTAATATCAGTAAAATGTATGGCGGTATGGTATACCACAAACTAAATACATTACATAAGACGAGCGAATGATTCGAATACTTTCGCCGTTTACTGGTTCCATTGATAGAAATACTTCACAGGATTCGAAGCGTTGAAGAAAATACGACGTTTCGCCCACACTTCCGTCAGCTTCTTCAAGTAGAAGAAAACTTCTTCTGACTGAAGAAGCTGACGGCAGTGCCGGATAAACGTCAGTCTTTTCTACAACGCTGAGGATAACTTGAAGTTTTATCTAACCAGATAAGAAATTATTGCAGAATGAATCACTCTAAGGCAGGAAATGATTGTTTTTCGTAAATTTATAACAAGGATACATAAGATATTCCATATGAAAGACTTTGGCTCCATGTTGTCATTGAATTTAGTACCATAGTTTAGAAGAAGCAGGCTGCATTGATACCATTTTAACCATTGCGAGAGCCAAATTTTCAAGCATTCAGTAATCAACGGGTAGATTTTCCCAATTTCCGTGGACTATCAGGGGAAAAGAGTATTGTTTATTTTAATTCTAAAAGGGGATAACTTGGTCCATAGATTAATAATTCAGTATTTCTTGTAGAAACTGAGAGAAACATTACTCATACTAACCGATCATATCAAATCGGAGCATAAAACAAACAAAAACTTAACATGAGTAATACCATTAAACAAGAGTAAAATATTGATTTTCGTACAAAAAAGAGTTTTAAGAAATAGCTAATGATTATCTATTGAGGAGTTCCAAGGAATAGCAAGTGTGAAAAATAGCGATATGACTGGGGCTCGATGCTTTGCCAATTCACAAAAGTGGTCTTATGAGGATAAGCCCCCAACGGAAATCACAAGCATTGAGTAAACGAGTCCTATGAGTTCATCTGGCGGTAGTTCGTGCCACTATGCGGAGGCTGCCTGCCTTCCTCACAAAAGCATTCCCAAACAGTGTGGAAGAGACGCGGCATGGTAGTTCTGTGGTTAGAATACCTGCCCGGAAAGCATCGAGTCCCAGTCATATCGCTATTTTTTAAACTTGTTATTCCTTGGGACTCAGCCGCACGGCTTTTCCGTGCAAAGTTAAAACGCTTTTCCTCAATCTTTATTGAAGAGTTCTTCATTTCCAATTAAATTTTATAAATAAGTCAATAGATAAACGTGAAAAAAAGACATCCAATAGTACCTCTGGGATCATTTAATGAGTGAAGAATATGAATTAAATATGGTCAAGAAGAATGAATAACTTCCTAAATAGGACTTTAAACAATAAAACATGGTTTCTGAGATGCATTTTCGAGGTTACTATTTAAATTTTAAAAATTATCACTGTTGGAAGAAGTGTCATAGTTAATTTAATATTACATATGAGACATACGAGCGTAACGGAATTTCAATAGGATTGTCATTTAAAAAATATCTATACGAAATATAATATATATATTCGAAA
>KZ308333.1:175123-208384 GCA_000376725.2 Ladona fulva | reverse complement strand
TCTTTTGAATAACATTCATTTCCAACATGTTAACCTTAAACGATATCACTCGATGTTTACTACCGTATGCCAAATTCTAAAACGAAATGTTCTTAATTTACATGTATAATCTTTTAAATAAGTAAATTACTTCAAATCACTTCATTTACTTAGTATAATTGATACACAGATAAATGTTGTGTAATGAAATTAAATGTTGAATGAGGTCAGTAGAAACTTCCTTAGTTTTATCTAGCTTATTACAGCACCGCAAATAGCCAGCGTCGCTAATCAAAACATACCATCCTCATATGTAGACATATTTGGACGGAGCTAGACCTACCCAGACACTCATAAATTATTTCCTTCTCTTCTATTTTTTTCCTCTCTGATTCAAGCTAAAAGGTAATCAAACAAATTTCGGTCTTTATAATTGATATGAGAGGTTCGATTTTATTACCAAAATATGAATGTCCATTAATACTCCCCGTAGATGATGTCACACTCTCAAAAGGGATTGGAGAATGGTCATTTCCGAATTTGAATAAATCTACTTCTTCGGTTATCAAATTCCTAGGTTCACTTCAGAAAAGCCGCAGGTCATATTTGTACACAGCAGGAAATTCCATACAGCAAAGACACATAAAAATTGCATCTATACAAGTGATACAATTAATACGTAAATATCTGTACACTAAAATTAGCCCTTGCAGCACTGTTAAAGGCTAAAACGATTGAGGGAAACCAGATTGTGAAAACCCAGTACAGCAGCAAGATCAGCTAGCTAACTCTATGACTACGTACAATAACATAGTGATAAGAAAGAATCCTGGAGGGGATTACAACAGTAGTGGTAGTAAAGAAGCGGGTTATCTAAGAGAGCGAACTGTGTGCAAGAGTGGGCGCTTGTGCTTCGTTGGAGCTATTTTAAATGTAGTGAAGGTAGCTCAGCCGGTGGAGCGTCTCTTGGCAATTCTCCCATCCTCCGCTCCACAAAAAGTTATTCCTCCACTTCTCCTCCCAAAGCACCAAATTCTGGGTCTATTACAAATGAAACTAATGACCCACATGCATAAGACATTACACTCCTTCTAAACGTTAATTTTCAGAAAAAAGAATTCGTGCTACCACTCCTACCTTATCAAAACAGCAATCACTCCTGAAATACAAATCTTATAAATTGGCATCAATTTGCTTTCAAATACAAGGGACCGATAGAAAACAGTCGCTTAAAGATCTTTTTTGCATTTTTCAGCGCCCAATCCTATGCTCCCAGGTTTTCTTCCGCAAGTACCCGTAGGTAATTTTCGTGAAGTCAGTATTTCCTGTCGGAACTTGAATATTATGATACCAAAGCTGGATTATTTGAATAATTTCACAAGTGGATGTGAATGATATTTAGAAAATGAATCTTTGTACTTTCTGAAAAATTCTTTATTTATTGGGTCAGATAAGAATGTATACAATCGCACTATAAACTTATATTTCGGATTTTTGCCGACAATGCCACGTTTACGTCAGGGTACATTTACGTCTACATGCTCTGATGATAAGTTTGTAATTTAATAGTAAATAAATTTGAATTAAAGGAAGGTAAACGAAGAAAAAAATACTACTTTGTTTCCATTCGAGTCTTCTGCACAGTGAAACTTTGAACCAATGCGTTGCGCTTATGTTGAAACGTACTTCTTTTTCTGAAAAATGTCAGTCCTACCTGGAAAAATATAGCGTATGCATTTGATACAGAATTGAATAAAGTAAAATATTTACAATGACAAGTATTTTTTCTTGGGCTATCCTGTAAAATCTCTTTAGTTGTGCTTACAAAATTTGGTTAGGGCCTCCGAATAGCCATTTTGGTAACTCGTTCGACCTCGGTGACAAAGGTGCCGGGTTCGATTCCCGGTGGGGGCTCATGTGCGAAATTACCTTAGCTGTCGAAGCACTTCTAAAACTACTAGTTATTACTACGAAAAGTACTACTACACTACATAATTTATTCACCTGTCACTAGAGAGCAATTTTTTTATTTAAGTATTGAATACTTTCAGTGAAAAAGAAAGTTTAGCTANAAGCACAAAGACTTCAAAAGTATACAATTAGGATTGTGAGGATTAGGCCTAGAATTTAAAGTAATGTGGAATTCAATTTGTAGGGTGTTTACAAATGTGTAACTATTTTACAAAAATTGGGATTTTAATGAAATTTTTGAAGCAAATCTTTTCCAATTAGAGAACATGTAGATTTTAAGAATGTAATAGTTCACATTATTTCAATAATAAATGGTGCACAAAAAAAATATCTTAAAAAAAAGGGTTACAAACAGTTACGAATATACAAATACATATCCTTTTTTAATATAGTAACTTGTCAAACAATAAATACAAATACTAAGTAATGGAAAATAAGACTTAGAAGTACTACAACGTACTACATTACTGCCAAAACTTCATACATACTAATAGGAATTGTTTGAAATGAAATTTTTGTTATCTTTTTATACCAAGTTGGAATGCACCAATAAAAATGTTTAATTGTAATTTCTAATGGCCGTAAGACAGATGCTCATAATTCAAAGACCAACTGCACATAGAAGGTAGAAAAAAGCAAACTTCTTTGTATACTTGTAAATTTTGATGATCTATAAACGAAAAATTCATGATTACATTACATTCTCCTCTACTCACTCCTTCTTCACTACATACAACCTTCACAATGTCTCACATTTAATTCAGTTAGGACCCTTTTATTCCTAAACTAGACTGAAATCAGTTTATTTTGCAATCTAGAGATACTTTTAAAGTTCAATAGCAAAAATTGTATTAAAGTGGTTACAAGAAAACTGTATTTTGGAATGAGTTAAGCTCATTAATTGAGGTTTGCTTTTATTTCTTAATCCATGGCTTATGTTGAATTCAAACCTAGAAAAACTAATCATAAACTCAATTCTGTTGACAGTTTTTGAGAGTTGAATTGCCTCGCAAGAACCAAATGTTACGTACACCTCGTGTTATTTTTAAACATTGATAGAATGTACGTCCAACACGTAGCCCAGTGGAAATTAGGTGAAACAAATAGAAAGAGCATGAAATTTGATTTCACCACCATGATTCATCGCTTTCCTCTAAGTTCTAATATCTGAAAATTACCACAAAATAAACCTTATAAAGAATATACTTGCAAGTGAATTCCGTCGGTTGAAAATATTATAACTAAACTTTTAACTATAACCAAAACTTCTGCGGTAATCATCTTTCGAACCAAAAATCACAATAATAATTTCAAATGAATCGAATAATATCCGCGGAGATAGATTTGAAGATGAATAAATACTGCTTAACAAAACAATAACGACAGTTTAAGGTTTTGGGCCGAAACTCTGGTCAGATTTCTGAAGATCTTCTTATGACGGAGTACTTGATTTTCAAACCGTACCTTTCCAAAGACAGCAATGAAATATGGCGTTAATCGTGATTAAGTCATGACAGATCGTCCACTTCTGCCTCTTCACTGCTTATATGGTGCACATTTGGTTTCTTTTCAATGACTGCAAAAACTTTACTCTCAGGGAATATTAGTTTGAACAGCAATTCTTTTTATCGAATACTTGATTTAAAATTACGAACTAAAACTGCGTAATTAATATAAAAAATCACAAACTTGGAGAAATTATGAGTAGACTCGGAGATAAAGTATAAAAACCCGGATAAGTGGCAACCATATCCGAAACTCATTAGAAGAATAAGGGGAGTCTGATCACAGTAATCAACTCCAAACCAATGACTACTCGTTTTTTCGAAAATATGATTTACTACTGATGTTAATATTAATGATAATTAAATTGTTTATAATATTATGGTATTAATTACAATAATATTAACAATGTTCAATTTTTCTCAAACTGTTGCACCCGATTGCCTCGCGTTTAAGGATTGCATGATTCTGATTATGTAACGGGAGAGTAAAAGATCGTAAAAGGTGGTGATCAATATCCTTGAAGTGTTTTACTTCTTTATCACTAATTTAATACCTCTCTCTAAACTCTGAACTAATATGTTTATTATGCCTTTTTAATACACTCTTAACAGAGATTTCTTTCCGAGGACCACTTGTAATGAAATCAATCCACAAATACCAATGCTTTATATACAAATAAGTTGCCCTATTTTCAGTTAAGATGAAATAAAGTGTGCACAAAAATAAATGGGCTTAACCTCATTGCTTCCTCTCACAGAACTCTTCCAATATTTCTTTTTCTAACCACTTATAATATGAGCACCTTCTAGAATTTGAACTTTTGAATAACATTCATTTGACCAAAAAAACTTCAGGAAACTGCCAAAACATGAAAAGTTTTTCCATCTTACATACCCTCCTTCAGACATACAGTGAGCCCAACATCAACATTTAGAGAGGATGGGCACCATAAAATATAGGAAGATTATTTCCAATCTCATATATGATTCAATTAGGCATTATAACTATTTTACCTCAGAATTGTAAGCAAAGAAGAATGAAAAATTGCTGTTATTAAAACAGGTTTAAAACCCTTAAGACTTATTGTTACCAATGTTCAATCCATGTTGTGAACAGTTCATAGACACATGGACCTGGGGAATCTGACCTTCTGAGAATCATCCAATGTACAATACAGCAGCCAAGCTACCATCTTCAAGGGTAGGGTAGGATAATGATGGTGGTGTGATGTCAGGTTGGAGTGTGAGGTGGTGGGGGTTTGGGTTTTCTTCTGCTTTTCAGAATGACATCAAGCAAGTACAAAAGATGTGGAGCCATGACTACCATTCATAAGTCTCTCTTTGTTTTGGTGTATGATAACACTTTCATAAGCATCTACTATAGAATTTTCTGTGAATGTAAGTAAAGGAAGTAAGTGATCAAGGAGATTAGCTGCAAGTTTTGCATGATCAGCAAAAGATCAGAAATGAAATATGTAAGTAGAAAATTGCAAAGATAGAATGATAGATGAGAGATAAATTATCACATACAAAGGAATGGATGCAAAGTAAGAGAACAACCAAAAAACTTTAGATATGACATCACTGGCAAGACTAAAATCACCAATTATCTTAAAAACTATCTCTCCTCCACTCCATGATAGGTATCAGGTAATAAAACCATATCCTTGACACTGGCAAATAGTAGTAGTAGTATTATTAAAAATGCTTTGACAGCTGAAGTCATTTCGCACGTGGCCCCCACCGGGAATTGAACCGGGGACCCACTTGGCTAATCAGGAGCCCCCACTGGCAAATATGGTAAGAATTCTTGGGTCATGATTTTATCAATATGTCTGACCATTTTTCTTCAAAACCTAACAGTCAAGCACAAAGACTTCAAAAGTATACAATTAGGATTGTGAGGATTAGGCCTAGAATTTAAAGTAATGTGGAATTCAATTTGTAGGGTGTTTACAAATGTGTAACTATTTTACAAAAATTGGGATTTTAATGAAATTTTTGAAGCAAATCTTTTCCAATTAGAGAACATGTAGATTTTAAGAATGTAATAGTTCACATTATTTCAATAATAAATGGTGCACAAAAAAAATATCTTAAAAAAAAGGGTTACAAACAGTTACGAATATACAAATACATATCCTTTTTTAATATAGTAACTTGTCAAACAATAAATACAAATACTAAGTAATGGAAAATAAGACTTAGAAGTACTACAACGTACTACATTACTGCCAAAACTTCATACATACTAATAGGAATTGTTTGAAATGAAATTTTTGTTATCTTTTTATACCAAGTTGGAATGCACCAATAAAAATGTTTAATTGTAATTTCTAATGGCCGTAAGACAGATGCTCATAATTCAAAGACCAACTGCACATAGAAGGTAGAAAAAAGCAAACTTCTTTGTATACTTGTAAATTTTGATGATCTATAAACGAAAAATTCATGATTACATTACATTCTCCTCTACTCACTCCTTCTTCACTACATACAACCTTCACAATGTCTCACATTTAATTCAGTTAGGACCCTTTTATTCCTAAACTAGACTGAAATCAGTTTATTTTGCAATCTAGAGATACTTTTAAAGTTCAATAGCAAAAATTGTATTAAAGTGGTTACAAGAAAACTGTATTTTGGAATGAGTTAAGCTCATTAATTGAGGTTTGCTTTTATTTCTTAATCCATGGCTTATGTTGAATTCAAACCTAGAAAAACTAATCATAAACTCAATTCTGTTGACAGTTTTTGAGAGTTGAATTGCCTCGCAAGAACCAAATGTTACGTACACCTCGTGTTATTTTTAAACATTGATAGAATGTACGTCCAACACGTAGCCCAGTGGAAATTAGGTGAAACAAATAGAAAGAGCATGAAATTTGATTTCACCACCATGATTCATCGCTTTCCTCTAAGTTCTAATATCTGAAAATTACCACAAAATAAACCTTATAAAGAATATACTTGCAAGTGAATTCCGTCGGTTGAAAATATTATAACTAAACTTTTAACTATAACCAAAACTTCTGCGGTAATCATCTTTCGAACCAAAAATCACAATAATAATTTCAAATGAATCGAATAATATCCGCGGAGATAGATTTGAAGATGAATAAATACTGCTTAACAAAACAATAACGACAGTTTAAGGTTTTGGGCCGAAACTCTGGTCAGATTTCTGAAGATCTTCTTATGACGGAGTACTTGATTTTCAAACCGTACCTTTCCAAAGACAGCAATGAAATATGGCGTTAATCGTGATTAAGTCATGACAGATCGTCCACTTCTGCCTCTTCACTGCTTATATGGTGCACATTTGGTTTCTTTTCAATGACTGCAAAAACTTTACTCTCAGGGAATATTAGTTTGAACAGCAATTCTTTTTATCGAATACTTGATTTAAAATTACGAACTAAAACTGCGNTTAGTAAGAAGTGGTTCTTTCCCGGCGTGTAGACTGAAGGAAATATTCTCGGGTTTCCCACCGGGTCGCGTCTCTCCATGTTGTCGACGTTTCGGCTGCATACGCTCCAGCCATCATCAGGAACTGATGATGGCTGGAGCCGTCGACAACATGGAGAGACGCGACCCGGTGGGAAACCCGAGAATATTTCCTTCAGTCTACACGCCGGGAAAGAACCACTTCTTACTACAAGAATTAGGTTCTTTGTGCAATAATGGTAAAGCATGTGAGAAATGACATATGGGATGACTTAGAAAAGTAATAGAAATGAATTAAAATTGAGGCTCTGTCTTGCCTTTGAATTGATATTTCTAGAGCTTCTATAAAGCCCAACCACAACTCATAAACATTCAAACTCTTTGGACCAGAATTACAACTTTAGAGATTTAGACAATAAAATAACTTTTATAATCAAAAACTTTGTACGGCTGGAATCAAGTCAACGTAATGAATTCAATCCACAAATACCAATGCTTTATATACAAATANGACAAATAACTTATCAATCTAAAATCTTTCACATACAATAATATAAAAGAGGGAGGAATAGTTTACCTGTCTAGCTCCTTCAAAAAGCTTGAAACAAAAGAAATGTTTAATAGAGCCACTTCATTCAATAAAATACACAGTATCCTATTCTTCAAAGTTTTATCAGGCATTTGCCCTTTAGTAATTCTAGATTTGAATTCCTCCTCAACAAGCAGCACTGGATCTCTTTCACCAAGGGAGCAAAGGATGTAGGATTTATCTAAGTTTGGGGGAAAAGGTTCTGAAAGATAAAAATAATGAAGATACAATAATCACCAAGTAGAGAGAAAAAGACAGGAAATTAATTAAATATAATGGAATTCAGATTTTAAATGACTTAAACACAAGAAAGGATGAAAATACCACATTAAACTGAACTAAGGTTCCCAAAGAAATGATTTAATTTAATCTCCAATAAATAGGAATATTAAGCCACTGCTTTCCATAACTCTTCTCAGAAACATTCCTTCATTTTCTGATACTTCATGTAACAAGTCTACATCAGCATATACATCATGAATGAAAACTTCTTCATTACTTGATTGCAAAGGTTCCATCAATAATGGCTTTCGCCTTTTAGGAATGGATTTATATACCAGGAAAATAACACATCTATAACTATAAAATGCTTAAAATAAAAACTGAGATAACATTGTCCTAAATTTTCAATTACCCAATAATCAAAGATAGAATCTAGAGATCCAGAATTAAATAATGCACATGAAATGCAAATTTCGTTGGTGCCATACTAGCAAGACAAACATTAAATGACAAAATATCATTGAAAATTCTCTAACCAACAAAGACAAAAAGAATTTAACCCAAGGATAAACAACATTAGTATATAATATAGGGACAACATCTTACCAGGCAATTTTCTTTTTATTAACTTCTTGCTAGGTTTATCATTCCTGCGCATTACAGCACTCTTCTTACCCACCTGAAAAAAATTGACAGAAATATTACACAATGGAAATGGCACCCTAATTCTAAATTAATCTAGTAATGTGGAATTCAATTTGTAGGGTGTTTACAAATGTGTAACTATTTTACAAAAATTGGGATTTTAATGAAATTTTTGAAGCAAATCNGATTTAAAGAAACTAATAGATACATAAACATATGTTTAATATTTCTATAATACATAAACATATGTTTAATAGTTAGTTTCTCTGACTATAAATCTAAACTAACTATTAAACATATGTGTATTAGTTAGTTTCTCTTCCTGTATTTTGAGGATACTTTGGAATTAAACAAGGAAATTAACATAAAGCGACAAGGATGGAGTTACAGTTTTTTGCTGCAAAGCATTAACACCTCATTGAGTTTTTAAGAGCTGTAACTTTGTAAAGCCCATTTTAATCAGTCTAATACTTGAGAACATTTGTAAATGTAACATTTTACTAGGTGGTGGTGGATCATTGACAAAAGAGACTGAATTGCGCTCAAATTCACGGTTTGCAGTACTTCAGCAATTACGACGAAAGGTTTCATAGATCCAACCTAAATTCTGCTTTTCTATGTGATTGTATATTTACTTTATAATGCAGGTACTTAGGTAGTTATGTCACTTGATTTACAAAAATCTTACATTTCCAATAATGTAACATATATTGGAATTATGTAACATATATTATTGGAATTGATTCTGTGAAGTTCATGGGCATCACTCTGGCCTATGATCAACTATGACAATGACATGCTGTAAAAAGTAGTCTTATATTCTCAGCAAATTTGCAGTGAGTGACAGCACATAAGCCGAATTTCATGATTTTTTTGTGATAATTTGTGACTAAATGTAGTGAAACGCAGGTTATTTTCAAAATTTGACATGAGATTTTATGTGAAGAGGATAAAAATTTAATTTTGACTATTTTTAAATAAAATGACATTATGTAAAGTGGCGGGACCAAATTAATTTTCATTATTGAGTGAATTTCATTAATTCTGAATTTCAGTATTGCAAAGTTTTACTGTACCAATATTGAAACTAAAGGTAACACTTCACAAGAAGTAAGGGAGGAAACTTAATTCAGTTAAAATGAGCAAAATATGAGAGATAAGATCAGAATAACAGAGTAATAAATGAATGGAGACAAAGTAACTATACCCGATCAGTAGAATTGAATTGTTATACATAGGTTTAAAACCGTTCAAAATGGTTTATGAATAAAATAACAAAAATGAAATTCATGATTGATGAAATAATAACAAATATGGCAAATCATAAGAATGTGAGAGGTACTGAACAGAGAAAACAAAAAAATAAGAACCTGGGTATAGGTGATAGATCCTGAAGAAAAGTACCATATAACAAACTAAAAATATATAAGGGATGTAGCACAGTTATTGTTTGTTTCAGCAATATTAAGACTAAGCATAGTATATTACGATTACTTGTGTTGATTCTGATGGCCATACATGGCAAAATGAAGAGAGAATTCAAATAAATCACTTAAAAACATAATTGAACATATAATTAAGCTAGAGCCCTTATTACATTGCAAGAAAAATAAACATGAACAGGTATTAGCAATTTATACTGAAACCTAGGTCATGAAAATCAATCAGTAGAGTAGACAGTAGAAATTACCTAAAATCTAATGAAGTTTGCCATACCTTGAAGTTAACTCATGACATACAAAATGCACAAAAATTAATGTAATATCCTTAGGCTAATGTTGAAAAAGAAAAATGCTTACTTATCTCACTTCTTTGAAATATACCAAATATAATATAATTCACTTGGTTAAATCACATCTGAAATTATTCTCAAAATCTAGCAAATGCAAATACAAAGCCAATACAAAGTGGGTGGCCAGTGTGCATGTACAGTTGTTCATTTCTCTTTCAAGCTTGCCTCTCAACAACCACTCCATGAAATTACATCTCCAACTGGGACAATTTTTCCCCTTTCTGCATCAGCTGACCTACATGTGGCTTTGAAGTGGGTGCTTCATTTTTAAGGGCTCATTTTCAATGATGAATACTTTGAAGTGTAAAGATTTCATTCTTATAAATATAGAGCAAAAATATCTCCACAGTGATTGTATGAAAAAGTATATGGCACAAAAATAAGAATGTACATATGGTTATGAATGTATGGCAATGTATGTAAGAATAAATTAGGTTCTTATCTAGCACAGCCTGATAGGTGTAGCTGATATGTATGACCATTTAAAAAGGAATTTTTTTTAAGTTACCTGCACAGATTTCTTCTCCTGATGATGTTTGAAAAATTCTTTAATATCACACTTTTTCTGATTGGAAGAGGCTTCTTCAAGTTTATTCATCATAATACCAATACCACGGATATCACTGATTGATATCTTGCTTTTCCTTAGCAAGTCAATCACTGCTCTAAAATGCAAAAAAGTAGCTTTTGTAGATCAAATATAGACATGCATAATTTTCAAGACTAGAATATCAATTCTTATTAAAATGTTGCAGAATTGCCTGTGTGGAACTTGGTTAATCACTTCTCCAAAGATTTGAAGATAAGTTTGACCTGTAAGTATACCATTCTAAGGTATGTATTCATTAATTCATGTTACTAACTGCTTTAAAAGCATAATGTGAGTGACAAAAACATAAAACCATATGCTGAAATGAAATTAAAATCTAAACTAAATTCAGCAGAAAAAGAGAAAATGCAGCAAAATGGTGAGATGAATGATTTAGGTATAACAAAAGAAACTCTTGAAAATGTTTCCATATTTAAATCACAATATCATAACTGATGAGTTAACTAATTGCTACAAATGTGATTCTATTTTGAATGAGTTTCTAGAAAATTAGTATTATGACTTAACCATTATTACATATTACCATACATACAATTACGCCCCACGACAATTTATATATTATAAAAATGCTCTTGAAGCTTTCTAGAGGTTTATGTGTAGCTTAACATACCTTGAAATGACCTCTGGATCTGATGTGGGTTGAGCAAGAGTTACAGTGCGGCAGAAGTTATCACAGATTCCATGACCAAGAAACTTAGCAGATACAACCGGAGCATCAACAGAGCGTATCTGAAATTTTTGAAATGCAGCATTTTCTGTTAACTGAAGGTAAATAAGAGGATGCTTAACAAACACTGAAATTTCAGGTAAGTTTACCAGAGATGCTGGTATGTTAGCTGATCCAGAGCAAATATCAACCCCTAACACTCAAGGGTAATAATTCAATTTTATACAACATCAGCATTAGATGATTCCCAAAAAATTAATCAATTGATTAATTTACTTTTAATTTAGTAATCAATATCATATAAAAATATATTTAATTGAGTAAAAATTAATTGTGAACATAGAATTATGGAAACTCATTGGTAAAAACTCTTACTTTTTAAAAAGCATTAACATTAATGTCCGATTCAGAAGCGATAATAATACTGACACACTGTCAGATATAGTAGCAATGAAAATTATTGGTGAGTTTTCAACAATTTTTCAAGCTAAATATTTAATAAACAGATATAGAAAGCCATAACATTACGGAAAGTAGGGAAGATAAGACTGGATGTCCAGCAAATAATTTAATTGAAAACTCAACTTCTCTAAATACTTCTTTAGTCAAATTTCACACTTACTTTCAACTTTAAAGCTACTGATTTCCCCTGCAGAGTTCCTAATTTTGAAGCCACTACTTTAGAGAGATTTATTAATGTTTCTTCTGCTTCTTCAATCTGTGTGAATCGGATTCCATAATTCATTTCAGAAGAGACCTTGAACAAAAAGTAAATGCATGAATTATTCTACAATGTGTAAATGGAGTGCCTAAAAACTCACACATCACATTATCAGAAAATGGTCAATTAAGAACACATTCCCACCCATACTCCTTTACCTTTATTACTTTACCCCTTTATCACAGACTTCAGGCAGTCGGATTAGAATAAGAGTGATATAAATTAGATTAATATACAATAAGATTAATGTACAATTAGATTGATATATTTTAAGACTGATAAAAATTTAGATTAATGTATAGTTAGTTTGATAGATAATTAGAGTAATAACAAATAGAGTATTATGCCATTTGTTACATATATTCCAAAGGCTTCTCACCAGCCTACCACCTTTATCTATGGGTCTGTTCAGACAGAGTCACCACCATCTTCCATTTGGGTAATGTCTGAGTGTGTCTACCCTACCCCTTGCCAAGCTTGAGTCCTTGAGTAAGTTGAGAAGTTTTCTCAGATGCATTTGAGCAAGGCATGGATTTTGAAAATGTTTTGGAAGAGTTTTGAAGATATTTTATGAGGGGGAACTTGCACGGGTTAGGATTTTCATGTAAAGGTGAAATTACAACAAATAATAAACATTTGAAACAATTTTATTTTCAGCAGCAATAATAAAGTAATTAGAAATTATATATTTACAAAGGAATAACAAGTGTGAAAAATAGCGACACGACTGGGACTCGAACCCAGGTCTCCCACTTTCCGGGCAGGTATTCTAACCACTGAACTACCGTGCCGCGTCTCTCTCACACTGTTAAGGGAATGCTTTGTGAGCAAGACTGGCAGTCTCCACGTAGTGGCACAACCTGCCATCCGAGGTCCTCACTGAGGCAGCCGGCTCACAAAGCGGTGTTATGAGGTTATTTCCAATCTACTTCAGGTAGTTTCTTGAACTCCTTCATAGGAGTGGAGGAGATGGCTTCAAGCACAAAATTGGGTTGATATGGTACAGCATCTTTTAGTTGACGAATGTTATGGTCAATGTTAAAAAGATAAGAAGACACTAATTCTTCAAAGTATGACCACCATATCTTACAATATTCCAGTCTTTTATTGATGCATGCCATGAGATTAAGGACACCATCCCATGTAGGAGCCACTAGGTAAACATGCTCAAAATGGTCTGGATTTGTTCCTTGGAGAATCAGGTCTTCAGTTCCAAAGATGGTTTTAAACTTTATGGAATAACAGTTGATTTTCACTGCCTCCATATTGGTTTTGTTCTCAAAAAAGTATTCTGTAATATCATCTTCCAAATTTAGTAGCTCTCTCCACTTTTCCTAATTTAATGCACATATTCACCACCTAAATTTCCTATTTTCAGGTAGGGATTGCAGCTCTTTTAAGTTAATTCCAACATAATAAATAATTAAAAGATATTTGGTATTGCTTGTATTTAACTTGGCACACCATTCCAATAATCCAAGAGGCTGGAATTGCCAACTCTATGTATTCTTCTCTTCCTGAATCAGTTGTAAGCTTTGCTCCAGTATGGAGGATAAATAAGTCCTTCTATAGTATTATCCACTCCTTGTGGGTATTGGAGAGTAGAGGCAACTAGCTAGCTGCTGCTGCACACTTGGAAGCGTAGGAGGATTCGAAGGTTTTTTCCGTCTCAACTGTTGATATATACTGTGTAAGATGGTGAAGCTTTCTGCTTAAATAGGTAGGGGTAAAAGACAATGAAGGGGGAAGTACTTGCTGAGAGTACTCTTAAAAAATAAAGAAGGAAAATCAGTGGTTGTAAGGACATGGAAGACATGTTTGAATACAACTGATGTATGCTCCTATGCTTTTTGAGTAGATACAATCCTGAAATATCTTTATGAACATTTTCATTATTTTTCTATCATTTCTTAGATTGATTCCTTGATTGGTGATTTGATTTCTTAGCACTGAGCGAATTGAAATTATTGAGGAAGCACTCCATGATTTTATCCTTACAGCAATAATACAAGAGCATTGCTGAGTAATTCCCATAAGCAACTGATCCCAAATTCTGTACAATGAAATTGTTCTCTCTCCATCCAGAGCTTTTTTTGTTGAGGAAAATTATATGATCTTTTATAAAATGCTTTCTGGAAGGATCTAATTACTGGTATGTGTCAAGAGATATTGAACAATGTTTGGACATCAGCAGGAAACACACAGTAGAAATGTTGATAATGCAACAGTTTCTGAGATTGTGATTGAGTTGCAAAAAAATCATTCAGGATGTATATACATGAGATGCAAGAATAATTTATAATTTTTCAATATTTAGATGGTCATAAAGATGGTTCTGACATTGGTTACAAATTATAATAAATAAAATATTGCACTATTTAGCTCTTACATTGTGAAAATTGCTTTTTTTGTTTTTCATATTGTACAGATTTATACATACAAAGCAAGAAACTGATGAAATGAAACTAAATAAAATTAGAAATCATGATTATAAAAATCATGTTAATGTTTTACAAGAACTTGCATATTAAATTAAAAAAACATATTTATATAAATTTGAAGAAACAAAAAAATAACCAAAAAAAATCCAAATCATCGGCAAAATGTTTTTAAAAAAGCAAAGTAAGAGAGTGGAAAATAATTTCCAATCTCATCAAAATCAACCTAACAAGTGGACAGTGCAGGCTCCATGTGCAGCATTATTTGCTGGGAATAACAAAGTAGAGCTTCCCTGCTTCTGAGTGCTACACCACAACTGCTGCACATGGTGATGTCCATGTCTCCCCAAGAAAATAAACTGACCCTTGGAAGATAATAATCCTTTATAGACTAACTTTGGAGAAACTTATTGAAGGAATTCAAATAGAGTTCTGGATTCAATAGTACACTATGTCCATGATTTCATAACCAAGAGGTAAGTTTTATGTAATTTTTGAACAAGCACTTGAATAACTCTATTTTGTGGGCAGATGGGGTACAAAACACCTTCACATTGTCCTCCTTTAATTTTTGTAGAGGGAGGCAGTCAAATATGCTCAAGTCTAAGTCTAGTTCCCCAAACTTTATTATACCCTTGAGGAATGTGCACTTCTCATGGCCTTTGGTGAATATGAAATTTGCTCTGCTCTGTTTTGCTGGCAGTATAACAAGGTAATTAAGACAACAGTAGGAAATGTCTCCATCTTTCCTATCGATGCTGTGGAAATTTCAGTTCATCCAACTGTCTTCTTTCCACTCCTTGTCAGTCCTCGCTTCTTTTGGGTAGTCACATACTTTGGGAATTGGGTTCTATTATCAAACTTCAGTATTTTTGAAGACTCCAACAGTTAGTGTTAGCTTCAAGATTGGATGTTAAATTGAATGTGGTGAAGGAGAAACCTTTGGGATAGTATTCTTGGGGAATACTGTTTCTATTGTCTTGAAAATGGATTTCTGTTCTGGAGAAGAGAGTTATAAGCATGCGAGTGCAACATTATCGCCTCCAAAATCAGGCTGTAAGGGCTTTGATGGAATTTGGACCCCATCAACATAAAGGGATAAGAAATTTAAAACAAAGTGTTGAATATTGAAAGGATTCTTGGTAATTGTGCCGTTAAAGGCTATGTTGGAAACGAAACTGATAATGATGTGCTTGGGAATCTGATCGAGAACTATATTCTCAATTGTCTTACTTTGAATGTCCTTTGAAATCATAAAATTTTTAATTTGTGTGAACAATCTGATATCTTGTGAACAATCGGATATTGTGTGACATTCACTTTCTCCAAAGCCATGCCATGTCCTAACAAAACAGGTGGACTGATTTGACTTTGCATATCAAAAGTGTCAAATTGGTAATTCTAACTTTGACATCTTTAAGAGCTGCAGAGGAAATAAGACTGAATACCGCATTCAATCTTACGAGTTTTATTCTTAATTCAACCTCTAATCTTAGTGGGAGCATAAAAATTCTCCGAAAACCAAATCTTCGATAATCAGTTCTTCAAAAATCAATTCAAGTAATCATTTCTTTGAATTTCAAAAATAGACCACTGTAAATAAACAAACTATGCATAACTTATATTACATATAATATATTACAAATAGTTTAGAAATTTATACAGTCGAACCTCCCTATAATGACCACCCATGGGGAATCTCAAAATCGGTCGTTATAGGAGGTGGTCGCTATGGAGAGGTCAAGTGGGGGAGGGGAGGTGGGGGTTCAACGCGGCAAATTCAACATTTCATCTAGTAAAAACAACCAAAAAAACATTTCTTTTCAATTTTTTTGCAGACTTAGGACTTCCCATTTAGGATGGGTATGTTTAAAAATGTTTTTTTGTTTGTTTCTTTAGCTTTACGCAGTTTTACCAATTCCCGTGTGAAAAGTGATTAATTAAAATAATCACTAATTTTCTTTTGCTTAGCATTATTTCTCTGCAATAAGATTTGATCTTCCAACCTGTCTTTAATATTTTGGAGAGACAGCAAACTTGCCGTGTCTTCCACAGTTCTGGTGAACATTTTTAAGCCTTCAATCCATTCCAAAGCCTCTTGGTGATTTTTAGGAACATTGATATTTTCAATTGTTGAATTTGCCAGTTCCATCTCTTCTTCAGTGTCTTCACATAATTCCTCGTGTTTTGTGCTCATTCTTGATTCTAAAATGGAGTCAATGTCAATATTGGTGGTACTCAGTCCCTGGTCCACACATAAATATTCTTCTGTACTCATATCACACGGAAGTTTCGCGACTAGTTCCTGAATTTCGATAAACAGCTCATCATCATTTTCAATGACAAATGTTTTAGGATCCTGGTCCCTTGGGAATCCAGCTTTCAAAAAACACTTTGTAACTGTAGATGGTTGAATCGACTCGATAGAAGAAATCGTCCATAAAATGGCATCTCAGACAGTCAATTTTTTTGCCTCCAAGAGGTCATTGCTGGAATTGATTCTCAAAACTAAATGTTTAAGAAATCTTTTTCGATAAAAATCTTTGAAATTTTTTACGATTCCCAAATCTAGAGGTTGACACACTGAACTAGTATTTGGTGGCAAGAAAATCAACTTAATATTACTGAATTGTAAATCAGGATGGCAAATGGCAAGTTGCATTTAATTTTTCAAGCCTCTCACTCATTATCCCGCTTGTCATCCATGAATTCTTATTGCTTTTCCACTCAACCTTCACTTTTTCTAAATGTACCCCTTTAAAACAACGAGGGTTGGCAGTGTTGCCGATTATTACCGGTGGTTTGAATTCCCCAATCATGCTCATACACAAAAAAATGGTGAGCCGTTGCTTAGAATTTTTGCCCCCGTGACATTTCGAGGCACTGAAACATAAGGTTTTTCTCGGAAAGGCATTGTAAAAAAGTTCGGTTTCATCACAGTTAAATATGTCATGCGGGCTACAACCCTCACACAAGTTTTTGACTTTAGCCTTCAATTCCTCAGTGGTTGCTAAAGGAACACTTTCTGATTCACCGCAAATAATTTTTGCACAAATATTATGTGCAATTTGAATTTTTCCAACCAGCCATTTGAGGCCTTGAAATTAGGACATTGCAATTTCTTAGCTACAGCAAGCGCTTTTTCTTGCAATATTGGTTCACTTATCAGTATACTTCTCTGCCTTGTGGCGCAAAACCACTCAAACACAGTCACATCAATTTTGATAGCCTCGGTTTTCAGCTTCTTTTTGGCACTTGGACTGCAAGTGTTTTCTCGCCACATTTTGGAAATCGACTCTCTATCTTTCAAAATGGTCAAAATTTGTGTCTTGTCAACTTCGAATTGTTCAGCAAGATTACGTTGACTCATATTGAATTTATCAAATTTCTCTAACACTTGGATTTTTTCCTCTAATGAGAGCCATTTCCTCTTCGCAGCCATTGTAAAATATGCCTGATGCAAAATACATGTGTCCTCAAGAATCAAAAGGAAACTAAGCCGTCCTGAGGGAGTGTTTAAAGGACCCTTAAAGCTAATTAGAGGTGGGGGAAACTGCCAGATTCTCGTCTCAGATAAGAAGAAAGGGGGGAAGTTGCTCTCAAAACCCTTCCTGTTACATTAATGAAGCTAGAGATCTCATAAGAGCTAAACTTTCTGTCAAAAAAGTCGTCTTGGTCTGGAGAAACAAGCAACATTGTCGGTTTCAAGACACCAAACGTCAAAAATCTTTCCTAAGCTTTTGTTATGGGATTGGGATGAAAAATGTGTAGCAGACAGTAGTCGCTTGCCCGGTCGGTGTCGGAGGTTGTAAACAAGGGCGTGAGTATATGTCTGGTCATTCGCCAGGTGGTCGTGGTCGTTATAGCCTGTGGTCATTATAGAGAGGTCTGGTGCCACAGTAAATGAATAGGACGCATCCGGGGAATTCTGTGACTGGTCTTTAATAGAGGTGGTTGCTAGTGAGAGAGGTCATTATAGGAGGTTCGACTGTATTTACTTCGTATTCATTTAATTGTTTGACAAATTGATAATTATTCCTTTAACTTTACAGACAGTTTTATGAAGAGCTTTACTACTACTGTAATTTTTAGGATCTCCAGAGACAAACTCTGTTATTAAATAATCTTCCCCAAAGAGGTAAATCTTGTCTGTCAAATTGCTCAGATAATCGCAAATATCGAGAGAAATTTTGCCCAGTGTTTCAGTAAATATTACAATTTCGGTATTGTACTACAAAACTCTTCTCTGCAGATATTAAATATTTATGAAAAACAACTCCCGCATAGGCCATAGTGTAACATGAGAGCACAACATTTTGGATCCCTTGGATGATGCAACTTCCCAGCATTTCTCCCAATTTGCTATTACTCATAATTCATGTCTCATCATTCTTGTCAACTACAGAAATCCTCTACATAGGATCCGAAAGAGGGGTGATAAAATTTGGCATATCATGTATTTATTTAGATATGGATAAAGGGAACAAACATTGTAGTATTAGATCTCCTCTCCCATGCAACAGTCTGCAATGTCCAAATGACAAGTCCCACCTGTTGGGAAACACTGATCTTAACTACCTAATTGGTACATAATTTTATTTTTACACCTGATGTAATATGAATTGCATAAAAACACTGAAACATCAAACTTACAGATTTACGCTCCACAGAACCAGAATCCTCTTTGGAGTGAGAGTCAAGTCCTTGGCAATGCATATATAATGTCTTTCCAGTGGCTGGTCCAAATTCCTTTTCAAGCTTGGGTAATCCATAAGAATATAACTGCTCACAGTCAAAAATATTTAATTCATTCAGTCTTTCGTTTAGACTTGGTCCTACACCTATTCATAATAGAGTAAATAATAAAATCAGTTTCAAGGAATAATTTTTACATTTCAATTAAGTCTATAAACATTAATTTCCTGAAATATGGCATATTTAAAATAGAATCATTACTCTATAAAAGAATTAAACAACTGAACACTTAATCCTTGATCTTTTTTGAAGGAGATCTTCACTAAATCAATTCACAAACCTGGTAGATCCTGCACTTTAACATCTTTCATAAAAGATGAGACAATTTCAGGGAGTAAATGAAACATTCCATTTGGTTTTGCCTTATGAGTAGCAAGCCTTGCCTGAATATGATTTGCACCAATTCCAGCAGATGCAGAACAGCCAGTTTTTTGCTTTAAAAAGGAATAAAATAACTTTTAAAATAATCAATTACACAAGATATGATTTTATATATTCTTCACAAAATTTTTCATCTTAAAGCAAAAGTTTAAATTACACAATAATTCAAATGGGAGGTGATATTAAATGATGCATAGAAAAGGAAAAGGGCAAGCTCAACCCAATTGAATACATCACCTCCTCATGCACTACAAAGCATGAGTTTGATCAAGGGCAGAAAAAACTAAATAAGAAACACTCTAGAGGAAATAATCATAATATTGCCAAAATAATAAACATAAAGAGAAAAACTAAAGATGGCATACCTTGATTTCTTTTCGGATGTGTTCAGCAAATTCCAAAGGAGTGCAATTAGCTTCAAGCAACACACTTGTGCAATCAATATATAACTCATCACAGCTGACAGCTTCCAAGTCTATTGTATAACTGCAAAAAAAATAGAATTGAATACTTAAGCATACTATGCTACTTTTTATTCCACAGAGAGGCACTCTGGTAGTAAGTTATGTAAACGTGAATTATAGCATTGTCATCTTAAATAAAACTACACAGACAATAATCTATCAAAAATTTTGGTTTAGAGACAAATTTTGCAAATTATGTATTGGATATTTTGACTTGATGGTAAAATCACAGAACTTCTTGCATGAAGTATAAAAATTTAGGAAATTTATCACTGGAGTTTCTCATCTCAGCATAAAACCCTGATATTCATCATCAGGACTTAGCCTGAGAGGTTTCTCAAGTTCCTTCAGAATACAGTAAACTTTTGATTATATATGAAAATGGATGCATGAGAGAGAGCATGGATACTCAAAAATTACAGATAACTGAAAAAGCTGGTAATGTGGTCACATTATTACTGTATATACCAGCATATTTTTTTAACTTTAATATTTTTCACAAAATATTAAAGTTAAAAAGCAAGATGCATCTTATATGAGAATATATATTTTCCAAGATATTCATGATGACAGATTAAGAACACAATCCCAAAAACCTTGCTACATCTTGTAGGTGGATTACATACCCTTTCACTGCAAGATCGCATTTTGGTTCTTATATTCTTATACTAGGTGCTGTATCTTTTGTTCTGAGTGGTAGCTTTTCCACGTCCTCCATCTTTTTAAATATTTAGTATTTCTAAGGAATGCTCACTTTCGATACTTTTATTGTTAACTCACTGAATACTGAATATTATACCCACAAGGACCTGTGTATATGGCATTTAATGTGTTGGATGGGTTAGAAAATTCAATTTGAACTACGGAAATAAAAAAAACCAACTGCCACTTTTATTGCAAGGAAGCAAACATAGAGAGCAGTTAAATTATTATGAAGTTGTAAATGTTTTTCAATGTATTTTTTACTGGATGTAATAAAATAAATCAGTATGCGTACTTACATAATTGCATAAATAACAACAAATTTCAATAGACTTATTTAAAGTAAGTGTTTAAATTAAAGTAAAATGATTATCAGTCTCAGAAAATGGGTAAGGGTGATTTTGTGCAAGATGGTGCACACCCAGGAAAAATCCGAAGGAATAATGGACTTGAAAAAAGTCTGACGGGACCTGGAATCAAACCTGGGTCTCCCAATTGCCAGTCGGGTGCTCTGTCAGTTGAGCTATCCCAGCAGAACATTTCTCCAAGCCATTTGGGAGACTTTGTGGGCAAGGACGTTGCGAGTTCGTTCGACGAGTGGCATCGTTCGCAGTCTCGGCTTCATTGAAGCACCGGCCACACAAAGTGATGGAAAGGATACCCCCTTCAGGTTGGAAACATAGGAAACGGGTAAGTGTCCTTGCCCACAAAATCTCCCGAATGGCTTGGAGAAATGTTCTGCCGGGATAGCTCAACGGACAGAGCACCCGACCTGCAATCAGGAGACACGGATTCGATTCCTGGTCCTGTCAGACTTTTTTTTCCATTCTTTATTGGGAGATTATGTCTAATATAAAACATTCTTTTATTGTGAGCCTCTGAAGTTGGAAGTAAGTTATAACTGTTTACTTAATTTCCTCACATTTTCTTATATTACACTCTTTATTTCTCTGGCTCCTATGATATCACAGTAATCAAAATCATCTTCCCCATTGTAATCCACCAAAGTTTCAACGCAGAGAACTATTTTTAGTATTAAAGATCTTCATCTCTAGAATATTAAGAGCTATTTGATGGACCAAAACCAATGACTGAAGTTAAACGAACTTTTCACTTACATCAGCTTACTTTTCATCTTAATTATACTATGAAATGTTAGTAATCCAATATCATTTTATTTTGCCAATTTAGGTGGAGACTCTCCATTTTCATTCATTGTGATCTATGTTAGAATTTTAGCAATGGAAAATACAGTTTTCCTTTGTTTTTCAGCAATGTTCATAAGGATGCAATGACAGTTTTACAAGAACAGAGCACTAGTAACCAGTTTATCACAGAATGTAAAGTCAGACAAGTCAGGCCATATAATACCAATCATTGATGGAAAGCACCCACTGTACAGCACAGTAGCTCAATCATCATAAGGAATGATATAGCAAGGAGAAAACAATTATCAGATAAGGACAAAAACTGATCAGGAATCACAGTTACTGAATGGCATGTCATATTGTACTACTTAACTGGTTATAATTTGATTTTTATATATTTATTATCACCTAGTTACTTGCATTTTCTGCCCGATAAAACTGAAATTATTTATATTGCATACTCATATATTTGCTCAACTTCGAGAAGGTAGAACAGTTGGAACAAACAGAAACAGGAAAGCTCATTAAATATTGATTTTATTGGTTAGATACAAATGAAAAACTGAAATATAACTTACCTTGCAACAATTTCATAAAATTTATAAGAGACATTCCGATACTTTTCAAACTCATATGGCACAGCAACGAGTTTTGGACATATCTGCAATGCTCTGCCCACTCTCATACCATTTCTAACTCCAGCAGCCCTGGCTTCATAGCTACAGCTTGCAATATCAGCCATAGAGTCTTTTATCTCATGGCTAAAATGTAAAAGAGATAGTTCAACACTTCTTCCCTACTAACCTGAATTTTTTGCATGATTCTATTCATAACCTATTTCTAAAATTTTACAAATACATAGTAATTTCTAGCTTTATGGAAAAAACTTTCAAAGAGATGCACTTTGAGTCTTTTAAGTTATTTCTGAACAAGATGATGCATACTTGTTCTATTAAAGGAAAAATAAATCTCAAATACTAATTTTTGATACCATAAAGTAAACCCAAAATCAGAAAATGAAAACTTGACTCATCACACTAACACTAGAAGGTAAATATTTTAATTAAAAACTGAATAGAACATAATCTCACTAATAAAATTATATAGTTTTCATCAGTTAAAATCAATCTCTCTTTTAACTGATCTTTAGTTCTGAAGCAATTCTATCAGAGAGCTAAAAATATAAGATAGTTGAAATATTAAACGTTCTCTGTATCAGAGGTAACTCTACATTTCAGTAAATATAGATTAAAATACAAGGAAACAGGAGTGAATTCTCCACAGAAGAACATATTACAGTATTCTTTGATTATTCATAAGCCATACTGCAATATATGAGATACTAATAGGATAAATAGCTCGCATAGGCACTGGCTGATATAGGTGGCACTGATATCTCATGCATCAGTAAAGTTATACAGTGGAAGCTCTCTGTATTTTCAAACTAATAACTGCTTCATTTAAAATACTTTTGTGGAAAATCTCTAGCACTTACAAAGGACCTCCAAAATTGGCTATTTTTGAACTTGTAACAACAACTGGTCTTCCTTCGAGTTCAGGTCTTCCAACGCGAGACACAGATACGAAAAAACAGTCCATGTCAATGTGAATGACCACTCTGTGGGATAACTCTCCAATGCTGTCTTCTATCCTCCTGAGAAATTAAAATATTTGTAAATATACTCTTTTCTGGCAAACAAAAAGGGGGAAAATATTTTCATTGGCAGAAAATGCCACTTAACCATTAGACTTCATCGACAAATATGATTTTTATTCAAACAATAATTTTTGTAAAAATGTTAGTAATAACATGAAAGAAAATGAAGTATGAAATTTTTAAGTTTTAGGCCTGATTAAAGTTGATGAATCATAAATGAAATACATGAATCATTCAATTAAATGAATGTTTCTGAAATAAGTGAATTAAATAGACATGGATAAGATCCGAAAGTAGAGTGAATTAGAATTAATTAAAAAGGAACTTTACTCACTTTTGAGGTGCACTCACACCCTGACAACCTCTCTTTTCATCAAGCCAAAGTTTTAGTCCTTCTATACCAGGGAAAGAGCGATTTTTCTCCTTTTTTAAATTTGCTACATGCGACCGTAATTCCATCTTTATGGTGGAAAGAAAGTGAAGGCGAGATCTGCTGTAGAAAGAGTGCACATCTGCCCCAGCCACAGGTCCATTTTTACCACTTGATGAACCTTCCTCTGGGATATTCTCAGTTGGTTTTGCAGAATTATCCTCCTTTTCAGCCAAACTCAAAGAGCTCGATACCTTGTTTGGAGAATTTGGAGTACTGTTTTCTTCTCTTATTTTGTTCCAAATATTTTTATCTTTACCTGAATTATACGTTAAATACTCAGAGCAATTTAATAACTTCCCTTGTTTTGCTGAATCAAGAATCCATTCCGGTTTTACAACTTTTACTTTTTTTAATACTTTTAATTTGCTATCTGGTAGATTGTTTGCAACCATATGAGTGACAGCACTATCAAGAAAAACTGAGTAAATGCCTCCATGTTTGACAATGATATTTTTTAATTCTTCTGCAGGAGGTACTGAAATAGAAAGTAGAGTTCATTAGTGAAAATTTGGTGGACTTATATATTATTCCACCAAAATTACTATAAATATATTCAATAACTATAAATAGTTTAGCTAATAAGGAATATAAAAATTATAACAAATCATATAACGTTTTGCTTAATTTCATGCTCCAGTAACTTCGACGCGTGATATAATGCAAGTTTTTATGATGAATCATACAATAATTTTTAAGAAAAATCAAACTGCCTATTGCAACAAAATAAACATACATAGAAAAATACATTAATTAAGAAATAAAAAAATTTATTCCTGTGGTGAGAATATGATTTGGTTGAGAATGTATGCTAAGAATCTTGGGGAAACACTACAGATTATAGTAAAATTTGTCATTTACTTTAATTATTATGCATACACACACTTATTATTTGGATAAATCTTACTAACCATAGCTTAAAAACTATGCCTTTTAATTTTTGTGAAATATATGAGACAACATCAAAGATACTTGCATATGCAATGAAAGGTTTAAAGTTCAAAGTATTAATTAATGAAATATTTAATTCATACTCCTAGAGAAATACAATTATTTTCAAGATGTAAAATTGAAGGTATAAGAGGAATTTCCTAAAAATGTAGCCCTGAAAGGTGAGCTGACTGGGGACAAAAACTAAACACCAAATATGCAGTCAGCATTCATGGAAATACCTGCAAATTAATTCACAAAAAGTATGAGGTATTTAGGCACATGACAAAATACAGTCAATCAATCAATCTCACAGAGTTAGATTTTTGGCACCCAAAATGGGTGATGTCAAGTAAAGTTCCCCTTGTATCAGCCCTTGAATGCAGAGTTTAATAAAAAAATAATCCCACTATCTATTGAATGATCATAAAGCTAATTTTAGATTTCAATACATAGATCTAATTAATCGTTTCTTCTGTACTCTGGTTTTCTAAACACCACAAAGGGTTTTACGCTGCCGATAAAGGACCGAGCATCATTTATTGCTAATGAAGGTTTTACTTATTTTTGTAGACAGGTTTAAATAAACTATTTTTGGCAAAGATCAGATAGTATACTATGTAATCATCGTTTACCTGTATATCCATTTATGTACACACGAACGCCAATAAATATTTGCGGAGGCTTCTCACTCGGCTCTCCGCGACACTCCAGGAACTGCTCGGAAAGTTTAGCCTTTTTAGCAGCAAAGTAGTCATGCTAGAATAAAGACATTTCATTCATGTAATCTCTACGACGTCAACCGATCAATTTAAGCACATCCACACGTATCCTTGGAAACATTCAATATCAATTAATAATTAGAATATAGTTTAACCAGCATTTAAGCATTCGATACAGAAGCAGAGAATTAGTTTAGTTCAAACTTAGATAAACGACCTTCTCTTGTATAGATGGCTAGATAAAAAGTACGACATTTTCACAATATATCACGGAATTATACGCCAAGAAAGATAGTATAATTCACCTTGTAATGAATATTGGTAAATATTTGATAGTGGTTCGTCAGCCTTTATTTACTAAAGTAGCATTCATTAAAGTCGTACAGGTACTAGAAGTTGATTCAAACATTAAATAACCATCTCACGAGGAATGGGTTTTCATACTTACTCGTTCATCTTTATGTGAAATTTTACGAGCCATATTTGTTGTACAATGAGAAGACATACAAAATACATCATAAATATCACACTTTAATAAAACAATCTTTACGGTAAGACTACCAAGCCATGAGTATACATGTGATAAAACACCAAAAACTTTCAAAATTTTTACTTAAAAGACAAAACTGGATCATAATTCGCGGACTCGGATAAGTCCAGATGAATCCGCGCCACTTGCAAATTTTCCCAACGTAATGTTTACCTTAGACAATGGATGACGTTAGTATCGCCTTAACGGCGCGTGGCTCAAACCCTCCTTTTATTCTTGTTTTTGTCGCTTATTGAGGTTGTACCTTAATAGGAGAATTTACAAGCTTATTGCAGTTGTACCTCGATAAAGGATACTACTAATACAAATATCTTAACTGACCATATTTGCAGTAATTAGCATTTCCTACATTGCAGCTAAGACTTCCACAGTCCACACACTGCTATGTAAGAGAGACTGCAGCAGCTATCTGCTCTATAAGAATCCTTATTTTACCCAGATTATTATCAGCTATGATTTCTCTGAAAAATCCAGGCTGGAGTGTGTTTTTTTTTTCATTTTAATGTGCTTTTCATCCATTGCTCCAATAAAATTTGTTCTGCAAAAATTGTTGGCAATTTTTAGCCAAGCATCCTTACCTTAATATCACTGCCAATCTTTCCTGCAGCTGCGCAGCCAATCACAGTGATGTGTTTTGGTAAGTTATTTGAGGCCCTAGGGTTGCTAATAAGTTATCAAAACTATCAATACTCACTCGAAAGTGTTGCATTTATTAACCATTCAACACATACATGTGTGTGGGGTAAAGAGAAAGACCACACTGATTGCCTGGAGCACATTCACTTATATTAGGGAGGGGTAGGTGGGCATAGAATATGCAGATGGATACAATGTAATACATTCTACCTGACATGAGAGGGTAAGGAAGCAGTAGCAGTAGGATGGGAGTGAGAGGCCAGAGTTACACAATGGAAAAAATGATGTAAAAACAGCTGGCGCCCCAACAGAAAATAATTAAAAACTTGTTTCAATGGTCTCTTAAGGTTTCATACAACTTGTAAAATTGTTCGTTGAAAAGTCTCTGGCTTACTATTGGATGGACACAAAATCATTTGCTTTTTTACTTCTTCCTTTGCTCTCTAGGAACAAAGGCATGCTGCTTCCACAAAATCCATTTTGCATTGGCATATAGACAACTTATTTATCACCTGTGCATGTCAACAACAGAGGATATGCAATTTTTATGTTCGGCAACTAATAATTGCATTTTGGAAACGTTGCCAGTGTGTGGCAGGCCTTATCCCTGTTCACCAGAGCTGCTGGACTTCAACTAGGCAACATGCCAATCAGTTAAAACGTGCTCATATATAAAGTGAAGCAGGCATATTTTGATCATGCACAGAGTCTCAGCTCAATTTTAAAACATTCTGGCAACCTTTCTTGCTTCTTGTAGTGAATCTGCAATTACTTTATCTGAAAAGTTTGGAGGACTAGATTAAGTAAAACTTTTTCTTTATTGGTTTTAGTCAGAAGATATGATTTGGTTAAATAGTGCATTCATTTAATTTCTGTTTATTTCAGAAATGCATTTCCTATTCACTGATACAAGTGATCTGGTCTTATGTATTATTCATAATATTTGCTCATTCTTCATTGCACTATGGTTTTGGATCTTGTTTTTTTACATACTGATTATTCTTAACCAGGTTTTTGAAGTTAACTTCTGTGTTGTTACAACTGCTTTTGTTTTTTGAATTCAGCACAAGTTTCTAAAGCATGCACTAGGATAGCACGTAGCCTTAAGGTTGCAAATACATCTGTAAAGTATGCTGAATATTGATACATATTAAATGCACTTTTCCTTGGTCCACAGAATATTTTAAACAATAAATGGAGTTATTCATATTATTTAAAGGAAATAAGACATTACATAAGGAATGACAAAGCATATTTGAGGAGCATAACATAAATGTAACTGATGTATCAATGACCCAGCAAATTCAATACTTAGTAATCAGCTACTTTATTGAATAAAGAAAAACATGATAACACAATGTTGAACTTAAAACAATATAAAAGAAGTTCTTCATTGATAAAATGTAATTCATTCCAACATTATGTCAAAGACACCATAAATGTGAATAAAGTAAATCATATAAACAGATGTACAAAGAAATCATTCTAGTTGCAGTACAGTAGTATTGTTAAAAGGGCTTTGACAGCTGAAGTCATTTCGCACATAGGCCCCCACCGGGAATTGAACCCGGGACCACTTTCACCAAAGTCAAACACATTGCCCACTTGGCTATCCTGGAGCCCCGTTCTGGTTTGATGACAGACAATAAAGGAAGTATTACTGGTGCAGTATAAACAAAAGAATTCCCAAGATAAAACTTAATCTAGCATGGTCCTGATGAGCAAAAAGACCACTGCTCTTAGCCCACCAACATTAATAAGCCTCCGTTCACCTAGCTTCCATAAATGTTTTGTCATTGAGTGAGCCTGAAAGAAAATATATATTTTAGAAATTGAATTGAGGAATTGTCAATTGAAAGTTGCTGATAAAAGTTCACTCAACCATTTCAAAACTTCTCCGGTCTGCCGTCAATAACACTGCTTTCCCACTTCCTTTCCTTATTACCCTTCCAAACTCTTTCAATACTCCTGGATATAGGACCTTATTGGATTTTTTAGAACCACTCCTTTTTCCAAAAGGCTAAAAAAAGATAAGAACGTTCAGTTAAGCTCTTCTGTTCATTATTTTACAAGCCCTTTGACAACAATATAAAATGTATTATTCTTTGAACAGAGATGAAATCAGCTGAAATGTAAATTTTACACTTTTATTTGTAATATGCAATGTAAACAAGTGTTACACATAGATACTCTTCCACATATTGCCACAGTTCAAGGCCTCATCAGTGCAGAGAGGTCTTAATGGAGTTTGAAGGCATTGTATAACCATGATTCGACCATGCTAAGGAGGCTTCAATGATATCTCAAGTCAAATAGTGAGAGCGGCATCCACCAATCTGCAGTAGGGTTGCCTGGAGAATTATTTTCCTTCACCCCCCAGTTATTACTTTCATGATGAGACGTAAAAGCACCACCCATTTGGATGTCTGGGAGGTGGTGGCATTACAGGGGTTCATCAAGAAGAATTTTTACCCTACATTTTGCAACTTACAACTGTTGCAGCTTGAAGATTAAAGATTGACTCCTGGAGCTACTGAAAGAAGCAGAGAAGATAAAGTGGGAAGTCATTGGTCAGAGCAAAGTCAGAATAAAATCAGAAGACCTCATAACACTCAAAGATGAACATTTATTCTATTACAGGGGCACAAAGGATGCAAGACTTGTAGGTCTTGGCTTCTTAATCAACAAGAAGTGGAAAATAATGTGGTAAAAATTGAAAGTATATCAGACAGAGTATGTAAGCTCATACTCAAGATTTATAAGCATTACTCAGTTCAGATCATCCAAGTTTACACACCAACAGCAGTAAGCAGCGAAGAGGAAATTGAAAAATTCCACCAGATTTCAGCACTGAACATGATAAAGAGGACCACTACTATAAAATCATCATGGGCGATTTTAATGCTTGTGTAGGTAATCAAGAAGCAGATAACTTTGTCATATGACAGTATGGACTGGGCAATAGAAATGAAAGAGGTCACTGCCTGGTAGTGTGGGCAGTATGCACTGATAGATACATCACAAATACATACTTCAAGAAAAATCCTACAATCCTGCAAGACTTGTAGGTCTTGGCTTCTTAATCAACAAGAAGTGGAAAATAATGTGGTAAAAATTGAAAGTATATCAGACAGAGTATGTAAGCTCATACTCAAGATTTATAAGCATTACTCAGTTCAGATCATCCAAGTTTACACACCAACAGCAGTAAGCAGCGAAGAGGAAATTGAAAAATTCCACCAGATTTCAGCACTGAACATGATAAAGAGGACCACTACTATAAAATCATCATGGGCGATTTTAATGCTTGTGTAGGTAATCAAGAAGCAGATAACTTTGTCATATGACAGTATGGACTGGGCAATAGAAATGAAAGAGGTCACTGCCTGGTAGTGTGGGCAGTATGCACTGATAGATACATCACAAATACATACTTCAAGAAAAATCCTACAATCCTGCAAGACTTGTAGGTCTTGGCTTCTTAATCAACAAGAAGTGGAAAATAATGTGGTAAAAATTGAAAGTATATCAGACAGAGTATGTAAGCTCATACTCAAGATTTATAAGCATTACTCAGTTCAGATCATCCAAGTTTACACACCAACAGCAGTAAGCAGCGAAGAGGAAATTGAAAAATTCCACCAGATTTCAGCACTGAACATGATAAAGAGGACCACTACTATAAAATCATCATGGGCGATTTTAATGCTTGTGTAGGTAATCAAGAAGCAGATAACTTTGTCATATGACAGTATGGACTGGGCAATAGAAATGAAAGAGGTCACTGCCTGGTAGTGTGGGCAGTATGCACTGATAGATACATCACAAATACATACTTCAAGAAAAATCCTACAATCCTGCAAGACTTGTAGGTCTTGGCTTCTTAATCAACAAGAAGTGGAAAATAATGTGGTAAAAATTGAAAGTATATCAGACAGAGTATGTAAGCTCATACTCAAGATTTATAAGCATTACTCAGTTCAGATCATCCAAGTTTACACACCAACAGCAGTAAGCAGCGAAGAGGAAATTGAAAAATTCCACCAGATTTCAGCACTGAACATGATAAAGAGGACCACTACTATAAAATCATCATGGGCGATTTTAATGCTTGTGTAGGTAATCAAGAAGCAGATAACTTTGTCATATGACAGTATGGACTGGGCAATAGAAATGAAAGAGGTCACTGCCTGGTAGTGTGGGCAGTATGCACTGATAGATACATCACAAATACATACTTCAAGAAAAATCCTACAATCCTGCAAGACTTGTAGGTCTTGGCTTCTTAATCAACAAGAAGTGGAAAATAATGTGGTAAAAATTGAAAGTATATCAGACAGAGTATGTAAGCTCATACTCAAGATTTATAAGCATTACTCAGTTCAGATCATCCAAGTTTACACACCAACAGCAGTAAGCAGCGAAGAGGAAATTGAAAAATTCCACCAGATTTCAGCACTGAACATGATAAAGAGGACCACTACTATAAAATCATCATGGGCGATTTTAATGCTTGTGTAGGTAATCAAGAAGCAGATAACTTTGTCATATGACAGTATGGACTGGGCAATAGAAATGAAAGAGGTCACTGCCTGGTAGTGTGGGCAGTATGCACTGATAGATACATCACAAATACATACTTCAAGAAAAATCCTACAAGGAAGTTGATCTGAAGAGGTCCCAACTGAGTAAAAAATGAAATAGATTTCATATTGGTTAACAAACTATACACTGTCAATAACTATGAAGTATTGAACAACTTCAGCACACGAGGTGACCACAAAATTGTAAGATGAAGAAGAATGAAGATTAACCTCAGAATAAAACAAAAGAAGCTGGTCAAACATAGGAAATGTGAGGTAAGTATTAAAAACTTAGAAAGAACTAAGAAATAGGTTTTCCAACTGGAACTAAGAAATATGTTTTCAGAGCTTAAAGAAGAACTGGAAGTGAAAGTTATGAAAGCCGTTAGGAGAACAGCTGAAGAAGTGGCAAGCATACCAAGAAACCAAAGGATAGAATGTTCAGTGAAAAAACTTGCCAAATGATGAAACACCAAAAAAACTGCAAATTCAGACACAACAAGAGATGACATCAATAATACCAAGCTTTGCAAGTCTATCAGAAGGTAAATAAAGAAAGACAAAAAGAATCTCCATGAAAGAGTTGTGGAAGAGGCTATAGCAAACAAAAAGAGCATGAAGAAGGCATGACAACTCCTAGCAATTGGAAAGAAACAGATCTAAGCTGTACAGAAAGAAGATGGTACAACAATTTACAACAGACAATAAATACTGAGGACAGCAGCAGAATACTTCACCAACCTACACTAGAAGACTGAAAATGTTGAAGAGGATAACCAAGAGATAAGCCAAACTCATGAGATCAACCCACTATATTTCCAGAAGAATAGCAGCTATCAATCAGATAAAGAGTGGAATAGCTGGAGGAGCAGATAGAGTACTGGCAAAATACCTGAAAATAGGTAGATAGATTGCTTACATTTTAATAATACAGACTTCTCCCATTTAAGCGGTAATAAATTGGATAAAGGACTTTCTCTCCAATAGAGAGCAACGCATAGTGCTGGACAGTATTAGTTCTAACGTGGTTAAGGTGACCTCGGGCGTCCCGCAGGGTAGTGTAATCGGACCGTTGCTATTTTTTAATGACCTTAGCAATCTCATTGATAGTAAAATTAGGATATTTGCAGACGATACGGTAATTTACAGGGAAATAGAGAGTAAGGATGATAGACTAACCCTGTCGAATGATTTAGATAACATTATGAAATGGTGCGATGATTGGCATTTAGAGCTAAATGTAGACAAATGTTAAGTAGTTAACTTCTTCGAAAGAAAATCTATTATTAAAGATTATCCGTACAGTCTCCGTGGGATAAACTTATTTACAATAGTCAGTGAAATATCTTGGAGTAACTCTCTCGAATAACTTAACATGGAGTACTCACATCCATAATATATGCGGAAAAGCACTTAAAAAACTCTGCTTCGTAAAGAGAATAGTTGGTCGGAGCGATGAAAAAGTTCACGAGCGATGTTATATTGCGTTAGTCAGACCTCATCTTGAGTATGCGTGTAGTCTATGGGAATCTGCCGATAAGTGTTGTATTAAAGAATTAGAAAAGGTGCAGCGAAAGGCGATACGTTTGGTGAAGAATTGCTACGATAAATCAGTGAGCGTCACTCAGATGCTACAGGACGCAAAATGGGAATCCTTGGAAGTTAGAAGATTTCAACAAAGGATCAATTTACTGGATAAATTCAGAGAAAGCACGTT
>KZ308333.1:122627-173596 GCA_000376725.2 Ladona fulva | reverse complement strand
ACAGAAGTAATGATAAATGTCAACAGTAACATTTTATCCTTTCATTGAATTTTGCTCAACTTTAGAAAGGAAAAAAACATTTTAATAGAAATAAAGAATTTATTATTACCTTTTTGGAATTATAGATCATATCACAGGTGTAGACAAGAAGGTAGACATTGTCAACAGATCTCATGCTGAACACCTGTAACAATTTCAACAAATATGTTTTATGGCTGGAGGTTATCATAGGATATGCACTTACTTCATGAAAATCAAGGAATTACTAAAAAGGTAATGTTTTGGCTCTTTCATTGACTATTTCTTTGAATACTTTAATGAAAGTTGCACAATAAAAATATTCTGATGGTGAGATATATGGAAAAAGCAGAGGAAAATTGATACCAATCATTCAATCAATACATTTTTAATGTGAAACAATGGTTAAAATTGCTAAAAATATCAAAATATATTACTGGAATAGTTGGTATAAACTACACTAAAATAGTTAATTACCTGAGCAAAAACCACCAAATTATATTTATTTGAAAACTACATTTTACCACAAAAGAAAATCTATACGTATTGTAAGAAGCAACGACTAATTTTTTAAGCTAATATATGAGTAGTTTAAAGATGACATCAACAAAACTGGCAATTTAAACTTAAGGAGGAATATAGTACATCTAAATACAGTAAGACACACTTATGACATTTGTCTGAGTGAAAACCGTATTATAATTGGGATAGCATTTTAACCTGAATGTGACAAATTTACAAATACAGCATGTTGGAAAATAACATGGATGGGTTTGTGGCTCTTTAATTTTTAAATAAGAGCTTTATACCTTAAAAAAGGGATCTTCTTTAGTTTGCTTAATTTTCATCATATTTTTGAAGAAAAGTCAGCTTTATGGGCAAAAAGAAAGCCTTCCTTTTGTTACTTCACTTTGGTCAATTTTAACACAACAATGAAGCATTTTTTACCAGATAGAAAATAAAAGATAAATAAATTATTTGGCAACCAAATGAGAGGCCATCACAGAGGACAATCTTTTCAAGACTGCTCAACAGCCCACCAAGCACAGCATTGATAAGCTAGTTTTTCCCATGTTTTTGTCTTGAGTTAGTGATGAAACAAAACACTCCCAGGAAACCTTTCAAATAACTTTATGCCCAAAGACAAATTGACAGGGTATAATCCTCACTATCTCGGAGCTATCAGGGCTAGAATTGGCTTTGGGAGGATAAAGGATTGTTTTGTGATACCTTCATTTTCTTTTAGTAAAATTAATTGCCGCAAACAAGACAGTCAAAAGGAATCCATTTGAATATGAGGCCAAGCAGGAAAGGAGTGAAGAGAACAACAATACAGTTAATGCAAACAATTTTATCTATGAAATGAGGCAAATGTTTGGATATATTGAGTTGCAGAGAATATTAGGGTAGGAAATTTCTTCTTCACTGTTAGCTGCCAGCAGAACATCTTAAGGTTTATATTTACAGAGTGTTTTGAGTAAAAGTGTCTAAGAGAAAAGTGTGTATTATGCAGGATACCATCTTATTTGGCAGTATTTTAACTGGGTTTGACTGTACTTAAGTCACAAAATTGAATCCCATGTATAGAAAGGATGTTAATCAACTTTAGATTAAGTATAATCCAATCAAATGTTCTATGAAATTCAAACATTTCGCATCAGATGAATTGTGATAAGAAAGTGAAAAACTTTTTTTTTGTCTTTGATTGTTAAAAATATGTCTTAATTAGTAATATCAGGAGAGCAAATGACAGTAAAAGTCCAATATTAAAAAACTCCATTTGAGTGAACTTTTTACNAAAGTTCACTCTAATGGAGAGTTTTAATATGTTTAATATTAATAATTACCACAAGGTTAGCCCTGAGTCTGTATCGTTTAAAAGTAAGTACTTTCTTTGTAAAAAAGCTTCTTTAATGGTGAATAAAATTTCTAATTCTTCAAGCAGTAAAACAAATTTTCACAGTTTGTACTGTGATTTTACACATCTTCTTGTCATGATTTTTTAGGAAGATGGCTTTGATAAATTCCATGCTCTTTCATCCATTTTAGCACCTTAAACCTAAAGCAGACCTAATACGTAATTGTAAGATTTAAAGTTTAACCCTCACATTACTAGTAACTAGAAATGGAAACTAAAAATTCTTATTATCACTTGGATACCTTGATTTTTAGATAGGGCTATGACAAGTAGTCTTACACCCAAATATACGGAGTATTAATGTTGCTCATACAATATACTTAGATTAAATGATACTAATATATATATATATACGTGTTGATAAAGATGAAGTGACATCATATTTATAATGACAGAATGATATGAAGAGTGAGTGCAAGATTCTAACGGAATATGAGCAGATGAACCACATTCTTAAAGAACTTTCTGAGTCATGCTTACCAAAGAGAGGGCACTTGAAAAGTCCTGTAGTTTATGTAGTCAAAGTTGATAATATTTCACATTTTCCTTTGGAGCCAAATTCACTCCACACGGTCTATTTACAGGTCACTTTCTGTGAGAAACATTAAAATGGCAAAAATAATCTAGATATCAGATAAAAATAACTCATACAATTTAGACTGCTAACTGAGACAGATCTTGATGACTCCTTTCCAGACAGAATAAATTAAGTTCAATACTGATATATCCTCTTTAAAATATATAGAGACATCTCTAATTTTAGTCACACACTCCCTTGGTATTACCATAAAAGGAAATCATACAATGATTCATTTAAATCTTAGAAAAAAGTAAAAGACAATCCAATGTACTAGGTGTCTGAACCAACGCATTTTTTGACATTAAGAATAAAAGCAATATCAAAAGAATGACTTAGGAATATATTCTATGAATAACTGTAGAAATATACCCCTAAAATTTGAAGCTAAATTACATTCTTTAATTAAAAGAGATTAAGAAACCTTTCAGTGTCAAATATATATTATTCTAAAGATGGACGGATGATAGGGTTTACTTTTGTCCTCTCCATTAAAATTGAATAGTACTTATTTAATTATTCCGTATTTCAACTGGAGTAATAATTTATAATTTTGCCTATCAAAGCGATGATTCGGGAATAATGGGATAGATACGAGGGCTGTATTATAAGTACCTGTGTTAGGCAAGAAAACGATTTTTTTTAATTTCATTTAAATTTATTTCTCAATATATTCTCATTTCAACTCAATACATTTAGTCCAGCGATATTCTAACTTTTTCAAGCCATCCAAAAAACACATTTTGTCGAACTCTGCAAAATAGGCCTCTGTTATGGTGATGACTTCCTTGTTTGACGTGAATTGCTTTCCCCCAAACCATTTTTTCATGTTTGCAAACAGAAAGAAACCGCATGGGGCCAAATCTGGAGAATAGGGCAGATGAGGTAGCAATTCATACTGTAATTCGACCAGTTTTGGTGTGGCAATTGCAGATGAGTGAGCTGGTGTGTTATCATGATGGAAGAGCACGTTTTTCTTTACCAAATGGGGCTATTTTTTCCTCAATATAGCATTGAATCGGTCCAATAAATCAGCATAATACTGCCCTGTGATTTTCCTTCCCTTCTCCAAATAGTCGGTGAAGATGTTGCCTCCCGAATCCCAAAAAACCATGGCCATCACTTTTCCAGCCAATTAAACCATTTTCGCCTTCTTTGGAGCAGGTTCACTGGGTGAAATCCACTGTTTTGACTGTACTTTCATTTCTGGCCTTTATTAATGGATCCATGTTTCATCAACAGTTATGAAACTCTGTAGAAACTCTTTCGGATTGTGCTTAAACATGTCCAAACAGTGCTCCAAAGTTGTCATGCGATTCCGTTTTTGCACCACTGTGAGAAAACGTGGCACCCATCTCGCCGATAGCTTTCTCATGCCCAATTTTTTGTGTAAGATCCTTTTTATTCATTCAATTGAGATTTTTACAATGTCAGCAGTCTCTCTGATCTTCACATGGCAATCTGCTAGCATGACATCATGGACTTTGTTAACCATATCCTCCGTAGTCACCTCAATCAGAAGGCCTGGGCACTCTTCATCAAAAACAGATGTTTGGCCACGCTTGAATTCATTAAACCAATATCGGATGGTAGCCATCGAAGGTGCATGGTCCTTATAAACAGAATGTAACTTCACCTTAATTTCCTCACACGTCTTCCCATCAAAAAAAAAAATTGAATCACTGATCGACATTGCTCTTTCTCCATGGTGGCAAGCAAACACAAACTTGACTACTTCCAACAGCTATCAAAACAAAACTACTTAAAATTTTGAGTCATATATCTAAAGAAGGCATTAAATTATGGCATACACATTTTGTGTCAGTGGTGCCATCAGTCGCTAAACAAGGGTACTTATCATACAGTCCTCTTAGATTTATTAGAAATAATCAAGGTAAATTTACTAATCTACAAAAGAATAGGAAAGCAGTCTGACATAGCTACCTCATCATCAGGCCAGATGGAGAGCAATGAGTATATTACTAAAAGTCTAAGGATATGCTGAAATGTACAGAATATAGGAATTGAATGGGTAGGATTGTAGGGCAGAGAAAATGCAGACTAAGTAAGTTAAGCCATAAATGAAGAAGTTGGACCCCATTCTTTAAGTTCCACCCATTTCCAAATTCACTGAAATAATGGACTCATCTTGAATGAAAACAAGGAAATTGTCATTCACATCCTAAGGACACAAGCAGTATAAAATATGCCAAGAGATAAATAATAGTACACATAGATATGCTCAAGTCAAATACATTGCATTAGGGCAGTGCTTGAGAGATTGATGTTGTCAGTAAATAATCCAGTTGAATTACATAAAAGAAAGGTGTAAAACTTGGATAATACTGAATCAGAGATGACTGAGTAACAAACTGAATTCAGACTGAACTAACGTCTGCTCATTTTGATGAAGCAAACAAAATCTGAAAGGTAAAATTTGGAAATGGGACTGCAAGTTGGAGACCAAGATAAACCAGATTAAATTTTCTAAAATAATGACAAAATGTGCACTAATTATAACACATTGTATGAAAGGATTGATGGAAGATTTAAGTGAAAGAAGTAAGCACTAAAAGAACAAAGTATATATACAAGGAAACTATTGGTTAGCCTTCCTCAAAATGGAATAAAAATCAAGATCCACATACAATAAGAAGTTTAATTCCCTAGTACTGCTTCCCCTTTTCATAAAGAAGTTCAATTACCAAACTCCATCGTTTCCAGTCCTTACTAATAATCCCTATCTTTCATTGAATAAGCAATTCAAGTTTTAGCAGTTTTTCAAGGCATCTAGCTCATGATAAAAAAAAATTAGCTTAACTTTCTACAATCCATAATATCTTCTGGTATTACTTTTCTAGTAAGTGCAACAATTAATAATAGCTGCAATCTGGGATGGCCAAGAGGGGGGTTTTGACACACAGGATTTAGGCCCCTAGTATGTGGGGGCCCCATTTTATTAGTCATTTTCTTTGTAGATGGCACATCATATCTCTGTGAGAAATGTTATTGTGTCAAATGCCAGGCTTTACTTATAGAAAGTTAATTAGAAGACAGTAGGAGGAGGAAAAGGGGACCTAGTGGATACTTGCACCCAGGCCCACATGGTAGATGACCGACCCAAGCAACAAAGGCAGATGTGGAAATTCATCAGTAAAATCAACAATCACTTCCTGGCAAGGTTATGGATAAATGAATATTTTCGATACACAAAGTCATCAAAAATATCCAACTTGCTGGATTAAGACATACAGCTAATTCCTGAATTCTGTTATCAAACCCGGATAAAGTCAATATTGTTTTCTTTATTATTCAACTATAAACAATGAAATAGCACTTATAGTCACTCTGACCGCTGCGATATCTATTGACGTCCACAAACTAAAATGCTCTCATTTGGAGAACAGATAACAGCACGTGGTTTATGATACTTAATGAAAATCTGACCCAAACGTTAGATCCTAGATTATTGACGCAAGTTATCGAGATATGACATAAGGCATGAGATATGCCATGGTACCTCTTGCAGTAGTTCGCCATTTGTTTAATTCAATACGCCAAATATGTGAACCATACCTTTAACTTCGTCAACCCGACCGACTATGAAAAAAATTGTACACTTTGTACAATTCTAGGTTATTCTAATACCCAATTCAATCAAACATACTTATAGATCATAGTTAGAGTTGCCACTTAGTGTTGAGTTCTGACCCGGAGATTTACATAAGTTGTCAGATTTTAGATCAGAATTGGTGGTTTTTAAACGGTACCTTTCTAAAGTAGCTAGAAACAGCAAAGTGATACAGCGCTAATTGTGATTGCGGTAAGAAAGATAGTCCACGGCAGCCTCCTCATTGCATGTAAGAAGCAAACTTGGTCTCCTTTAAAATGATCGTACTAACTTTAGTCAGTCAATATTTGCTTCAACTGCAAATCACTTCTCAATTATCTAATATATTTGAATTATTTAAAATTAAGTAATAAAACCGCGCAATTAATATCAAAACTTGCAACTCCAGAGAAATGATGTCTTTCCGGCATTACATCATATGTATAAGTATCAAAACCCGGTGGCTCCGGGTCAAACCCAATGTGGCAACTCTAATCACAAAATAAAACAGTTCACTTGCCTTTGAAACTTTCAACATAGGTATGTTGAAATAAATCTTCCCTCTAGTGACTACTATTAATGTATCGTTTCCGAATAGTTCTTTGCATTCATCTTCAGCAATTTTTTCTAACCCAGATGTAATCGTTGTTTCAATGGTAACCATATCTGAATTATTTCTCGAGAGTTCAAAGAGATTTTTGAGATGTAAACTCCCCATTTTAATGAATGTTATCTATCAGAAATGAAGCAGAAAACTACTCATCAATATTCCCCAAGGTGAAATGTAGATTCAACTCTGATCACGTTTGTAAACAATCATTTCTTCGAGGAACACATGGGTAAGCGATTATAGATTAACAAAAGCGGACTGAAAATGACGGGAAGACGGCCATGTAGCCAACTTATAAATGTACAATACACTAATGACCTTAATGTCAATTAACAGTTGATTTAGACTGAGAACGATTACTGAAAATTTACAAAATATCGAAAATAAACGTGGAATACAAGCCAAAAAATAGCTAAGTTTATTAATGCCTATGCAAAATTCAATGCTTGGTATACAAATTTACCAGATTGAATTTTAATTTTTCAGATAAGTTTGGATAGAAGATAAAACTTGACAAAGATCAGCTTAATATAATTTCGCTATGTATATATTATTGCTATGTATATATTTTCGCTTATTTTCAAGAGAAAGCAATTTTTTTGAGACCTCTAGTTTTTACAAAGTTATCAGCAGCCCGGAAGATTTCTGCGCCGTTTTGCGGTCATGATCTCGGAAAAGAAAGAGTGTAGTTATTAGCAGAAAGGTAACCTACCTATGGTGGGCGTTGCTATCTTCAGTACAAATTTTACATGAAGTTTAGTAATCGCATTTTAGTAAGTTAGAATTATGACGGTGTAACGATTTCTTTATTATTTTCATGTATTCTTAATGCTCATTACTGAATCTTTTATGAGCTATTCGATTAAATGAAGGACACAATATTAGAAGATTCAAATAATTCAGCATCGAAACCAAAAGTTGGTGTCTTTCAATTATATTTCGAATTTCGTTGATTACCTTACTCTGTTTTGTAATTTTTTAATGTATTCTTTAGAACAAAACTGCTCGACCCAGACCAGTTTATCTATGGACGGCTGTTGATGTGCAAAAATGGTTTAGAAGACACTGTAGTGACTTTTATCCTATTTATGGGGAAAAGTTTTTACAGGTAAGCACGATAATTAATAAATCTATGTTGTTCCCAAAATTATTAATTCAAAATATTTGCTGTTGTGGACCGTTTCTTTATTATTACTCTAAATACACGCGAATCTTCTATTTCAGCATGACATAACGGGCAGAACATTGGTTAGAGTGAATGAAAGTACGCTCATTAGGCTGGGAATTCATAATCCTGATCACAGGCAAGAGATATGGAGAGAAATAATGAAACTGAAGCTAAAAACAGATATTCTCGAAATAAGAGATCTCGAGAGAAGAAATAATATGAACTACGATTGAATCGCTTAAATTCTCTAAAGATGTATTGTGAACATTTTTATCACCACGGTTTGTTAACACGATTCGTAACACCAATATTTAATGATCTCTTTAGATGTGTAATGAATTTATTTGATTTTGTAAACTGAAGGTTTGTCAGCTGATAGCGATCACAGTATCCAATTCAACCAAGGGGCGGCCTATGGAAGTTTAAATTAACGTGAGCTTCCTTGAAACTATTTTTATTAATCTTAAATATACATGTTCTTCGAGATAAGCTTTTTCAACAAAGAATTAAAGTAATATTTTTAGATGAGAGAGAATTCTTGCTATTTTTACATGTATAAAAACATATCGTATTCTTGATCTTAGCCATGAACATGAACTTGTTTTATTGTAATAACTATATAATGTATATTATGAACAATATGTATTACTACATCAAGTAACCGTATATACGGGCAAACCATTACATGCAAAAGTTTTCTTTAACTATTGAAACCTAGCCTTTATGGCAATGCGATTTTTACAGAAGAAAAATATTCGTTAAAGAAGGTATAGTTCATCTTCAAGCAGTACTGTCTGTGCGACAAGTTTAAGTTCTCATTAATATAATAAATTCGTCTGCTCTAATGACGAATTAAACTTTTTGAATCTCAGGGCTAGCCAATAGAGCTACTTTTGTTACTATCAATTTTAAGTTTTCAATTATTTCTGCAGGAAATTAAGTTTTCAACACATTTTTCTTGTGCAAATAATTCTAGTGATTGAAATACAAAAAATTCGTAAAGTAATAGAATTATACATTAAATTTTATTGAATTCTGCTCTGATTTTACATGTCAAGATTATTATTTAGAACAAACAGAATTATTTTGAAAATTATTCCCGTACATGTAGTAATTAAAAAACTTCACTCTTTCAGGGTTGCAAATTTTGAAGTATTTTTAAGGATAGGGAACATTATTTTTTTAACCATTGCTTAGTTTCATCTGTATAAATGCAGGCTCAAAATTGAAATCAATTTTTTTATATGGAGGATCTGAGGATTCATCAGAGTATCATGTTTTCTCGCATTTCTCATATTTTGGGCTGTATGTAGGAAGGTATTTGTACTGCTGTAGTATGGAATGTTGTTATCAGGAATTTTTTCGATATTTGGAAATGCATTTCTTTTGTTACACTGGAAAAATGGGCCTTTAGCAATTAAATACCTCACTGAAATATATTACGCTATCATTAAATACACTTGCTTTGATATAATTAAATTGGTGCTAGTGGTAGAATTAACAGAGTTGGAGTTATATATATTCATGAAGTGAGCTTAGCTGTCTTAAAGATCTTATTGGGGCATTGTTAAACTCAAAAGTGATTTTTTTCTTTTTAAGAATTTGGTATTTTTCCCTTTTGAGTCCCTACCACTGCTGTGCTACCTAATGGTGGCTGTTTGAACTTAGGTGATCTCCACTGCCGTACTAATGATAGCTACCCAACTAAGCTTCTAATAACATTACCTCATAAGCAGGTGTAATGTTTTATATTAAAGGTTTAACCCTGTCTCTCTTTCCTAACCCAAACCAGCTAATTACACACTTCACTTCAATTACATTACCTCATAGGCACATGTGTTTCATTTATATTTAAGGACTATCATCAATCACCTGACCAACCCAGCCCAACTAATTACTGCCGTAAGTTTTAAGAAACATTTGAAGTCACTAATAGATAGTTCTAGTGGATGCAATTATGTAGAGGCCAGTAGCATATCAACCACAGGGACTTGAAGGGAAAAGTAGCAAGAACTCAATTGGTCCATGAAACTAAAATCATTTACTTTGGTGGTTATTATTTTTCCTTATTTTTTAAGTACTATTGAATTAAGAAATGGCCTTTCAAAAATTATATAATGTTGGGTAATATATTTCCTTAGTCTAAATGACTATCTTATAATTGTATTATCAGTAGCAAAATAAATAATTCAACAAAGGGCTCCCAGATAGCCAAGTGGGCAACACATTCGATTTCCGTGAAAGCGGTCGTAGGTTTGATACCTGGTGGGGGCCTACATGCGAAATGACCTCAACTGTCAAAGCACTTTTAACAATGCTACTATTAATACTAATAATTCAACAAATATTGAGAATTACATATTCAGCAAGAAGAAGTAATACTAGACAAATTTCCATAAGGATGCTAAAAATTTGCAATTACTACCTTACTTCTTAAAACTTTTCATGAATTGGTAGTTTTAGGTGATTTAAATTGGACAACTTGTATGGATATTTTGTAGATTTTCAATAGGATCAATTCTAAACGCATACAGTTTTACGCAATATAGGCAAAACCTCTAAAGCATTCTAAATAGCATTTTAATTAATAAATGCCATTTGCAACTTCATAAATTGCCTACTACAAACTGGTTTCTTGGAAAATGTTGGAGAGTTAGCTGTTTTTAATAGTTACTCTTCATAAGGATTTTTACTCAGGTGTTATATACATACATATATATGCATACTAAAAAGTAATCCATATTTAGTCTGAGGAACACTGATTGGTATTAAATAATTCTAAGCAAAAGCAACCTCAGGTTTTTTCTTTTTGGTGGGCCCTCAATTTTCTTATGGCATTTTGGTGAATGAGGAGTGTTACTTGATTTGTAAGTTAGTGAATCTGCTTAAGAAGCTTTGTTGAAAATATCATCAGAAAAATGGATGATCAAGTCCACATATGTCAATTTTTATCATGTTTATCTAATTGATGGTGACAGTTATGAGTGTATATTGTATAGATGAAGCAATTTTGAGTCAGTCCATTTTCTGTACTTATCTACATTGAATATTACGGTAATAGCCTAACTTATCAGAATTCTGATGATTGTTATCCACTGTATGAAAGATTGAAGTGGATTACATAAAAAATTAAATTCACTGCCTGAAATACAGGGAGAGATAACTTTGTTTTCCTGTGTGCTAGCATTGCTAATTATCAATCTGAGCCTTGTTTTGAGTCTTGTTTAATCAGCATTGTTGATTGTATAGTGTAATTCAATCACATGCTCAGATGTTTAAAGGTTGTCTTTGTTGGAAATTTGTGTATATGAGTGCATCTTCATTTTCTAATTTAGCTTGTGCTGAGATCTTAACATGTATCAACTTCATGGTGGCTTCTCACGTTTCCTGCGGATTGTTTCTTTAACTAGAATCTGTATTTTGATTCCTGTTTCTGAAGTCTTTATCTTCATCCTGAAGATGATTTCAGAGAAAGGAGTTTAAGAATCGATTCTAATTAAAGGAAAAACTCAGTTGGAAACCCAAGAAGCCTTCATCCAAGAAATTCAACAGGAAAGGATCAAATCATGAACCAATCAATTTCAAGAATCGATCTTCTACATGTGACTTGGTGATAGTAACTGTCAGAAACTTTTGCTGAATAGCCAAGTGAGCTTCTAGGCTCATGGAATGAATATTACCAGACACTGATTTATTTAAAATGGAAATGCACTCTTGAAGTAACTGGGACAGTTGGTTTATATAAATTTGGAAAAATAATAGCAGTTCGTAAATAACTTAGGCATTGTATTTACTTTGCCATGATGGTTTTAGTTAAGTGTAAGTATGCAGAGAAAGTCTCAAGTATTGAAATTTAATATTTGCTACAATTATAAGGTTGTTATAGTGTACAAAAATGTCAAGAAAGTTTTGTAATTGTATTTTTTTATGATTGTAAATGAATGGATCACCACCCTAATTGCAATAAACCATTAAAACAATTCTTTTTGTTCAATTTTTTGTAAAAGTTATAAAAATGTTGCCTCAACGATTGTGTAATCTTTTATCAAAATCTGTTTTAAGAAGTAGCGATATTTATTAAATGCCAAACTCATCTGGTGCAGAGAATGTTTATTCATACTTTCTTAAGTTTCAAACTTAAGTTAAGAAACATAGCTGAGGTAAACAGCTCACCTGATGGAATTTTATGGAAAAATTTACATCAAGTTATTCATGAAAAATGATTGTAAACTTAAATTTGGAGTTCATTCTTTCCACATAAAACAAGAACAATTTTTACCGGTTAATGATAACACATTGTAATTAGTAAAAATTTTGCATTAAATCTGAGAATCGTGACAATAGACCGATGAAGAATCATCCCATGAAATCCAGAAACTTGTACCAAAGACTTCATCACCATCTATGACGAGTGATGGAAAACCCAAGGTACAATTAATGTATTCAATAAACCTTTGTGTGGATATTTAAATCACAAATTAGTTGGCGTGGTGATGGATAAATCCTACTTCCAACGCATTCAAGTTTAATATAAGCACTGATTTAATTATAAGAATTGAAGGAATGGAAAAAAGATAGGCTACACTCGCTGCAAGTATTCCATCCGCAATGAAAGCACAAGATCGGCGTGTTCATTGGATTTCTTCTTCTAAAAGCTTCAAATAATTAGTCGTATCATGAAACTATAGAATCTTTTCAAAAAGAAAATAATTTAAATTTAATTCCTTGACGGGTAAAAATTTAATTCTGTATAAATATACGATATGGGTGCTTATAATTTATCGATTTCTTGAACATCGTGCTGTCTATTTACTTTAAGCGCCCTCACATTTTTCCTTCCATTTGCGCTCTTTATAGGTGTCTATAATGGAAACCATTTCAGCAAGGATTTCTGTATTAAAACTTTGTGACCAAGTAATCAGCTATATTACTCGTTACCATTTTCTTCCTTCGATGAAATCAATTCTAGATTTCTTACAGTAAGCTATACTTTCGAAATTGAACATATAACATTACAATATTTCGTGAAATTAGTTCGCAGTGAGCATATAATTGAAATTTCACTGACATTTGAGTTTCCATTTCTCAATTAAAATTTCTGAACTTTAGCCAGAGAAAAGACAATGTAAAATCATAAATTTGCCTGTGAAATAACCTATACTCAAATACCCCGCTAATTTTGCAGCAACGATCTCATATCGGGTGTATAACCGTCAGGAGGCGTACTTATAGGTCGCTAAATAGAAAGACCAAATCGGGAATATAATTTTCAGCTATGATTGATCGTTTTATCGTTATCCTTTAATTGTGATGGATGTATGGCAGTATATAATCGAGAGTTGCGATTTCATAAAATGTAACACCATTCAAAAGGCTGTGTGAAAATGTTACATGTTTAAATCTGCTATGATGACATTGGAGAATGTGTGAAAGAGAGAGAATATTTTATATATCAGATTACTTATTTTGAGAGTCTATGTTTTGTTTGTCATATTAGAGAAATTAATGACAAAATGGCTAATATATCTGGCGATAAAACCATGAACAAAGTCGCACTTTGCTCAGCTATCTTCGCAGGGTTTGCTTATGTCGGGTACTCCTTGGTACGTACGGCTTTTTGCAGAAGATTAGCGCGAAGGGATGGTGAGGGTAAGTTCGGTCGAATACTAACCTCTTTCTCCTATGATCTATGTTTTTATGCGTTGTAATTTAGAAGACTATCGCTTGTTGTGCTGCTCCTTTTCTGGTTTGCAGATAGGATTGCATGAGATCATTTTGTCACAACATTTATGTTCATGATTATTTTGTGGGATTTGGTGGAATTATGATTATAAATTCATTAGCATTTAAATGCTTGTGGAGACAATCCCTTGTATTCGATAAATTTACATTCGTTGTCATTGCCAATGTATGAAAATATAAGAACAATTATTTGTAACATTTCTAGAATCCGTCGATATGGTACTAGTTTTTCTTATTTCGGATAAATTAACACATGCTTTTATGATCTCTGAAAGTACTCAAATAGTTTGTACATTCATATTTAAGTCATTCTTCATAAACTTGGATAATCTGAATTCGATGTAGAGTTATATTGTTCATAACCGTATTCGCGTAATTAAAATAGATGTGGAAAGTTGATTGTAATCTTTGATTATTTTCATAATAATGCAGTATTTTGTGAATATTCCCGTATTACATCATTCAAAGTATACTAATTGAGGTCGCCTATCTATCAGTGCTTTTAGTAATAAAATTTAACAATTTTCTTTTCTTGAGTATTTTTCAGTAGTGTTTGTTCACAATTTTTTTCAGTCACTTATTTGGATGATGAGCCTCGTCTATATTTCCGGCGCTTGTCTCAGACCACCCAGACTGATGTTCTCCTAGGAAATTTGGATACTACAGGATCTGGAAAAGTACTTCTTAGGTCACTTTCTGTGCAGGAGCGGATACGGGAGCTGAATCTTAGAGCTAGACATTTTACTGACACTATGTTAGCTATTCAAGGGAATGGACCCTCTCCCAGGCATAGCCCACTTCCTGGACCAAGAAGCTTACAGGTAGTCTCAATATGTGGTGTACAACAATTAAAGTAACTGTAAGAAGTTCTATCTTATATCAAGTATGACTTTTCTGTTTTACCTCATGATAAAAGGCATTCGAAGTTAAAGCTTAATGTGTTACATCTTCTGCATAGTTTTAAGACATCAGTCAGGTTCTTCTTTTATTTTATGCCATCATCTTATATTAAAGATAATGTCTGTTAATATTGCAGCATTATTTTTTTATTAAAAAATAGCGACACGACTGGAAGCATTCCCTTAACAGTGCGAGAGAGACGCGGCACGGTAGTTCAGTGGTTAGAATACCTGCCCGGAAAGTATTTTTTTATTGATCGAATTTGGTATATTTCACCGATTTGTTAATTCAAGTAAATTTTTTGCTGTATCATTGTTATTGGATGTGTGTCATGTCTGTTGTTTGACCCTTCAGGGTATTATGTTCATTATGTAGGGAGTGGTGATGAGATTTAAAGCTATTTCTTTCAAAAGTAGTACAAATACATTGTATGAGTAAATCATCCATTCTACATGGCATGCCATATTAGTAGTGAATTTATTAAATGGATTTAAGGCATATTAAAATTAATTTGGAATAACGTATTTTGAAACACATTATTGAGATTTTCAGATCCTTAAGTCCATATCATTTATCAAAATGAATGTTAAATACCTCTAGAAGCCATGAAAAGTTCTTATTTTCCAATGGCCTTGTCACGTCACACAACATTCCACTTTGGTCCTAAGGAAGGAATTTGTTCCTGGAATGTTTTTGATTGAAAATTATGAAATTAACACCAGTTAATTTATAATTTGGCAGACTGGTGAATTAGAATATTAAAGTTGTAAATTAATTTTAAGGCAAGATTGCTTTCTTTTATTTTCTTAATGTGTGAAAGAAATGGATTTGTTCCAAGAGAATATTTAGTATCAAATGATTGTGCATTCTTTTCTAATGAAACTTCCTAAGTTGTAGCCTTTTATGATCATTACGTATATGTGTAATTACTCAGAACGCAATGTCATAAAAGGCATTTTTGTTTGTAAGAAGTGAAAAGAGAATATTTGGTAATTCTTTGTAGTCAAATATAGCTGAAAGCAAAGAGAAATTTGTTGGGTTGATTCAAGACACAATGCTTCGTAGATTCCATAAAATGTAAGAATTAATAGAATATGTACTCAAGGAGAAGCTATTGTCTCATAAAAGGTAGGGATTCGTATGTAAATATAGAGATAATCCTCATATTATACTTTTTGTGTAGTTTTTTTTTTTGGTTGTTTCCCTTTTGTTTCATTAACTCTCCCATAATCTCACCAACCTCTTCCTCATTTACATACCCACCTTGCTAGGTTGTAACTTTTTCTTTCCCTTTTTCATTCCTACTCTCCTTAATTTCTTCTTCCAAACATAGTACCTTCAATGTAAATCTAGGTATTTAACCTTTCCTCTTGTTTTGCATCCCCTCTTACCAGTGTAAACTCATTTACATCAAATATCATGGTCTCAGTTTTCTTTATTTATCTTCAGTTAACACTGTATATATTTCATTAAATGGCTCCATAAAAAGAAATGTTATGGTTTAGTAAACCACAAGAAATATACTACTCATTATTGTGGTCTCGTAGCAAAGCTACTTCATCAGGACCTTAATACGACCATGGTCACGTGTTATTTATTGTGGTTTGGTGAGTATTGCTTCTCATGGAGATGTTTATTGCATATTAATTATTTATAATTGGCTCATTTATTAGTAATTACCACCAAGAGAAACCTCAATCATGCTGTAGTTTGATAACTATTTCTGATGCCTCAGTATACTTAACAATCAATATTATACAATCAACAATCTCAAAAATTATCTATCTATTCCCTTATGCTAATTTATTCTTCTCTTAAACCTGGCAAATGAGGCAAACATGCCTCCATCATTTTTTCCAATTACATGACGAACAGCAAAGATTAGGGAAAGAATCCTTGCTCTTCATTTCTTTCTCTCAAACTCCAAACCACTTTTATATTCCACCTTCATGAGTTTTATTAATTGTCTCTTTATCTGTCTCTGGAATTTAATTTTGTTTCCTCCATCATTCATTATTATTTTGACTCTTCTCTTCTACACTTTGCCTTTCATAGCCCACTTCACTCACAGCTTCTTTCTCTTCTTACCTTTGATTTATCCAATCAAAGTGTTTCATCATTTGTGACATTTTGAATAATTCCTATATCTTATAATTCATTTTTCTTTTTCTATGATGAAGTTGAATTGGGATCTGTACCACTCTCGTGGCTTCTTCCAAATATATAGTTGTCTGATATGATTTTGAAGTTTTAAATGTTTTATTATATTTTCTTTTGGTATCTCTAGAAGCCAGTTTTCTCTTGAATCACTTCCCTATTTCAAAATATTAGTTATCTTCTTTTTTCCCTCACTGTCACTATATTCCAGTTTTCCATCTTTATTGCACACAAATTTATTATAGGAAATTTGTTAGGAGGGTGCCTCATTTGGAGACATGATTGCTCCAAAGCAGTGCAAGTAATTGTGCCATTCATCCTGTTGCAGATGATCTCCTCCTTTCGTTATCTCCATTACTCTCTATTCACTCAGCCTATATTTGGACACACCCATGTTCTTTATTTTCTCTCTATATTTCTGTAACAAACCTGCTGTCATCTTTGCTGGTTTTATTTATTCTTTATATTGCTTCTGCAATATTCCTTGCCTCCTTTCTGGGCTTGACTAGATTAGAATTGTTTCCACTTTAGGAACCTTTCATTCTCCTACTATCTTTAACCATGTCTCTTCCTTATCTGGTAGATCAATTATTATTTCCTTTAAAATTTTCTGCTATGTATGCAAACCCATTTCCATATAGGTACCAATCACACCCACTGATATCCTTGCTCTAGGGTCTCTGAAAAGGCATAAAACTTATTCAGTATGCTTTACCCTCACACCTACTTGTTCAGTATAGTTCCTTCTTATTCTTTTCATCTGCAGAAATAACTCTACTACAGGTGCTCAGCATACAGTACAATGTACAACCCATTTCAAGCGGGATCATTCATTGTAAATCTGTAAATCTCATTTCTTAAATATGAAAATCAACCATGGATTACTGCTGCATCATTCAAAATTATCAATTTTATTTATTTTTTTTAAAAAAGTCTATTCTTCCTTGGGATTTTTCCTGGGTGTGCACCATCTTGCGCAAAGTCACCCTTACCCGTTTTCCTGTATATTTATTCTACTCATGTTGTATAAAAGTTATTCTTGAAAACTTTCAAAGTTATTCAAAAGGTAGAGCATACTGAAAAGAATAGTTGACCTTACGTAATTGCTTTGGGTAACTACTAAAGTGCCATACTTACCCTGGTCTCTAAGTACTTTTCACCTCTCATTATACTTACACTGATTTGACAATACTAAAATTCTCCCAAAATGTATTCATAACTGAAAAAAGATCTGGTGTTTTCCCAGCGAACTGCATGTAGAAAATTCTCTTGGGTTTCCATCTGGGTCAGGGCGATCGTGGTCATCAACATTTCGGCTCCTATCTCAGCAGCCATCTTCAGGATGAGAAAGCATCGTTCGTTGTCAGTATATATACCCTTTTGGGGGGTGTCCTTTTCACTTTTTTGATTTGTTGGAGGATTGTCTTATCCCCATTGGTTGAAGGGGTTCTCCTTGGATCTTGGGAAGTGTTCCGTTCCAAGTTTTACTCAGGAAGAGTCCTTCGTCTTGATTGAGATTTTGTTTGGTCAGTCGGATTTCAATTGCCTCCTTCTCAAGTCTGTCCCAATAGCCGTTGCCTTTGCATAACACCTTCGTTTCATCAAATTTTATTCTATGATTCTCTGCTAGTGAATGTTCTGCTACTGCAAATTTAGTCGGTTGATTGAGCCGAATACATCTGGAGTGCTCCTTGAGACGGGTTTCAATAGTCCTGCAAGTTTCTCCAATGTATGAAAGTCCGCATTTGCATGGGACACAGTAGACTCCTGGTGTTTTGAGGGCAAGACTATCTTTAACTTTTGTGAGCATAGTTCCAACTTTGGCATGAGGTTTATGGATGGTTCTAATACTATGTCTTGCCAGTATCCTACTGATTTTACCAGAAACCGTCGCGACATAGGGGAGACAGGCAGTGGCGGTGGGTTTCTCATCTTCCTTCTTCTCTTTGGTTGAATAGGCCCCAAGTGTAGAAATGATTACTTTTTTCCTGAGTTATTTAGTTTCGGCTGATATATTTTTGCCTAAGGTTGCAAGAATATTTTTTTACTCTCATTGTTGCTTGTGATATGCATGTATATAAGACCATGTAAAAAGACAGCAACCAAAATCATATACATACAATGGGAGCAGTTACAGTGATCACATGTAACTTTTTAGGTTATTGGGTATTGCTGTTACTTATTGACTTAAGCACTTTTCCCTTAATTTTTTATTCAGTGCATTTGACTTATAACGATGGGCCAGCCACGTTTGATCTCATATTTTGAGCATGGCTTTAAACGTTCATGGTTAATGAATTAGCTTTAGTTGTTTTCATGAGTTAGATTAAATTTCTAGTCTGAATTACAGCCACACCATGGCAGCATTCTTTTCTCACTGAATAGGGAATCTTAATGCATCATTACATTTTGGCCAGTTTAGTACAAATGTATCCATTTCTCAGAATCATCCAAAGGTAACAGCAAGTACACAGTAAAGAACCACCCTTATTCAATGGGAGTTACCAATGAAAGTGCTAAAATTAATTAATTCCACTTGATTTTCTCTTTTTCAATTTAAAATTACAGAAAAAACAGCATTTCCATGAATCTTAAACAAACCTGATCTAAGACGTCCCCCTACTTTTGAATTCCTTTAGAGAGAATATATCATTATGAATGATATTTGATGATAGTGATAAATAATAAAATACTCAATTTATCAACATTTGTGCATGTATGAAGAAATACAGCAAAAACATTTAATGCAAATATATTAAGTTGTTAGAACAATCCCATGCTATAGTATGGAACTATAGAAAGATAAATAAGATTTAATTAAAAATAAGGTAAAACCTATGGAGGGGCTAAGAGTCTCCTTAAAATAAGAATTTAAAAAATAAAAATAAAGGTTTTATTATATGACTTAATTTATGTTTTTTAATTTATGTCTTCAAAATAATTCAGGTTCACAAAAAGTCATTTTAGTTATTTTCATTGTCACTTTCATCACTTTCAACTCAATTCTTTATCACTGCTCTGCCGAATTTCATTGTCTTCACTTCTATACATAACACTAAAAGTATCACATTATTTAAATACTTAAACAATAACTTCTTTCACTCATTTTTATACATCTAGAATCCAGTGTATTAATACACATATGGTAGTCCTCTTTAATGCATCCAGATGGTGTCATCCTTCATTCTTCAGATGGCAATCAATCAGTATAAAACCATTTCAATTGATCTTTAAGAGAATTATTAATTCATGTGTCCTGCAGCTGGAATGCATACCTCCTGGAATCACAGCCAAGTTACTATTTGCTTCTTTCATTGCATCATTTCCACCTGAAGTAATGTACCCTTAATTGGCATTCAGAATAAGTAGAATCTATAATTTGAGAAGGTGTCCGTCATCTGAACAATACCAATTTTAGTCATTCCATTACCATTTCACTCATCATCCACCCTTTCTTCTTGGCCATTAAAATTACTCCTGGAGGAAAGTTCTTACCCTTAGGTAATTCTTATATTTTACCTCTATTTATGGTGGCAATATAAACTTGGCATTCAGCACAGCATCACTATTAGTTTAGTTTTTTTATCGCTGGTCAAATTTATCTTCTTTTCCCTATCCATTTTCTTTGTCCCTGTTTGAGTACTGAGCATATCAAAGTAAATTAATGTCTGGTTAGCATTACCAGATTGGCTGAGGACATATCCTTTTTCTAGTTATAATCTTATCTAGTCATGAAATTTGTACCAAAGATCAACTAGATTTAAATTCTGTTGTTAACAAATTTGCAAATTTTATTTTCTAATCAGTCATACCTTCCTTTCTCAGCTGTCTAATGTTACATTCAGAAACTCTAAATATTCTTCCTGTGGCAGAATTGGAATTTTTTAACATTTCTTGTAAATTTTGCAGTGTAATGAGTTCTTTTCTCTACCATCGTTATAATCTTAAGGGCATGATTTTGACTGAGTTTTGTCTGAGATTTTTCTAATCTGCAAAAAAAACAAAGACTTGTAACATTGCTCTAAATTTAATGCACTGACATTGTTGTAGGTTATACCACAATGGCATGGATGATTTTTAGAATCCAATTCAGGTAAATGTAAATATCTATATTATGCAATTCAATTGAAGTTGAGGATTTTGATTCCAATTGTAAGACAAATGCACTTTTCTTTGGAAATCTGGAAGGAAAACTTATCATAAATTCATGGAAATGTGATTAATAAATTATGTATATGGGTTCCTCAATGTTGGAGCCAACGTTTTAATGTGCTGTGGAAGACAAGAGGTTGGGAAGTGCTACCTTATGGAGTAAATAGAAAAAGATGGATACAAATATAATTTTACAAGTTGCTATTGTTTTCTCTATTTTTAGTGTTCGCCATGGAGTTCTCCTCGCATTCTCAGCCCTGTTGATGTACGACACATAATGGGCAGTCATTCTACTGAGAATCTTGCATGTCCAAGTGCTAGTTTGGCATTAACTGGATCACCGGTAAGACGTCGCTGGACAAGAAGATCAATTAGACGGAGCCGAGTGCAAAACAGCAGCCCAGAAACAGATGCAACTGATGCAGTGGCAGCAGCAGTGAAGAGACAAGAGGAGGAGGCTGAAAGGCTTATGCGAGCTGGAGAGGAGGAACTACGATTGCATTTAGATAATCTTGGACATCAGCAGAGGTAAAATGGTCTATGACTGCATTGTTTAATGGTCTTCTACTGCATTTTTTCTTACATTTCACTGTTCATGTTTTATAAAATAGATAAAATTTTTGCATTCCATAAATTTTCTACATATCAGCTTATTGTTAGCTGCTTCATACTTAACATTCCACTGATTGTATACAAAGCACATATATATGTACATACTAGTGGCGTAGTCAGGGAATGACCCCTTCAATCCTGTTTAATGGCTGACTCAGAAACAATTTTACTTTCTTGTAAGTTGGTCCCTACAATTTGTTTATTGCATATTACTCCTGTAATTGGTCTACATGACTGAAAACATATCAGAAAAAGAAGTCAGGAAGAACTTTAATCTGCCAAATTATGACATTCGTCTATGGTGAGATATCTACAAGTGGATGCAAGGACCTCAGGAATGGTTTGTGGATTACGTATTATTAATGAAGAAGATGAATGACATATTGTAGGAATCACTTCCCAAAGAGCAGTTGGTGATAGTAATATATAAATATCTAAATACCGTGCCACTTCTTGTCAAACCTGGCAATTTGGAAGAACTTATCATATGGGGATGCAGTTATGATGAAAGATGGACAGTGGCAGTGGGTAAATTATGTCCTGGGAAACAAATAAAACGTGGCAGGCAAAAGCCACAGACCCACTGCAGAAATGCTGTGGCAATTTGTAGACAAATTACCACCTTGAAGAAGGTGGTAATTTGTCGGGGTTTCAGTGAATGCGGTTGCGATGGCTATGTTGGATTCCAGGACCTTCCGTTCATATGTGGATGAGTACTTTCTGCGAGACGTGAATTTATCGCTGAATAGAATTAGCCCAGAATTCATCCTCTGCTGCAGTGTGGAAGGTAGACAGATTAAAATATTGGGAAAAGTCCTTTTGCACATGAAAATAGGTGGACTGTCTTGGGATGACAAGTTCCTTATCTTTCCTACGACACCCTTGTCAATAATATTACATGCCGACTTAGTGAGCAAGACCGGCACAACCTTGAAGTTTGTTAATTATATCTATTCCTTTCAAAGTCAACTGGGGATAGTAACCCCAGTTGCCAGAGGTAGATCAAGCGATGGTTTTTTTGCTTTTGTTTTGCAATTCCTTGTTGGATCCAGCTTGTTCTTGGGGCTGAGCAGCTGTCAGGTATATTTTAAGGTGTGCAGCTATTACTCTCATGAACGCTTTGTAAATAAAAGGAGGAAGGCTGATGGGGTGGTAGTTCTTCAAATCTTCCTTGCTTCCTTTCTTCCGCAAAAGGACAATCTTTGCATGATTCCAGTCCTTGGGAATTCTACCTTGTCTAAGGCAATTAGTGAATAACTGCACTAAAAGGGGAGAATCACTGTAACACCACATTTCAGATATTCTGCTAAAACTCCATCTGCTCCTCCCTTTCTTCATCTTCTTGATGGCCTCTGTTACTTCTTCTGTGAGAATAGTGGGGGGAGGGAATTTTCTGAGTTTTGTGTTTCTTCTAGGTTTTCCTCTTCAACATTTTCTGTCTTCTTGTATAAGTTGGTGGAGTATTCTGCTACTGTCCTCAGTATTGTTTGTCTAAGGGAAGTTGTTGTGCCATCTTCTGGATGGTCAAGATTTGTTTCTTTCCCTTTGCTAGGTATTGTCTGACCTTCTACATACTCTTGTCATTCTCTTATAGCCTCTTGCACAATTCTTTTGTTAAAACCCCTCACATCTTCCTTCAATGCCACTCGGATAGACTTACATAGCTTGATGTATTTGATATTTTCCTTTGGTAAGCCTTTTTGATATCACATGGGCCTAATTAGGTGACTCTTGGTGGTAAAATTTGCCCAGTTAGGGTTACCAGAGTTCTTGAATAATTTTTCATGTAGTCTTATGTCTCCCTGAGATGGTCATCCTAATTATTAGGGTCAATTACCAAGGCATCATTTTGAGGGATCTGAAGACTCAGAATGGCATCTGAGGTAAAGAAATATGAGTATCTATATCCTACTGTGGGCTATCATGTTAAATTTTATAAGTCCTGATTGGGCAACAGTAAAAGCTGCTTGCAGTATGTAAGCAGCTTTTACTGTTGCCCAATCAGGACAGAATGATTTAAGAATATTTTAATACAAATTAGAAGTAACCTTTGATCTTGTTAAGAATACTATATTATTTATATTTTGAAAGCCAACAAGGACAAATGATAATCTCAAACTGGTAGGTTTCTTTTATTTTAGTGCTGCCAAGTAAAACAAGAGATTGAGTGAATGTTAGCTCATATGTGCTTTCTTTTGATTTTCTAGGGTTATAACTGCTCATGAAGCCAAAGCTTTGGTTGCTCTTCTACACAGTAATGATGCTAATCTCCTTGAAAAAACACTCACTACTATTGGTAACTGTGGAACTTTCACAGCTAATCAGGTAAGATATCCTATTTACTTATTAAAAAGATTTATAAAATAAAGATGAAAGATTTGTAAAAATGAAATATAATTATTACCAAAGTTGTATTAAGAGTAATGATTTTAGCATAATTCTGGCCATGGATTCTCTTTTCATTTTCCATTAAACGTGGTTTGAGAGTTGTTATTAATTTTGCTTTGTTGAGAAGAAATAATAAAATACAGTAAAACCTTGTTAACATGATCCCAAAGGGACTGCAAAATTGAGAGTTCATGTAAAAAAATTCATACATACAACAAAAATGTAACAAAATTGCTACAAAAGTTATGTTAATGCAGTGTAACCTATTTCACATACATATATACAATATTAGATATATTATCTAACAATAAGTTTTAAACAGTATAACTAAATTGACAGGATAGTTTTATTTATTTTCATAAAGACTGAAAATATCGAGAATATTTTGCTGCCGAAGTATAGGGCGTAAGTTATGTATACATTCAAAGGATATCCTCTCTGAAGAACTTGAGAAATTGCTGGGAACGTTCGACATGGCCTCATAGCGCTTGAGCATGCTAAGAGCAGACATGGTTTTTGTAAATTTGGGTAGCTGCAAAAGTTCTTCACTCACATCTGAGGAAGATTCTTTTATTTCAATCTTCCTCAGCAAAATGGCATACGGCGACTTGATTATCGACTTCTAAATAGTTTTAGAATTTTAAACAGTTTGGAAAAGGAAAAAAATTTAAGGATAAAATATTAAGGAAACTGATTTGTTTTTGATTTCCTGTCCTCGTTTGGTCAGCATGAGTATCTTCATCAGCTTCCACTACTTGGCTGTGTAATTTGCACCACATTTGTCAATAGGATCCACATCTTAGTTGGTCCAGGGTCTCTTCAAGCAACTTTTAATATGCTCTCCAGGAACAGATTCCCAAACTGCTGCAATTGCTTGGACTACACTATAGTATAATAATACCCTGATCTAGGGTTGAAGACTGCTCATTGTGTTAAAGAAACAAACATTCATATTGCTGACCAGCAATTAACCTAAGTTATGTGCTGCACAATTATTCATTGTAAGTGGCACCTGCTGATTCTGTACTTTTATATAGAGATTAAATTTCAAAAGCCACTCTCAGAATGCAATTCTGTTGATCCACACCTTGTAGTGAAAATAATCACAGGGTAGCTCTGATCAGTCAATGTGTTTGATTTGTATCTTGGTTCTTGAATTTTTCTGTCATCCACACTTGTAGCTTCTCACTCCCATCCAAATTGCAGGTGAGAAAAACAGTTAATCTAGGTATTCCTAGTGGTAAGGTTCTTCTTTAGTGATAAGGGGGCAATTAGTCAATGCCAACACTCTTTCCATAAAGGTAGGTCATGCAAGACTGAATTAGCCCTTTTTCTCAACTACATAGTTGGCTCTCATACCAAGACCCATAACAAGTGGCTGATAAGGGTATTAGAAATGACGTTGTATTTCCAGATTTCAGGAAAGCTTTTGATAGAGTATCCTATGCTAAACTAGTATATAAGTTGATGGTTTAAAGGATTTACAGGAAAGTAGTTGAATGGATAAAATCATTTCTCCAAAACAGATTACAGCGTGATGCATTGGATGGAATTTTATCTGATGAGGTTTGCATCATACCCGATGCTCTACAGAGAAGTTTATTAGGACCTATCTATGTTAACAATTTAGTGGATAGTGCTAGGTGTAAGGCAAGGCTATTTGCTGATGATACTGTTATTTACAGAGGTCGTATTGCAGGATGACATTGGTTGTTTACAGAACAATCTGAACCTTATTTCAGGTTGGTCTAATGATTGGCAGCTCAACTTGAATGTGAAGAAGTGCATATCTATTGTTACATACCCTTAGGTTCAGGGATAAGTAAGCAAAAATAGCGAAAACAAAACACCGCCCTTTATTCTAAGAACGTTTATAATGTCCACCTTCGATTCACTGCCATTCCAAGATGTCTGCCGTGATCTCTCTCACAACAATCACTGCCTTTCGTATCCACAACTGTCTCGTTGCTACAACACTCGTTTCCACAACTGTCTCATTGCCACAACACTGCCCCCCTCCCTTCGTCCCAAATAGCACCGCCAGATGCCCAACATGATGTGCCTCTCCCTCTATATGGACTTATCCGCTCGATGTGAACCACCTTTGGTTTCGTCTTAGGCATTAATTGGTTCCTTTACACGATGTCGTTGATCTGCTTCATAATTCTGTATGGCCCATCCCAAGGTCTCTGCAGCTTTGGACTTAGTCCCCTTCTTCTCTAGGGTTGATACAACCACACCAAGTCGCCTTCCTCATAGAGGCTAACCGTCGATTTCTGGTAAAGTCTCATCTTCGTCCTGTCACTGCACATCTTCAGCTTATCTCTGGCAAAGTTGTGGGAGACTCTTAACCGGTCTACTAGCTGACTGACATATTCCGGAAGTACAACTCGTCGGTCCTCCTCTTCAGTGGTTGGTATGCCAAAAATCCAGTCAACGGGGAGTATCATTTCTCTCCCAGTAAATAGCATATTAGGAGTGGAACCTGTAGCTTCATGTTGGGAACTTCTATATGCCAACAAGAAACGTGGTATCAAACTGTCCCAATTTTGTTGGTTCCGGTCTACAAACATTGACAGGTAATGATTCATGGTGCGGTTGTGTCTTTCCACTATGCCATCTGACTGAGGATGTAGAGGTGTAGTCCTTGTCTTCTTGACTCCCAATTTATCCTTCAAGTGCTTCCGTAGTTCTGATTCAAAATTTTGTCCTTGATTGGTGTGAACTTCCAAGGGCACTCCATGGTGGCATATTACATGCTCCAGCAAAGCTTTATCTACTATAGCTGCCTCTTGACTCAGAAGTGGGATGATCTCCGGCCACTTTGAGAAGTAGCCCATTGCCACCATAAGGTATCAGTTTCCGGATTCCGTCATTGGAAATGGACCCAAAATATCAACCACTATGCGTTCCCATGGTGCTCCCAAAATATACTGCGTAATTTTTCCACGTGATCTAGTTCTTGGACCCTTCTTTGATGCACACAAATCACATCGTTTGCACCAATAGAATTGGTCTCTTACTCATGCCAATATCTTGTTGACACCAAAGTGACCTCCAGTTCGACTGTTGTGAAGTTCTGTTAGCACGGCATCCACTAGATCCCGAGAGATGATGGTCTGATTGGTGACAGTTTTTCAATTTACGCTTTCCCACTTCCGGATGATCACGTCTTCATACAAGCTCAAGGAGTCCCACTGCAACCAGTAGGCTTTCACAGTTGGTCCATATCTCGAGATCTCCTGCCAGCTTGGTTGATGTCTGTTGTCTAACTATTGTCTGACTATTCCTAAGTCTGGGTTGTCTCGCTGTTTCTGAGCCACAGTGTCCTTGGTAACTTCTGAATTCGTTCCCGTAAATGTCTTAATTGTTATTCTGTTGAACACTTCCCTATTTGCAGCATCTTCTTTTGCTTCTTGCTGAGTACAAAATTTGCATGACTTTTCTGCGCAGGGTCTTCTTGACAGGGCATCAGCATTGTTGTGGCTTTTACCTCTGCGATATTGGATTTCAAACTCATAAGTTTGCAACTTCTCCAACCAGTGAGCTAATTGGCCTTCCGGTTTCCTGAACCTCAGCAGCCACTGTAGAGCAGAATGGTCCGTCCGAATGAGGAACTTCCTTCCATAGAAGAAAGTATGAAAATGGTTCACTGCCTTCACAATCGCAAGAAACTCCTTTCTCGTTGTGCAGTAATTCCTTTCTGCCTTCCCCAAAGTCTTACTGAAATAAGTGATGACTGCTTCTTCGTTGTTTTGTATTTGGGAAAGAACTGCACCAACTCCATGGTGGGAAGCATCAGTGTCCAATACAAAAGTGCTGTTATCCACTGGATAAGCCAAAATTGGTGCCGTAATCAGTGCTTTAATTCCTGGAATGCTTGGCTGCATTCGATTGTCCAAATGAATGGTCCGTTCTTTTCTGCTAAGCCATCCAATGGCTTGGCAATTCGTCCACAGTCCTTTACGAATCGTCAGTAGTAACTGCACAGTCCCAGGAAGCTTTTGACTTCATGTTTGTTCTTTGGTCGTCGCCATTCCTTAACGTCCTGGATTTTGATTGGATCCGTCTCTATGCCAGCAGATGACACTACATGTCCCAGAATACTGATTCTCTCTTGTAACAGCGAATATTTCTTTGGATTCAGCTGGAGGTGAGCATTTCTAAGTCTTCCAAAGACATTCTTCAAGTTGACAAGATGCTCTTCAAAATCCCTCCCAACAATCATGACATCATCCAAGTACACCAAGCAAGTTTCCCACATGAGACCTCTTAGCACCAACTCCATCAGTCTTTCAAATGTAGCTGGGTCATTGCATAAACCAAAGGGCATCACATTGAATTGATATAGCCCCTTTCCTGTAGAAAATGCTGTCTTCTCTTTATCATCTTTGTGCATTTCCACCTGCCAATGACCACTCTTCAGATCCAGTGTTGAAAACCATTTCACCCCGGATAACGTGTTGAGAATTTCATCAATCCGAGGTAGTGGAAAACTGTCTTTCTTGGTGACGTCATTCAGTTTCCTGTAGTCTACACAGAATCTCATAGTCCCGTCCTTTTTTGTGACCAACACTACCGGAGATGACCATGGACTATTGGATTCTTCGATCACTCCATCTTCCATCATGCTCTGAATAGTCTTGTTCAATTTGTGCTGTTTTGCGAATGGAACTCGTCGAGGTGGTTGACAAATCGGTTGCGCTCTCTCGATGTTAATCCGATGTACCAAATTCATCCGGCCCGTGATTTTGTTAGTGACAAAAAGATCGGCTTCCTCCGCAATAAACTTTGTCGCTTTTTCTAATTCCTTCGAAGGAAGATGGTTCCATGTCTTCTTAAAGTTATCCACAAATTTTTTGATGTCTTCTGAGTTGTTACACTCCCTGACAGACTCGATATCGCAGCGTGTCACTCCCATAATAGGTTTGCAAACTCCCAATTCTTCACCATTTTTCAACATTGCCTTGTTGTCTGACAAGTTTGCCACTTTTACGGTCACGATATTATTCAATTTGACCAACGTCCTGGCAATTAGTAGTCCATTCTTGGTCTTCGTTGGTTTGATAACTACCACTCCTTCTTCCAGGACATTCTTCTCTAATCGAGCTTGAACCACAACTTCCAAATTTGGGGGAATGCTCAAGTCTTCATTTATGAGAACTTTGGTCCGTTTGATTGATGACACAGACGATGAAAACAAAAGTTCATCATTCCCGATTCAAAGTAACTCGTTCTGGATGTCTACCACAAAGTTGAAGTCCATGATGTCCAGGCCTAAATAAATTCATCCGTGATGTCGGCGACGAGCACTTTAGTTTTGATTTCTATGGTTCCCAAAATGATCTTGGCAGAGGTTTCCTCCTGTACGGTGAATTGCTCTCTACTGACTGTCTCCGACATTGCTTTGTTCGATAAACGGGTCACTGGTTGGGTAAAAGTCATGTCCGGTCTCATCACTGATCTGGTCGCTCCCGTATTGATGGTAAAATCGCAAGGTCGCCCATTCACGAAGCCTGACAAAATAAGGCTTCCGTTGCTCTTCTTGACGGCTGAGATTTTAATTCTAGGGGCTTGAACCCTGTTCGCTAGCATGTGCCCCCTCACACTGGCTACTTGGGTTTCCGGAACCTGTCTTATGTGCCGGACTCGGGCTATGGCTTCGGTTGTTCCTTTTGGCAGAACGAAAGCATTGGCGGCAGTCTCTACTAATATGTCCTCTTCTTCCGCAGGAATAGCATTTAATCTCCCTGTTTTGAGTTCTTGACATATTTGTCAGGTTGTTCAACTTGCAGGGGACTTCAAACTCTCCACAATTTCACGCAATGTCTTCCGTATGTCCAGCTCTTCATCCTGGTCTGACGACGGATCTGAAAATTTTATCTCCTGCACTCAGTCTCGTTTGGGGTAATATCCGGCGGCTTCGTATTCTAATACTCGTAGGATTGCATCGGCTAGGTTCGTCATCCTCGAGGTCCTCAAAAATCTTTGACTTTCAGGATTCCAAAGTCCATCTTGGAAGGTCATAACGGCCAAATCATGAACGATGTCCTCAGGTGCATGCGGATAAGCTAATCTCGCCATTCTTTCCACCTCAGCCCCATATTCCTGCAGCGTTTCTGTTGGCAGCTGAGCACTAAATTTCAGCCAGGTTTTGTACATTTGAACGAGATGGCTCTGCCCAAAACGAAGCTCTAGGGCAGCCACTACAGATGAGTAATTATTTTGGTTTATTTTGGAAATGTTTTGCAAGACATCCAAAGCCTTTCCTCGCAGAGCCGCTATCAAAATTTGTGAGTTTTTCTTGTTCTGTCCAGTCGTTACTAGAAGCAGCTACCTCAAATTGTTGTTTGTACAGATTCCATTAAGTTTCTCCATCGAAGGTTGGCAGTTCTTGTGAAAGTCGAAACTGTAGAGATTTTACAAGGACTCATACCTGCTTTGATATGTTCTTCCAAGCTGTCAATACATTGCGCCAACTCTTTTGCCTCCTGTTGTGTGGTTTTAGCTTGTTCTTCCACACTGCCTATTTTCTGCATCATAGAACCTTGAGAGACTGTCATCATTTGTACGAGCTGCTCAAAACGTTCCTTCTCTTCTTTTTTCTCTTGAGCTCGACGTTCCTCCTATTCGTTTTTTCTCTCGAGCTTGGCTTTCCTCCTCTTTTTCAGCATTTCAAACATTTCCTTTGCCGCTGCCATATCGCCGTAATCAGTAGAACGAGTTTTCACCATAAATCACTTGTAGTTTCGTAAATCTTTACTCATTTATCCCACTTCTGACACCAAAATTGTTACGTACCCTTGTGTTCAGGGATAAGTGAGCAAAAATAGCAAAAACAAAACACCGCCCTTCATTCTAAGAACGTTTATAATCTCCACCTTTGGTTCACTGCCATTCCAAGATGTCTGCTGTGATTTCTCTCACAACAATTACTGCCTTTCATATCCACAACTGTCTCGTTGCCACAACACTATGTCTTTTACTTGTTCTACTTATGTTACCTGATCACCATATCATATTTCAGGACATCCTTTGGAGATTGAGAGACATCATAAATACCTAGGAGCTACGCTCTGTAGTAGTTTTCTCTTCAAAGAGCGTATAAAAGCCAGTAGGATTCTGAGGGGGTGTTCATTGAGAGTAAAGGAAATGGAATAGTTTTCCTTAACCCTTCAAGCCCAGATGAGATTTTTTAAATACCCTCCCATGATGCCGGATGAGGTTCGTCCACAGTCCTTTACGAATCGTCAGTAGTAACTGCACAGTCCCAGGAAGCTTTTGACTTCATGTTTGTTCTTTGGTCGTCGCCATTCCTTAACGTCCTGGATTTTGATTGGATCCGTCTCTATGCCAGCAGATGACACTACATGTCCCAGAATACTGATTCTCTCTTGTAACAGCGAATATTTCTTTGGATTCAGCTGGAGGTGAGCATTTCTAAGTCTTCCAAAGACATTCTTCAAGTTGACAAGATGCTCTTCAAAATCCCTCCCAACAATCATGACATCATCCAAGTACACCAAGCAAGTTTCCCACATGAGACCTCTTAGCACCAACTCCATCAGTCTTTCAAATGTAGCTGGGTCATTGCATAAACCAAAGGGCATCACATTGAATTGATATAGCCCCTTTCCTGTAGAAAATGCTGTCTTCTCTTTATCATCTTTGTGCATTTCCACCTGCCAATGACCACTCTTCAGATCCAGTGTTGAAAACCATTTCACCCCGGATAACGTGTTGAGAATTTCATCAATCCGAGGTAGTGGAAAACTGTCTTTCTTGGTGACGTCATTCAGTTTCCTGTAGTCTACACAGAATCTCATAGTCCCGTCCTTTTTTGTGACCAACACTACCGGAGATGACCATGGACTATTGGATTCTTCGATCACTCCATCTTCCATCATGCTCTGAATAGTCTTGTTCAATTTGTGCTGTTTTGCGAATGGAACTCGTCGAGGTGGTTGACAAATCGGTTGCGCTCTCTCGATGTTAATCCGATGTACCAAATTCATCCGGCCCGTGATTTTGTTAGTGACAAAAAGATCGGCTTCCTCCGCAATAAACTTTGTCGCTTTTTCTAATTCCTTCGAAGGAAGATGGTTCCATGTCTTCTTAAAGTTATCCACAAATTTTTTGATGTCTTCTGAGTTGTTACACTCCCTGACAGACTCGATATCGCAGCGTGTCACTCCCATAATAGGTTTGCAAACTCCCAATTCTTCACCATTTTTCAACATTGCCTTGTTGTCTGACAAGTTTGCCACTTTTACGGTCACGATATTATTCAATTTGACCAACGTCCTGGCAATTAGTNTCATGAACTTCTTTTTCAATGTCACTTTCTGAACTCAAACCACTCACTTCACTGATAAACAATTCCTTGAAAATTTTACACTAACTCAAAATCCAAAAATATATTTTAAATGTTACGATAGAAACTATAGGTTAAGAAAAAATAGCCAAAATCATTGTATGAAAGAAACTAGCACAGTGTGCCTCTGTAGGAAGACTAAATTCCTTTCTTCGACTAGCTTGCTGTCAGCTGTGGGGGCAAGATTCGGAGATCGTCCACGCATCGAGAGACCAAGCGTGAGAGATCGGTATTCGGTGGGTCTCACAGCCAAAGAACGGACGGTTTGCCTAAATAATTACACTTAGATGAAACAGTTTTCAAGAATAGCATCATAAATCTTTCTAATGATCTTAGGATATACAGAGCGAAGGCATTTCATATACGACTCAGCGGAAGAAGCCTCTCTCGGAAGATGTAAACGAAATGTCTCATCCAGCAAAAGCTAGAAAGGTTTATGGTCCTCTTAAGGAAGATTTCAGCTCCCAATTAAGACCTAAGTCACGAAAATATACATAAGATAACGCATTGAGTTAAAAATAGAGTTGAAATAGCTATTTATTAAATGAAATATCGTCATACTTTGAAGAAACACGGATGCATTTTTAAAACTTAATATATTAATATACGTAACAGAAAAAAAATATTACGCGAGCATAACACGAAAGAATAACTCTTCCTTAATGAAACAATATGATTGTATTGTAACATAAAGTGAATATTAGGCTTCTATATGATATAGAAACGAAGAGTAACGCCGGACGTAATAGTATGCCTGACGGCGAATTGGACAGTTTTCGCCCGACGTAATAGTACGCCTGACGGCGTTGAAGGGTTAATTTGACCTCTACTTGAGTATTGCTGTGCAATTTGGGATCCTCACCAAGTAGGTTTAGTTTTTGATCTTGAGATTGTTACAGCTATGATAGAATTCCTTGGGTAGACTTTGCTTAGGGATAAAAGACTTGATTACCAACGCAAGCTTTTCGAAAGGTTTATCACTACAGATTTCTTTGGTGAGATAGTTGATATTGTTATTCCTGTTTGCGATGTGCGCAAGGTCCAAGAGAAAACTATGAAGTGATTCAGGGAAGTGATTGCCAAGATGAATAGTTACTTCTGGTTATTTTTCCCACTAAGCATTAGAGAAACAAATAGTAGTTATGGTGTGATAGAATAATTGGTGTTTTTACACTCCCAGCCATGTACCATTGGTGGCTTTTAGGGTTTAAATGTAAATATGTAAATCTCTTCTTGCTATGGGCATCTCCAAGACATTTCTCTCCCTTCATATATAAAGAGTGCTTTGGCAAGAGATTATAAAACATCCCAGTCTCATGCAATTGTTGAAAAATTTCTGTGCTTCTGAATTTCAAGAGTTCAGTTCAGTTGAAGTCCTAAATACCAAGGTTTTCAGTAACTGAATTAGCTTTTTCCTGAAGAATAGGTCCACTTAAGGGTATATCCACTAACCATGTGTGTTTAAACAATGTCACTATTTCTTCGTCAATGTCTTGATGATGATCTACACATTGCTTAACTTTGTGTACAATGCTATCCAACTCAGTGGTTTGTTGTAATTTTTATCAATTCTTTATTATTGTAGAGAGTTGATTTTGGAATACTAAACAAAATGCCTTGCGGTTCACTCGGTTCAATATCTGGAATTTACTCTAGAGATTGATATATGTTTGCATGTGTTTACTCATTGTTTAAACAAAATGTACCAATTTCTGTGAAGCCTTTAATGAACAGATCCTTTCCTTCAGTACAAAAGAACAAGACTTCCAACGTACATAAGTTACAATCTCATTGAAAGTCTTTTAATAGATTCTAACTACAATTTTGCTTATCCCATCCTTGTTCCTAAGGGACTCGATGGTAGTTCCTTAGTAAATCTTTTGGTTTTTATACAGACACACAGTAGGGAATCTGATGTGTGACGCTAAAATCTTATTCCTATTTATTTTGAGGAGGATCTGAGAACAGTCAAAGCATTGGTATCACATCGATGAGAGCAGTGAGAATCGTCAACATACTTCTATTAAAATGAATATCTGGAGTGTTTCAAGAACACTTCAATCACTTTCCACTTTATGATTTGGAGTTATCGTAATTTGGTAGGAGTATATTCTACTCAGATTGTAGTAGCTCGTAATCCGGTGTGAAATAGTGTGTTGAAGTCTTTCAAATACTACTATCCAAAGTACGACTGATAAAAAATACCAATGCTTCATATGCTACTGTGTGGCATAGGATTTATTTTTGAAAATCACCTACACACAAACATTTTCCCTCTCCCTTTAATCTATGCAAAATGATTGGCTATCTCCTACCTGATAATTTGTTGACAAAAGTTTAGCTTGTCGCTGAAGGATAAATGGACTGATTGCTTTAAGAGAGCAATCCTTAGTGTGGGACTAAATGACTGTTCAATCTTAGCATTAACCGAATTTCTTGTTAAACTAATAAAATTCCATATGATGCTCTATATCTGTACAGGGTCATCAATTAGGTTTGTGTTATAGAGAAATTCATGTTTAGTGTATGCGTTAAGGAGGTTTTAGAGTATTTATTATTGATGTTAGTGGTATAAGTATTTATGCAGTCAAATCCAATTGAAGTGCTCCTGTAATTGCTCCTAAAATTGTGCCAAGTGTACTGTTTTTCTCTTGGTCACTGTCCCTACCACATTTAATGTATGGCAAAAATACCACTTAAGGCACTACTAACTGCTAGTGAGGCAGATTTTTCTCAGGCCTAGATGCACTGTAAACTGCTCAAAGGAATATATCCCAATTTTTCATTTTGTAAAAATAATCAAATTTGTGGATATTTTTATACAATTGAGAAAGGAATAACAGGTATGAAAATAGTGACATGATTGGAATTTGATTCCAGGCCTCTCACTTTCTGGACAGATATTCTAACCACTGTACTACCATGCTGCATCTCTTCCATAATGTTTGGGAATGCTCATAAGACCATTTGTGAGCTGTCTCACTGAGGTAGAGAGCACCAACTCACTGCAGCACTCTGTGCCTCTGGCGGCAGTGCGTGCCACTAACTGTGAAGGCTGCTCACACCTGCTCACAAAAGCATTCCCAAACAGTGTGGATGAGACACAGTGGTTAGAATACCTGCCCAGAAAGTGGAAGACCTGGGTTTGAGTCCCAGTCGTGTCACCATTTTTCACACCAACTATTCCTTGGGATTCAGCCACATGACTTTCCCGTGCTAAGTTATTCACCTATCCTTAATTCTTACAATTGAGCAATATTATTTAAAGCTAACAAAAGAAGATCCTTCATTTCAAGTTTGTTTCTAATTAAAGAGCCAAGAGAATCTTTCACATTGTTTTTAAACATAGAAGAATGGAGTGTTTTCATAGTAATAATAATAATTTTGACTTAATTTTGTGGCATATTTTTAATCAAAGTTGACCATTCTTACAATAAACCCTTTATGATAACACTCAAACAACCATACTCTGACCAGGTTTTGAACCCGGGACCTAAGTGTTCTAGTCCCTTAAGCTGGTTTTACTGTACTTCAAAGCATTATCTTGCATTTAGTACTGACCCAAAAAATCAGTTGCATCTTCTTCCTATTTTAATAAGCTGCATGTTCTAGAGTACACCCATTCAGTTGATAACTTTCTTTGATTTCATACAAAAATATGGCTTAGCTTTATAATTCTTGGAGGTTATACCTAAGCTACCAAAATATTCATATTATTTAAAATCTGTTTAAATCTTAAGCTGGAATATTGTTACTTTGCATAGTTTATTGATTGCAGTTAATTCACTTGTGATTTTGGTGTCAATAATTTTGGTAAATTTTCTTTTAATGATAAATATTTTTATCAGAAAGTGTTTTGTATTTTAAATAATATTTTCTCGTGTAAATTCAATTTCCTTTCTGGTATTTATGAATTATAGGATACTTTGAGAGAGGCTGGGTGCTTGTTTACTCTTCAAAACCTCCTTTCATATAGAAATTCTGCTGTTCAGCTTGCAGCTATAAAGACTCTTGGAAACCTTGCTCTAAATGAGGAAAATCAAAAGGAACTAAAGGTATTATTAGGTTTGATAATTTGACACTTGTAGTTTATGCCATTTTCTTTTAGATTTGAATCTTAGTTACTCATGAAGAATATTCTTTTGTTTAATTAACTGTTTCCTCAAAGTCATTGTACCTATTTTCCATTGAGGCTTTTTAGCCAGATCTTTGAAGCCTAGCTCTAAGGAAAAATAACTTTAATTTGAATTCAGAAGGTTGAGTGGTTATAGAGGGATAATTTGAAAGTGATGCAAAAGAAAAATTGCCTAAATATATTTCTGTTGATAAGTGTGAGACTATTTTTGTGTAAGTTTTTGTAGTTTAGGTATCAGTCTGGAAACTTTGGAATTTAATTGTAACTCTCCACTCCGTTTCACATGTTTAATTTCGAACATTAGTATCTCCTTATCCAGTGCATCCAGTATATTGTTGATGACATAATTCTGAATATTATTTATATGAGAGTGTTTTATCAGTTTTTGTGCAAGATGTAACTTATCTTAGTATGGAAGTAATTAATATTGAATTTTTTCAGGGTGCAGTTCCAATTTTACTCTCTTTTGTTACAAAGAATCTACAGTCTGACAAGCTGACCCTTAGTGCCCTTTTAACATTAACTAATATAGCTGTTTTGCAAGACTGGCATGATGAGTTTTATCCTGTTCTGCACACCTTGTACAATCTGGTTGATACTGGAAATCCTCAGGTCAAGCTACAGTCATTAAAGTTGTTGGTAAATCTCTCATGTAATGAAGATATGGTGCCTAGTCTACTTGCTGCACAGGTAATGTTATTAAATTATTTACTACAAGTATAATCAATGTTAGCTGTATAATGCTTTTGAATGAAACACTCATGATTAAAGTTAAAGTGGCTAATAATATATGTTTTGTTAATTTTTTGTCAACCTTTAAATATCGATTGTACTTTCTGCCAATGCTCTTATATAATTGGGGTATATAGTAACACAGAGTGGTTATATTGTTCAATTTCAATTAAATCAGCATTTATGGAACATACCTTGCCCAAATATTTCCAATTTAACCAATCTCTTGTATCTGGATGTTGCAGTGGGCTGATCTTTAAATTGCAAGAAAGGGGCTTAATAGTGCATAATGAGTGATTAGTCCATTTTTACGACCCACTTATCCAGTGGATGAACAATGTTATCATCTGCTTCCTTCACTAACCATCCTCATTTTGTACATTGGGCCATCCTCTTTAGCAATACTTTGCTATCAAAGGCCTTATAGCAAAACATTATGGTAAATAAATGTGATTCAGGACAAATTATCTTCATTAGCCAATAAACTCTATTAGCCAAGCTATCACACTATTTCTTCTTAAGTGTGGTGTTATCTTTTGTGCATATTAATTTTAAAATGTGTTGGTATTTATCTTGTGATTAAGTTTCTAGTTTTTATTATAAATTCATATCAGGATGATTAATACTGAATCTGTCTATTTTGACTATCTCTAGTAAACATATAAAATATCAACCCCTACAAATTATTTTATGATTTACAGGCACCTCGAAGACTGATATACTTATTGGATCCATCAACAAATGAAGAAATTTTACTGAGAGTTTTAACTCTCTTAGCTAACTTAACTGTTTCTGCTAAGGAACAACAATTAGATCCAACAATTGACCTTCCTGCTGAGGATAAGGCAGCATCTCCTGAAACAATGTGAGTATTTTAAATAGATAGCAATCATGCAACTGTCTGTTGGAAAAAAAGATTTGTATTTGCATTCATGTTTATGATCTAGGCAGCTTCTTGATCCCAGTAAATCCAATTATGATAATTACCTGACCATGTCTTAACATTTATCTCTTTCCATACTTTCTCAATTTTAATGGTTTTATCTACTGCTCCTGTACCATTTCTGTAAATTCTTTTGTATTTGAATGTAAGAAAGTTTGATATCCATCCAAAATGTTTGGTAAATCTAGATTATGACATTAATAATTAGTATTGAAATTATTTTTCTATAAAGTTCACTAAGAAACTTTCCTTTGTTTCATTGAAGGAAATCAATTTTATGGTGTTATTCTTGGGCATAAGTCAGAGTTAGGAAGTAAATCTAGTAGAAGTAATCCCAGTAAGAATGGACTTGAAAAAAGTCTGACAGGACCGGGAATATTTCCTGGTCCCGTCAGACTTTTTTCAAGTCCATTCTTCCTTGGGATTTTTCCTGGGTGCGCATCATCTTGCGCAAAGTCACCCTTACCCGTTTTCCTAGTAGAAGTAAATTTGGAAGTAAATGTAGTAATAAAATAACGTTTTACTTATATCCACTGATGTATATTTACACAGCTGGTTTCAGCACAGATTGGGTCATCATCGGGATCTGATGATGGCCCAAACTGTGTCAAAACCAGTTGTGGAAAATATATCTGTGGAAATATGTGAAATTTGATTTTTATTCTTACATTTTCTTGTCATGTATTTCCTCGTGAATTTTCACAATCAATTCAATTTAGAAGTTGGAAGCAAAGCACATATATAATGGATTACTTTAAATAATGGTGCTCTTGACAATGTAGCATTACATAACTAGGCAAAATATGGAAATTAATTTAATTTGGCAGATGCTATTAAAAAATAGACAAAATGTTTGTGTGTTATATTGTCTCTAATTTAGGAGTAAGGTTAATTCTGAGAGTTCTGTGTTTTCTATCATGTTATTTTCACAATCACTTAAGCCTATAAAATATAAAATTCAAATGCCAACATAAGTTAATATAATTGTAGAAGTTGGCTTTGTTAGTGTTTTGAACTTCTTCTGTCTCTCAAAACACAAGATTGAGGAAACAGCCTTTCTTTTCCACAAATTAAAAATTGACACTATCAGTTTTAACATGTTCATGACATCTTCAGATATTAGGTAACTAGGAAGCATCTTGAGTACCTTGGGGCTGAACTAATTGATTTTTGTTGTACCACTTTGCCAAAGTAACAGTGATTTTTATGCTTGGAGTTTGGATGGAAATGAGGTTATTGAATGAAGAGAAATTTTTACCCTAAGACATTGTGTATAAAATACTGTGTGATTTGGTTACCAGATAGTTGTATTTACTATTCTTGGGGCAATACTAACTCAAATTTTATTTCCAGCAGGTATGCAGCAATCTATGGAGTGAATATTTATGAGAAAATAAGGTGTAAAGTTTTTGTTTTGATGAATCAACATATGAATGAAGATATTAGAATGCAAGCTCGAAAGATATATGAAGCAATCAAATCCTGAGTGCAGATATACTTTCATCTTGGATTTAATAAAAGCCACTTCTGCATTTACACTCTCACATTGACTGAAAAAGCAATTTAGCCTGTATTTAATGTAAATAAAATTGTTGAGGTAATACAGTCTCAATGCAGAAATAAGCACATTATTTCTTATCTTGTTCTAATTTTATACTTGTTATTGCTTTGTTTATAGTTTATCAGCTTTTCAAGTAGTGAATGATTACAAATTCATAATTTGATATTTTGACAATTTTGCAAAAATGTTAGAAATTGTTATCTTATTGCAAATTGGTAGTAATTGGAGTAAAATAATTATATCAAACTGATTGGGTCGTGTAATTGAGTTGCATTTTTCAAAGAAAATTCATTGCAATTCTAATCTGTTTCATGAATTGACTGGAATGGCTTCAAAGTCATGGTGGCTTTTTATTTTCTTTTAGATGCTAGAAACTTTTCATTGTGTCATAGATGAACATGCTAAAGTATTAGAAAAGCTGTGTAGATAGTGTATATAAGAATTGTCTCTTCCTAATATCAAATTGCGTGATAGAAGCTATTTTGTCATGAAATATGAAAATAATGGTTAATACTGTAGCTTTTGAAACTTGATTTACTGTATTTAAATCACTGTTGAGCTCCTATGTTTTCTTGGCAATATTAAGACTGAATATTTCTCAAATGTCTTTGAAAAAGACATTCCATTGTTTACATTCACAAATATTGTTATATGAAAAAGATATGACTGAGTTAAAGTTTCATCAACTCATTTTAGTTAGGTGAAAGTTTTAGTTACAATGTACCAATTTATGATTAGTGTACATTGTGAGTCATAAAATGTGATATTAATTATAAATGATTATATAATTGCAGTTTTTCTGTATTGTCTTTGTAGTTGTACATCAACGTTTTTGTAGTTTCAATTTAAGTTATTTGATAAACATTTTCATTCAAATCAGTATTTCATATTAGACCTATCTTCACGTGGAAGTGGTATTTGTGAACCACTGCTGTTGCATTTACATGATTTACATTATTTACCTTTTTGAATTTCATTTTTACATTTAACACGTTGATGACATTGTATACCACTGGTGGTACACAATAGCCTCACGTTTACACATAATTTTTTATATGGGCTGATGGCAAGTTTTACTGAAATTATATTTTATGGGCTTTGTTTAATAACAAAATCTTCAGGTCCATTGATCATATAATATTTATTCGTATACTGAAGGTGCTCTATAGATAATGTTTTTTTTTTGACTGCCATATTCATAATTCAACTTCCCACTAGCTTCTATTAGGGTAGCTTTATTGTGTGAAGTATCTGTGAATTGTGATGTGAATATGTTAATCCATTCTTGCATGTATCTAGCAGTAAAGCAAAACATGGTATATGACCATATTCTGGATGTCCACCTCATATGCTAGCTATGCTAGACTGATTGGTGTAATTTTTGACAGAAAAATGTTATGTAATATTGAGGCTCTTTTGAAAGACTTTCTGTATACCTCTCTAATGAATTATATAGTGGGATATTGAGGTAATAACTACTATATGCAGGCATAACGTACTCTTAAGGCTATGTGAAAAGTCATCATTCTGTTCCTTGTGGTGTTCAGTTACCATATTTTATAAAAATATTTCATTCTGCACTGGTTATAAAATCATTAAGATTATTATTTAATATATTTATTTATTTGAAATTGTTAAGTTTAAATAAAGTTATTATCTTTGATTTTTATGATGTTCAAGTCTCAAAAATAAAACTAAAGTCATAGCTTGTTGATTTCAATAAGTTTTTACTCATTTTTCCCCTATTACATTTTCTTTGGTACTTAATGTGTTGCATTTTTATTGTATATAACTTTTTTGCGTAGATTTCCTTGTACTTTGCAGCTCTGGGAATTGCCTTTGAGATTTTATTTGATCTACCTCGTTTGTCTAAAAATTTCCCAAGCAGTCAGCCTTTATCCCAAATTATAGTTAAAATGAAGTACATATTCTTAAGACCCTCCTCACTTGCATTCTAGTCCAGTTTCATAACGGTGTGCTAAAATTTCCAGCATGAGCATGCTATGTTTTAAATCAATTAGAATACATTTCATGCTTTGGGACCACAAAGAATTCTAAACCTTTTTTTAAGTCAACTAATTGGGTTCATTACAAAAATGTAACATTGTACAATCAAGGGAAAATCGGAATGGAATAATTCTAAATTTCAAATGCAAAAAAGATTGATTTTTCATAGTCTTCATGTTGTTCTTTACTAGTGTGAAGTTGTTTCAAGACATATTGATGTGGAATTTCTTTCACAGACTTATCAGAAGAATTTTTCTGTCTGATGCAAATCCATTTTTCTTAGCTTTACCAAAGCACTACATCATCATGATGAGTATGAATCTGACAGTACATGGTTAATCTTCAATAATGGCCTAAAACATGCAGCTGATATACATTTAACTCATAATAGTGGATATTGTCTGTTTGAATTTTATGGTAAAATTTCTTTTGAATGTAATCACTCGTGTTCAGTAAAGATTGCTAAAACTTTTCCTGTATTTATGAGATACTGTAATTATGAAAACTATAAAATACATTTCAGTAGATTTAATGTATTGCTATGAATTATGGAATAATGCTAAATTGAGTTCCTATGTGGATATGGATATGCAATATGTTTCAACACATCAGCCAAAACTAGTTTCAATGGTTTTTCTATTAAAGCATATGTAGTTATGATATTATATCTGCATTCCAAATGTGATTGGCTCCTTTATTTGTGATGGTTATCACTTTGTCTATAAAATAATGTCTTATATATTTCCAGACTCATGAAAATTGATGACATGCATCAATACCTCACTTATAAGACAACATAATTCTGTGAGTAACAGACTAGATATTTCATTACTATGAATTTCACTCCCAACTGTTTATAAAAATTACCTTTAATCTGGTCTGCATCTTATTCTTTGAAATTTCAATAGAAAATTGTTTGTGTAATAATTCATTGAAAGGGCCCTCTCATTAAATTCCCCCATATTCTATGAAAGGATAAAAAAAATTATGGTATCATTAGCATAGAGCCAAAGATAATCAAAAGTAATCATAAAAAATAATGGAAAGTAATCGTCAAGAAATAAATAAATTAAAGAAGAAAGAAATACAAGAAATTATAAGTTTATGGATGTGTTAATCCTCTTGCATGGAATTGATCACTATCCTAATGTAATTTTTTCTCATTTTTTAACTTTAATATAGCGTTTCTGAAGATTTTTCCTTCTTATAATCAGTGCGTTTTTAAGCATTAAGATTGTTTAATTATGTCAGCATACTTGGTGTACCTCCATTGCAGAATGCTGAAGTTATAAGTATTGGTTTGCAAGAAAGTCTTTCAGAATCAGGTCTGAATTGTTTAATTAGCAGTTTTTAAACTTGAAGAGGTTGATGCAATTTTGCAGACCCCAAAATCTCATATTATTTTTTAAACATTTTTCATGTCAAAATCTCAACAATGTTCCAGTAAGTTCAAATAAAATGTTCACATTAGATCATATTTTATCATATATATCTATGTAAAGTTCAAGGTTGAAACGTAGATGAAATTATACAGCATTATAACTTTGATAGCAGTATACAATTGAAACCTACTTTTTGTCTCTAATTGCTTCATAGTTCAATGTTTTTATTGCATTTCATTGCTGCTCTCAACTTAGACCTTGACCATTTTTATAATATACTGAAAGAGAGAGAGAACTAGTTATTGACTGTTCCTTAGGATGCCAAGAAACAATACTGCAGAAAGACCCACGTTTCAGACGATATCTCTGTTGCAATTTGCGATCTTAACCTTATTTCACCAATTTACCGTGATAGTGTAATGATATTATTAAGATAATTGGTCTGGGAGATAGAACAACATAGTACAGCAGGTATAAAGAACAATTTAAGTATTATTGCTCATATTTAGATACTAATACAATACCCAAGTATAAAATTCATATTTTTAACAAATATGTAGTTTAAAAAGCTGAGTGCATCTTATCAGAGTATACAGATTTTCCATTTGGTATTAATAATGATAGATCAAGAATAATGTTCAGGAAACCTTGCTGCATTTTATGCATGTATATACATTAAACTCAATTGCCTAACACTGGAGAAGGGGTTGCAAAATGTTTTATGAGTCACCACTCACAAAACTTCTTTGAGATATCTTTGTGGAAAAGGGTTTTAAGAGCTTCAGAAAAATTTATTTGAGTTATATATTTAAATCTCCATGAACACTAGCTAACACTATTCAAATACCTTACTTTATAATAACTTTTTGAAACATTGAAAAAAAGAAACACCTTGGAATTCTTAGAAAAACTAAATGATCAATTTAAGTCCCTCACGAAGAAGAAAAAACAGCAGTACCATTTTAAAATTTGAAACTCATCAGAGCAAACTCAAATTCGCGATCTACTAAAAACATACTCACATAGATAAGGGCATGCCAGCTAGACTCAAATGGCCACATATCTAAAGAACTTGCTCCATTCCAATCTATGGTAAAATTCTAAAATGACCACCATCGAAAAAACTTCAAGAAAAAACAATTTCTTATATAAAAAATGCCAAGAAACAATATAGATGTCTTAGTTCCATGGTTAACAACATTCTGACAAAACATAATAACTCAACGTAAAACGTCAAATAACCCTAATCTCTTCTCAGAGAAAAAAAAACTGTTTCGTAAAATTGCCTCTTGCACTAGGAATAAGCAACAATTTTTGACATTTTTTCCTAATATGACTTAACCGCAGTATTCGTTAACAAATTATACAACTCTCTCTACTATCCACATATAACACCGCATCAATACACAGATCTGTTATCTATGAAATATCTTGTTAAGGATGTGAAAAATGTACTTTGCCCAAACTAAGCTCAAATTAGAAAACATTTTAAAACGGACCATTTCAAATACAACGGAATAAACGAATCAAAAAGTTGCACAAAAAAACAATCACAGAATCAATGTGGATGAATTATGGCATTCCGTACGAAAGAAAACTCCAAATTAGACGTTTATGGAAGCATTATCATTTGTGTATCAAAACAGAGAGATTCGGCTCCCGGATATCCAAGTGGGCAACGCGTCCGACTTTTCGACCCAGAACGGCGAAAGCGGTCCTGGGTTCGATTCCCGGTGGGGCGAAATTATCTTAACTGTCAAAGAATTTTAACAGTAATTCTACTTCAAGGAGAGACTTATGATTGCGGACCTACTATGTTCCAAATTCTTGTATTGTAATCTTTCTTTGTATATTCTTTCTTAGACACCTTTCCTAAAATCAGGTAAAATGCTAAATATTGCCGACATTGCAGAATAATAACCCACCTTCCCAACGTTACAATTTAAAACCCAATCTCCCCAAAGTCTCCCCTTTATTATTTTTCTACGAGTACCTCTGAAGATAATAGAGCATTGCTGTTGAAATGCGCATTAGATGATTCCTAGAAGGCCGGTTAACTAATTTCCTTTCCATTGTTTCCAGACTTGGGGAGGAACAGCCGGCGAAACGGCTCTTGCAGCGTTAAAAATTTCAATTTAACACCTTACCTAATCTACCCAAGTAGCTTCTCTGATGCTATACGGAAAAAACGACCAGAAGTAACCATTTCTTTTTGTGATTACTTCCTTGTGAAGCTTCGTCGATGCCTGTCGGAGATCGTGCTCGTTTTTTTCGGAATTACGTCTTTTACTTGAACTTTACGCCTGAAAATTCTGGACCGATGAATTTTTCGAAAAGTTTTCGTCGGTAATCAGATCTTCTCTCCTGGAGCTAGTTCCACCCGAGTGATTTTATCATAGCCGTAACCTTCATAAAAAATTATGGAAGATTTATTTCGCATCATTCTAAAGACGTTAAGTTCTTATAGTGTTTATTATTCCTTGAGTCTGTGATGGCCCCATTCTTCGCCTGGGGAACAGATGATTTTCGCATTTTTGAAAGATGAGAAAGGAATTTCTTGCCAAGAACTACCTAAGCGCCGCTTTCTCAGCTCATCAACGACTTTCCTTCTGCGATTTCTGGCAATTAGCTTTGCTCATTTGTGGATAGGGAGCAGCCAAAACATACCTATGAAATCGTTTCTGCCATTCCTATCATCTTGCTACATCCGCCATTTATTGATCACGCAAAATGTGATGTTCGCCACGGTTCTATGGAAATAATATATTTTGTATAATATGACTGAAACACTACTTGTTAGTTTTTTTGAGAACTTTATCGATGATGTTGTGATCTATGAGGACAATTTTGCAAAAAGCAAGCTGATATTTTTCTCGGCAGATTTTTATGCAACACTCTCAGAATGAATATATGGAGGAAGTATTTTAATAAACACCGTCTCTTTATTTTCACAACCGTCTAAGATAACTTCAAAGTAGATGATCTATAAAGAGAACGTGTGAAACAAAATGAAAGTGTTCATCATTTAATATGCTAAGCAACTTTTCGATACTTATGAGATCTAATTTTTAATAGAATATCTAATTATTTACTTCTTTTATTTTCATAATATTCCATCGTTCCTCGTTCCCTCTGCCATTTCTTTGAGAATTCATCGAAATTTCACTTTCTCCACGGATGACCTAATGCTTGGCTGTGGGATCTTCCAAAATTTGGTGGCCTCTTTAGAATCTGATTCCAGATGTGAAATAATGGCGCTACATTTCTGTATAAAAATGGAGAACATTTTCTCATTGGGTATTCTTAATCATCCATATTTTCTCTTTGGCAAACTTACCTTAATTCCGAAATATATAACCATTTAAAATTATTCAGGATGATTGTGTAGCTGAGAAATTTTCTTTCGTGGTGGAAGTCTGCAATCGAAGATTTAAAATGATGTAATATCATTTCCATTGTTATAAATGTGGCCCATAATTTCTCTCTTACTTCACCTTCACACAATTTTTGGAAGCTAATTAGAAAATATCTACGATATCACAAACTCTTATGCCACCTTATCTCACAGAAACTCGTGGTACGTAAAGTGTAACATTTTTACTTGTAAAAGGCTAACCGCATTATTTACATCCTTTTATATTGACTAATTCGGTCTCTGAATTTTTCGTTGCAGAATCATAAATATCAAAGGCGTAGTTGAGAAGAATCAAGCCTAGAATTGAGGGCGGATCGTGGCAAGGCTGTGATTTGCGTTCTGAATAAGGGAAGAGCATATACCCGCATACAAAAAGAAAGTATCACTCAAAGAAGATGCGCTCTGTTTCGTAATTTTCCCCAAACATATCCATCATATTTAATCACATCGGAGCGACTTGTGCCCCGTCAATGGAGCGCTTCTCGTTTTCACAATATCAAAACGTTGTTGATATACGGAGAACTTCACGCCGCTGTGATGGATAAAACAATTAATCGTTAGACGAATTACCTATTACTGTTTAACGGCTATAGAGAATTGTATAATTGAAAATTATCGAAATGTTTTTAAAATGTTTTTATTGCATTTCATTGCTGCTCTCAACTTAGACCTTGACCATTTTTATAATATACTGAAAGAGAGAGAGAACTAGTTATTGACTGTTCCTTAGGATGCCAAGAAACAATACTGCAGAAAGACCCACGTTTCAGACGATATCTCTGTTGCAATTTGCGATCTTAACCTTATTTCACCAATTTACCGTGATAGTGTAATGATATTATTAAGATAATTGGTCTGGGAGATAGAACAACATAGTACAGCAGGTATAAAGAACAATTTAAGTATTATTGCTCATATTTAGATACTAATACAATACCCAAGTATAAAATTCATATTTTTAACAAATATGTAGTTTAAAAAGCTGAGTGCATCTTATCAGAGTATACAGATTTTCCATTTGGTATTAATAATGATAGATCAAGAATAATGTTCAGGAAACCTTGCTGCATTTTATGCATGTATATACATTAAACTCAATTGCCTAACACTGGAGAAGGGGTTGCAAAATGTTTTATGAGTCACCACTCACAAAACTTCTTTGAGATATCTTTGTGGAAAAGGGTTTTAAGAGCTTCAGAAAAATTTATTTGAGTTATATATTTAAATCTCCATGAACACTAGCTAACACTATTCAAATACCTTACTTTATAATAACTTTTTGAAACATTGAAAAAAAGAAACACCTTGGAATTCTTAGAAAAACTAAATGATCAATTTAAGTCCCTCACGAAGAAGAAAAAACAGCAGTACCATTTTAAAATTTGAAACTCATCAGAGCAAACTCAAATTCGCGATCTACTAAAAACATACTCACATAGATAAGGGCATGCCAGCTAGACTCAAATGGCCACATATCTAAAGAACTTGCTCCATTCCAATCTATGGTAAAATTCTAAAATGACCACCATCGAAAAAACTTCAAGAAAAAACAATTTCTTATATAAAAAATGCCAAGAAACAATATAGATGTCTTAGTTCCATGGTTAACAACATTCTGACAAAACATAATAACTCAACGTAAAACGTCAAATAACCCTAATCTCTTCTCAGAGAAAAAAAAACTGTTTCGTAAAATTGCCTCTTGCACTAGGAATAAGCAACAATTTTTGACATTTTTTCCTAATATGACTTAACCGCAGTATTCGTTAACAAATTATACAACTCTCTCTACTATCCACATATAACACCGCATCAATACACAGATCTGTTATCTATGAAATATCTTGTTAAGGATGTGAAAAATGTACTTTGCCCAAACTAAGCTCAAATTAGAAAACATTTTAAAACGGACCATTTCAAATACAACGGAATAAACGAATCAAAAAGTTGCACAAAAAAACAATCACAGAATCAATGTGGATGAATTATGGCATTCCGTACGAAAGAAAACTCCAAATTAGACGTTTATGGAAGCATTATCATTTGTGTATCAAAACAGAGAGATTCGGCTCCCGGATATCCAAGTGGGCAACGCGTCCGACTTTTCGACCCAGAACGGCGAAAGCGGTCCTGGGTTCGATTCCCGGTGGGGCGAAATTATCTTAACTGTCAAAGAATTTTAACAGTAATTCTACTTCAAGGAGAGACTTATGATTGCGGACCTACTATGTTCCAAATTCTTGTATTGTAATCTTTCTTTGTATATTCTTTCTTAGACACCTTTCCTAAAATCAGGTAAAATGCTAAATATTGCCGACATTGCAGAATAATAACCCACCTTCCCAACGTTACAATTTAAAACCCAATCTCCCCAAAGTCTCCCCTTTATTATTTTTCTACGAGTACCTCTGAAGATAATAGAGCATTGCTGTTGAAATGCGCATTAGATGATTCCTAGAAGGCCGGTTAACTAATTTCCTTTCCATTGTTTCCAGACTTGGGGAGGAACAGCCGGCGAAACGGCTCTTGCAGCGTTAAAAATTTCAATTTAACACCTTACCTAATCTACCCAAGTAGCTTCTCTGATGCTATACGGAAAAAACGACCAGAAGTAACCATTTCTTTTTGTGATTACTTCCTTGTGAAGCTTCGTCGATGCCTGTCGGAGATCGTGCTCGTTTTTTTCGGAATTACGTCTTTTACTTGAACTTTACGCCTGAAAATTCTGGACCGATGAATTTTTCGAAAAGTTTTCGTCGGTAATCAGATCTTCTCTCCTGGAGCTAGTTCCACCCGAGTGATTTTATCATAGCCGTAACCTTCATAAAAAATTATGGAAGATTTATTTCGCATCATTCTAAAGACGTTAAGTTCTTATAGTGTTTATTATTCCTTGAGTCTGTGATGGCCCCATTCTTCGCCTGGGGAACAGATGATTTTCGCATTTTTGAAAGATGAGAAAGGAATTTCTTGCCAAGAACTACCTAAGCGCCGCTTTCTCAGCTCATCAACGACTTTCCTTCTGCGATTTCTGGCAATTAGCTTTGCTCATTTGTGGATAGGGAGCAGCCAAAACATACCTATGAAATCGTTTCTGCCATTCCTATCATCTTGCTACATCCGCCATTTATTGATCACGCAAAATGTGATGTTCGCCACGGTTCTATGGAAATAATATATTTTGTATAATATGACTGAAACACTACTTGTTAGTTTTTTTGAGAACTTTATCGATGATGTTGTGATCTATGAGGACAATTTTGCAAAAAGCAAGCTGATATTTTTCTCGGCAGATTTTTATGCAACACTCTCAGAATGAATATATGGAGGAAGTATTTTAATAAACACCGTCTCTTTATTTTCACAACCGTCTAAGATAACTTCAAAGTAGATGATCTATAAAGAGAACGTGTGAAACAAAATGAAAGTGTTCATCATTTAATATGCTAAGCAACTTTTCGATACTTATGAGATCTAATTTTTAATAGAATATCTAATTATTTACTTCTTTTATTTTCATAATATTCCATCGTTCCTCGTTCCCTCTGCCATTTCTTTGAGAATTCATCGAAATTTCACTTTCTCCACGGATGACCTAATGCTTGGCTGTGGGATCTTCCAAAATTTGGTGGCCTCTTTAGAATCTGATTCCAGATGTGAAATAATGGCGCTACATTTCTGTATAAAAATGGAGAACATTTTCTCATTGGGTATTCTTAATCATCCATATTTTCTCTTTGGCAAACTTACCTTAATTCCGAAATATATAACCATTTAAAATTATTCAGGATGATTGTGTAGCTGAGAAATTTTCTTTCGTGGTGGAAGTCTGCAATCGAAGATTTAAAATGATGTAATATCATTTCCATTGTTATAAATGTGGCCCATAATTTCTCTCTTACTTCACCTTCACACAATTTTTGGAAGCTAATTAGAAAATATCTACGATATCACAAACTCTTATGCCACCTTATCTCACAGAAACTCGTGGTACGTAAAGTGTAACATTTTTACTTGTAAAAGGCTAACCGCATTATTTACATCCTTTTATATTGACTAATTCGGTCTCTGAATTTTTCGTTGCAGAATCATAAATATCAAAGGCGTAGTTGAGAAGAATCAAGCCTAGAATTGAGGGCGGATCGTGGCAAGGCTGTGATTTGCGTTCTGAATAAGGGAAGAGCATATACCCGCATACAAAAAGAAAGTATCACTCAAAGAAGATGCGCTCTGTTTCGTAATTTTCCCCAAACATATCCATCATATTTAATCACATCGGAGCGACTTGTGCCCCGTCAATGGAGCGCTTCTCGTTTTCACAATATCAAAACGTTGTTGATATACGGAGAACTTCACGCCGCTGTGATGGATAAAACAATTAATCGTTAGACGAATTACCTATTACTGTTTAACGGCTATAGAGAATTGTATAATTGAAAATTATCGAAATGTTTTTAATTGCGTAAATATTCTCAATAATTTCTGAAATAAAATAAAGCGAGGACAGCTGAAATTAGACACTTTCTTCGATTATATTTGATCAGCACTTTATATTTTTATAACAAATT